>VZRN01004857.1:1942209-2066765 GCA_013397935.1 Dasyornis broadbenti
TGGACATCTGAATTTATTAAATTTAAAAAAAAAAAAAGATGCAATTAAGCACAGTTTTTTCCATCAAATCACGAGTAAAAACCTGTCTTCTACAGGCTGTGAATGACAACAATTACTACTAAATAGCTGTTTCACAGACTACATTCAAAATTCTGAGGCCAAGTTCCTAAGGGACAGTGAACTCTGTCCGGTTCCTAGATGACAGCGGCCACATTAAAAAACAAAAAAATCATTACCTCTTTCTTTGCTAGATCCCATAATGCATTTTCCAGAGAAGAGAAGAAATCACTCCCCAAGACAGTTAACAAGCACCACTTACAAACACAGAACTCATTTAAAATCAGCTTTTTAGGGAGGCTAACTCTCAAAGCAATCAAATAAACATCTATTCCATTTTCAAGATCCCATTTATTTTCAGGAATTACATGTGATGTTATTTCTTCCATATGTAGTTACTTGTACTGAATTGCTTTCTTTATTGCCTACGTTTATTTATTTTTTTAATAAGGATTTAAAATAGCTAGTTCATCACATTTATCATAAACTGATTTCTGGATAAGGTAACTTCAAAAGCATGTCAAAAACACTTTTTTTTTTTTTTACTGTGGTGCTGAAGAATATAGGAAATAGTAACATGAAAATCAGTCTTTCAGAATTACTTCAGATACAGTCAAATAACAGACCATGCTGAGAAAAACAGCACAAATAAGTTGTTCTGAGCAATATGGGAAACCACATTTGATTTTCTTAGGTTTTAGAGAAATCCCAAGTAAACTATGGTTGAGGCTTCCTTTTCTCTTGATAAAACTAGCTTTTATTCTGTCTAAATCAATCTATGCTGGAGTGCTCACGGGCCTCAGCATTTTTTCCCAAAGATTGTGCTAATGGCATAATGGCTTTACAATTTAAGTAGAAAAACCTATGAGCGAGAGAAAAGGCTACATAACACAGAAATGAGCAGGGATTCTTTGTCTTGGATCTCCTCATGAAAAAAAAAACCAAAGCAATTCTATGTATATAATTAAAATCAACTATATTTATGTCCTCTGCTCCCTCCGAATGACAAGACTTTCCAAGAACTTCATTTCAGATATGGAAAATGAAAGGGTTAAACCAGGGATTTTTGGCAGAGTTGTGTCTTTTCTATTCAATACCAAAGAAAGAAAAAGCTGTTGATGACCCTTTTATCCTTCTGAATGAACAGAAAGAATACCATAGAGTAAATGTTGAAATTTGAGTCTGGAATTGCTTTGAGAGCATTAAGAGTTTGGCCACATACAGTCATGGCAACAAGAAAGAAATGACCTGGTACCTTTGCTCTGCATTATAAGCACAACAGAGTAATTTTCATTCTTAAAAATACATACAGGATGGGAAAAAAGGAGAGTATCATTCACCTTTCTTAGGTTTATTCACAGTCTTATTGAAAATATGATTTTGACCAACACCATCCCAGCCACTGCATACATCAGCACAACTAGCTGTGCATTCTGGCTAACAGTTAACCTGGAAATCCATCCTTACTGTTTTTCTAGTCTGTCAACTCACTCCTGCAAGTTATTTTCAAATAGCTCATTCATAATTTACTTCTTACCCAATCTTCATGAAATCTCACTAGCATCCCATCAAAAAAGCACAAATAGCACAATCTTTTACAATCAATTTCTTAACTTTTAAAAATAAAATAAAATTGATACCTAACACCCCACTCCCCCCACCCCCAAAAAGTGCAGATTTTGTTTAAACATAAAGAAAATAGAAAAATTAGTATTGGATATTTAAATAACTGTGTTTTCATGTGGTAAACCAATGCTGTTTATGCCAACTCTGTTGATATATTTTTAACTTACTTTATATTTATTTCCTTTCTTAACTCTGAGTTTGACATAATTTATTGTACTAAACTAAAACAGGTGTGTCTTGCTTTCTTGAAGAAGTGATCCTACTTGTAAGGAGAGTTCACTAGTGTGACTAAAAAGATCAATACTCATTTTTATGCAGATAAAAAAATTAGAGTCATATGTTATCTGTTTTATCTTTAGTCACATATTATTCTGTACTACTTTATTTCTAAAAATAGCACAGACATACTAAAATGCTTATCTATGGCAATTCTTTATAAAATAAAAATGTTATGAAGAACATTTTGGGCTTCTTGACCATTATTCCAAGCAGTTCGTCACAATAGCTTTAGCAGCTCATACTTTTAGCGTACTATATCACTATATTTTTACAAATGTCAGGGCTTTTTTAGCAACTTTATTTATAATATTTAAAATTATGTCACTTCCTGATTATTAAAACCCTAAAAAAGTAACAATCTATTTTGCATTTCACAGAATCATTTTTTCAAATACTAAACTCACTTTCAGTTAATTTCTATTATTTTTTTTTTAAATTAAATTTTAACCGACTGGTTATTTATCACCAGTGTCTTAAAGAATCAGAAGCAATAAGAAAATAAAATCAGCATATCCATTACTTTTATATTAAAAATAATCCCTCTGTTTGAGAGAAGTAACAATTTAAACACCAATGGAAAAGATGATATTTTCAACAATTACAATTTTGGTAAAAGCCATTAACAGTGTAACATCAAGCCAGTAGACACCTTTTCCTGGTATATTGTGCATAAAAAGTATTCCCATCTGTTTCAATGCTCTGGCTTTTTCATGGGCTTAAACCTGTCAAATTATTCCATTTGATTTCAGAGAATTCTCATATGGCAATCTATTTTATTTACTTTATCTTCAATAAAATGGTTGAGTGAGCATTAGCAACTATGAGACACAAGTTTCAATCAGTCCTCTGGCAAAGGCGTCAATCTACATTAGACCTGCAATGCTGTGAGCTGCAGCCAGAAAGCTGGAGTGAGACAGGGCAAGAGTGAATGAGTGAGCAAGACCTAATAAAGCAGCAGTGAAGAGAGAGAAAATTCCCCCTAGACACTACCATACACCGCTTATATAATGTGTGTGCCTAGTTCAACACACCAGTAGCTCCTTAATAAAGCTGACAGCTAAAAAGGAGATTCAGACTCCAACTTCATTTTACATGACAACTACAGTAATGGACCTCTGTTCTTAAGCAGGCCACGTTTAGAAACCTGAATTCAGTTCAGTTAAAAACTAAGAGTTCTCACCTCTCTCATTCATGTCACATAGGAAAAAGAATCATAAAATTATTAAGATGCACACCATTTTCTCCTCATTTCATACACCTGAAAAACAGTCAGGTTTCAACGAGCTTTTCATTAAACATTTCTGTGCTAGAAACCACAGAACAATCAGTGTATTTACGCAATAACTCATTCCTGAAGACAGTATCATTAATGACTAATTCCAACAAATGTGGAGCATCACTCCTAGATGCCATGAAAATACCTCCCAAAGCACAAACTTTGCCATAAGTGATGCAAGTTCATATTTGATACAGACTGTAAAAAGCAGACTATTGCACCAGTGCTCTTCCCATCAAATCAGACCATTAGGACTGTACTTAATGTTTAGCTGAATAGAAAAGCTGGTCAATTTAAATCCATAGTTTGATATTAAATATAATATAGCAAAAATTTACTGCCTCATATTTCCAGGTCACAAATTCAGTTCTATCAATGCACACTACTTTCTGTAGTTGAAAAGTTGACTTCAGGTTCCCCCCAAATCAGCAACTTACACTATTTAACATCACCCTGGAAAGATAATTCAAAATTCTACAATAAATAGTGTCTTTGTTCTAATACAATTCCGATAAAGTACTGTTTATGTTTCAGACTCTTCCTGTTGGAAACCATATTGAAGACAAAGCCCATCAAACCCATCTGATTACTTTTTGCAAAACAGATGCTATCTTTTTCTTTCAGCATTATGCTGTATATCCTCCTTTCATTCACTTACAGAAGTATTAAAACTCATTTGCCTTCTGACCAGGCATGTAGAAGGGTTAGATTTCTTTGTGGACAAAGTTAATGCCAATCCATTACCCAGCTAGCGGAAAACATCATATCTTTCACGTATTGGTCATTAACATGGTCACCAGCAATGAGTCCTTAGATAATTAATTTCAGTTCAGCTGCAAGGTTCCTATATGAGATATACTTCTGTACTAATTTAACAATATAATTATGCTTGCACTATACACAATAAATACATACATATAGTTTGGATATTTAATAGTATACAAATTGTACCTATATACATGTATGTGAGTTGTGATGCTTCAAGGTTTTGTTTCCTGTAGTACCAGAAAGAAACAGGAATTTGCACAGTCTTCTCCAACTGCCAACACAGAAGAGCTAGATCAACTTAAGAATCATTAATACCAGAATTTATTTAGCTTTTTTTTTTCCAAAGCCTAAGTAACTCAGAAAACATAGATGTAACTGTATCACTAAAGTCTCCAAAACTGACTATATAAGTCATCAGTCAAAAAATAGAACACTTTTTCTCTGCTTTCACATTTCTCCAATATGGACTTTTGTCTTGTTTTCAGTTTTTCCAGCTCTATCTCAGTTTTTCTAAAGCTTACTCCTAAACAGTTAAGGGTTCTACTGAGAGGACGAAAACCAAACAGATTTTTTTCTCTCTGTTAATTTAAAATGTATTCATAAATACAATTTTATTTATACGCATATCTATCACTACACTCATTTCAGAATCCCAGATTTCAATCAGTGCAAGCACACCATATCCTGCCATAAAAAAACCCTAGTACTTCTAAATACCATATCGAAGAACCAGCATTCAGAATTTACTCCTGTTTCCTCATGGACTACAAAAACATTCCTTCTCCACTTTCACATACTGCAAGAAATAGGGAACAATGATAAATAGGCCAAAAATATTTTGGCTTCCTTTACAGAAAGCATTTTTATAGACTATATTTAACTTAAAGTTATAGAAGAAAATAATGGAGGAAGCAGAACAGCAGTTACTTACTTTCATATGCTTTAAGTTTCAGACATACTGGAATTCAATAAAATTATGATGCCAAACTATTATAGATGCACAAGTCAGTTATACTGCATTTCTGACATTATTTATCAGAACATAGCAAACTTCCAGAAAAAAATTGTTTAAAAATTAAAACACTCTGACAACAGTTTTCACTTACTACAGTTTCTATCAAACCAAACAATTGTCCAAAATACTGACAATGTCTATGAAGAAACTAACATAACTAAATGCAAGTTACGCCATTCAGACATGTACAAATATGTGATAGAAATCCAGCCATATTTCCATTGCTACATAGAAAGCAAAGAATCTGAAACTTCTTACTGTTTTTTTTCTATTGAGGACCGAAAGAAAAAAAACACTGTTTTGCAAAGATATTACTACATAGGAACATACAGTCATACAAAGGTTTGCACGTGAAGCCACTAATATCTACAGTTTCCCTGCATAGTGCTGTATATCCTTTCATTTACAACACTGCTACATATAACCTTTCTTCTTTTCCTGGCTTCACCATATTCATACTGTAGCCTTCCAGCCAGTGCCTTAAGTCCTTGGAAAAAGGTGAAGTTAAATTGGAATAAAGGAATTTTCCTTACTTATTACCCAGTGAAGACAGTCACAGTGAAACACATACCAGGACAGTCTTGTTTTATACTACTTTGAACTAGGTTAAAAAGGTCTGTGCTTTCTCCCAGAGGGTAAAGCTTTTAAAAACTTGTTATAAACATAGTTACAGAACTAATTACTGTCCCCATCATTAACTCCTCTGGAACTGCTTCTTTTTCTTTCCTTCCAGAGGCATCAATACATTAAGAATGATATACCAATACTATGGAGTATATAGGTATATCAGAACATCTCGTAATACCTTAGCAGTTACTACACATGGCATATAGGGAAACAATATATATTTACTTCAATAATACATATTTGCATTTACATATTTGTTTCTACTTACTGGTGTATGCAGAAGCAATTTGGCCTGGTTCCTGTTATGGTAAGTTTGTTGTACCCTGTTGAAATCTGCATCTTAAAAATTTAGTATCAGGTCCAACTGACCATATTTTGCAATTTATCTGTTAAAATGTTGCCTAAAAATTTTGAATTTGAGCATTTCTGAGAATATTCTCAAAAAAATTTGATACCTCTGTTGGAAGTTTAAAATATTAACAACTGCAATACTCAACACATAGATTAATTCTTTGTTGCAATAGTAATTAAGAAAAATCCTAAATAATCGTGACAGGCTCACCAAGATCTCACTTTACGCTAATTGTTTCAGGAATCTGCTTTTCCAGATCAGTCTAAGTTAAAAAGACCTGAGAGCCACCTGTCCATGATTCACTGAAAATAGCTGTGACGGTGTGGAGCAAAGCCAGGTATTCAATGCAGGCATGCCAAGGCCCCAGTGGCACTGCACCCAGTGACAGTGTGGTGTCACAGGCAGGCTCAGCCTGCTAATACACAGAGCAGTTGAAATAAGGTTTGAACTCATGGTCCTTGACATTATAGAATATTCCTGGTTACCAAAGGAATAAAGATAGCCCCAGTTCCAAGAAAGCAGGAATATCCAAACTCAAGGATTCTTTACTTTTTAATATGACCTTTTAAAAATTTAATGTATTACAAGAAATACAGTCTAAAATAATTTTCAAAGCAAATTAGCTTAATTATCATACTCCTAATACAGCAGATGTAATGAAACTATACAGTTTAAGTTAACTGCAGAGTTCCAGAGACCTTGGTGAGAGAACCATGGTTTCACTTATTTTCATGGCAGAAGCTGAAAAAGCATGTAGGGAAATCCTAAATGAATCAGATATTCTCTGCTTTCTAGTCACAACACAAACAGTCATACATCTCAGTGAATCAGGGAAAGCAGAGATCAGCTATTTGAATACAGACTGTTAAGCACAAACAGCAATTCCAGAATAAAAGAAAGTTGGGGGGAAAAAAAAATACTCTTAGATTTGTGATGCTTGACCTGTACTCACCTGCTTCTTCTAAGCCTCAAAAAGACCTTTTAACTTCAACCTTGAACTGAAGTGATGTCCAAAATCAATTCTAGTATCATCATCCTGACAAAACAGAGAGAAATGTTTACAGCTATTTAGACATCATTTAGCAAAAACAACATAGAATCTGGCCTTATCACTGCCACTTAATTTGTTCCAGATGCACATACACTGATTCACAAGTAATCTGAAAGAAAGCAAGGGGTTGTATTTTTAATTTTTTGATTTTGACATGAAACTGGTTGAAAGACCTAGCAAGTTAAAAGAAAGATTCTCTTGACAAGTAGTAAGCTTAAATGTAATCCACAAAGAAATATAATTGTTCACCAAGTTTCTTCCTTGTAGTAGTGACAGTTAAGGCATCACTCAGATTCTAGTCTTAATTTTTTATTCTATTTTTATTATTATGGTACCCAAGGGCAAACAAAAGGAAGGCTTCCCTGAAGTAGTTTGTTCCAGACAGAAAAGTGCACACAATATCACTACCAATAAGTTCACAGGGTCATCTGAAGGAAGGAACAGAAGCTGGGAGAGAGCATGTCAATAAAATTTAAATCTGTATGTATGTTAGGAGGGACAAAAGGACAAGCAAAAAGAAAAAAGAAAATAGCTTTGAAGCTGAGACTAGAAGACTGCAACGAAGAGAGAAGGTTGGACAAGG
Organism: Dasyornis broadbenti; assembly: GCA_013397935.1. Lineage (NCBI taxonomy): Eukaryota > Metazoa > Chordata > Aves > Passeriformes > Dasyornithidae > Dasyornis > Dasyornis broadbenti. The sequence goes on from VZRN01004857.1 coordinate 1,949,844, forward strand.
CAGAAGAAATAAAGAACATGCAGGTCCGTACAATATTTAGATTATATCTACGCCTGAGCTCATTTCTCTTACTGAAATCAACTGGCAGAGATAATCCTAGATCTACGATGACATAGTGACATATGCTCCAAAACAGAGGGGCTGCATGCAAATTGTCTCATGGAGGTGGTCAAATAAATGTCTGGGGTTTTTCTGGAACCATGTTAGTTTGCAAAGATCTTAACTGTGGCAGAGATTTGGAAATATTTTCAGGCATTGTTTAATTTACTAATATAGCTACAAACCTAATGCTTGAAACTCTGCTATCTCTGAAGTAGATCCTACCAGCCTCTCAGTGGTGCCTCTTGGCAATTCTCTCTTGCTGACAAGGTCAAACAGAAGCAGGCTGAAGAGTAAAATGAATGTAGAATTTTATAAAGAAAAGACTGCTTTCCCACAGTTTAAGAAAAAAAATCTGTGTTCCAACTGGCATTATTAATACACACTTTGTTACAAGATGTTTGGACATTTAAAAGAGCTGCAGTTCTAACTTCTTCCTTTGTTTGTAGAGTGTAACAAAACCTGCTGGGAAGGTCGAAGTTCCTAGAAAACTGAAAGCTACCTGGCAGCCTCTGTAGTAGAGCAAGTGAAGAAGGGAGAGCAAAGAATGACAGGCTGGAGGAATAAACACTACATGAAACCCCTGCGCAGTAGGACAGCACCGGGAAATGAGAAGGATATCTTATGAGCTTAATACAAAGCAAAAAAAAGAGAAGGAAATGTTAAAACCAGGTAAGGATCCTAAGGCAAATATGAGGAGGTGAAGGTGGGTGGCATTTCTTAAAAGTTGTTGGAAAGTAAAATATGTGTCAATGAAACTTTGCTTCATGGTCATGTGGTCACCCTGGATCCACAATGGAAATGTCCAGCCAGTTGAGAGAGAAGCATTCACCTCACTGTCCTATTTCCTGTTAAAAGATTGCAGCTTTGCCTCTAAATAGCTATGCCTCTAAGTCTTTGAAGTTTCTTGTGCACCTGAATTCTAGACAGAAATATACATTACAGTTATTTCTTCAACACTGCATCTTGTTGACAGATGTTAATATGCAAGACTCAAAAGTGAATATTCTGTATTTCTCTTTTTTTCCTATGTGCTATTACATCAAAATACTTTCAAATCATCAGTTTTCTTAGCTTGAACTATATTAAACATCACATCTCACTTCACCTCTGAAATAAAGCCAAGACAATAATAGTTACTATATATGAAATCTTATATCAAAACATGACCCATTTGGTTGAGATACAGCCTTTCTAGAAGAAATTTTTCATTATAACATTTTTTGTTAATTAGTCTTAATACGAAAATAACCACAATCATTAATCTTGCTGATTATAATTATATCTTTGGTCTGTTTCTGGATTTCTATACTTTTTCAGAAAGTAAGAAATATTTTAAGTGGTGAGGAATGGCACGAAGTAGATGTGACAGATACATCACAGACAGATTGCAGGCCTTACCTACCAATTCTCTTTTTACTGGTATGAATTTTCATCTTTAGAAACTTATCTATTGACTTGTGTTTCATTTATGCTATATTTCAGTGCGGTTTACTTGACAAAAGCAGCTGACTCTTAAAAAAATATTATTTCTGTTATAAACATGGATTTGTTTTGATTTTTGTTAGCATCCTAAAACCTGGATCTGAATCATTCCAGTTCTTCCAGTTTAACACCAATATTTCTCTACCTTCCCTCCACCTGAGCCAGCAGATTCCATCCCTTGGGCCCCAGCAGGTAGATCTTTAATTGTTTACCCATCCCATACTGACAGTGCTTACAGAGATATGTTTCCCATTCTTCAATATCTAACAATTCCATCTGAACCTTAAAAATTTACAATCAAATTCACAGACCTTGTTAACCAAAGCCTTAAAAGCACCCTGACAGAATGTTAATTGTCATAGTTGTGTCAGAAATCCTAGAATATTTAATTCAAATGAAAGTCAAATTCATTCCTGGATGAAGACTTTCCTTAGAAACTTGACTTAAGTGAACACAATGCCCATGTGCTGTAAGCTATTTCTTTAACTCATTCATTTACTTGCTGTGATCACCTCTTAGCTTATTCTACATTTAGATCACAAATCATTTGGATAACTTTACATATTACATGTTTGTACACTGCCTCTAAGACAACGCTTTGATTTGAGACTACATGCTCTTATTCATTATCCTGCCTTATTGGTGGCCTTTGGTATTTTTTAAAATATAAATAAGCCCACCAAAGTGCACTGCAGCACTCAAGCAGTTCTAGTACTTGATAGACCAAGTTGTTATGATGTGTCCCCATTTCATGCAAGATCTGCTTGTTCAGATTTCTTCAATAGTAAAAATGGTTCAAACTGCATTACTGCTTGAAGCGGGTATTTGTACACAATATTCTAATGAAGTACTACTCAGCAAAGCAGTCAAAGAAATTTTAGAACCTAGTTGAGGGCTATCTATATAATTTATTATTAGGTATGCTTGTTTTGAATCAGATAGATTGAGCCAAAGACACTACTTGTTTCACTAAAGCAAAAATTACTATTATTTCAAAGACATAAACGTTCGCTGGTATCTGTAGCTTCCACATTTCTATCCTATAGGACTCATACAATTAAAAACAACTCTCTTAACTCATAATAGGACTTATAAGCAAGTTTTAAATAGCACTGTGTCAATGAGACATCCTGAATTTTAGTTGAAAATACAACACTTACAGACAATAAATAATGTATATCTTCTAAAAGTATGAAAAAACCAGTGTAAAGTTACTTTATAGTCAGACTATGTATTTTAAATTATATTTAAATTACTTGAAGACATTAATTTACACTATAAAAAATACCATTTTTAAAGAATATTATATAAATTGCAGAACTGCTAATAGTAAACACCCCTTTTCTTCTTGATTCCAAGTAATGTTACATAATTTCTGACAGAAAGACACTCAGAAGATCATAACCAGAGAAGGACTACTGAATGCCATTATAATTAACAAGAACATGCAAAATGAATTAGTAGTTATGTTTATAATCAGTCCAAAGTTAAATGAGCCAATGAAAAGACCTTCCTACTACTGTAATCTCATTAGCTAATTTTCACACTCTATTTTACATTGCTACTTAGACAAATGAAGGCTGGATTACATTATCAGTGGGTCCAACTAGAAGTTCTGTGGTAGTGGGAAAAGCATATATTTTTTTCTATTCTATTCCTGAATGATTCTTGAGCTGCCAACTTTCCCCAACTATATATTTTCCAAATTTTTCAATGCTATGTACTTATAAAGGTTCACATATATACCACAAAGGTTATTCCTGCATTTTTACAACATGGAATTTACTACGCAAAACACCCATACTCCATTAATCCAGAAAACACGCAAATGTGCAAAGAAGTATGCCACGGATAATACTAAAATTTACAAAAAGTCACTACAAATGTAACAACAAATTTAATATTTAATATTCAATATTTAATATTAAATGGAAATCACCCGATGACAGAAAACAATGTCTGCACAGACTAAATGCATCATCTCCTGCCAGTGTGTTCCATCCACTGTGCAATTGATGCTCAGGTTACATATAATTGCTCTTGGGGGAGAGGGGCTGGGGGTGGATGTTGTTCCATTTAGGTCTTACTTACCCTAGAGGTTAATAGGACACTGATCACCTGTACTTATCAAAGCACACTGGAGAAAATGGAGATAGTACCAATGAATGGAAAGCCTAGAGCAATGGAAAAATCATTGCTCAGTCTTTTTTTCCACAATCTCCACAGCAACATTGTCTGAATAGTTGGATATACAGACCAAACCATTCCTGAGGCAGGTCTAACTTGCTTGGCTTGCCCCTACATGATAGATAACCCATGTTGACACTAATCTTGTAAGCATGCATGATACCAATATCATATTTATAACAATTTATGAACAATTTATCCAATGTGCACAGACACCATACTTTATCCTCAGGCATGTCTGTCTTTCTTCTGACACCATATAATTTACTGTAACACAACTCAGAGAAAAACTACTGTCCACCTGTTGAATTTTCTTATAATAAACTGCAACAGTCTACACTAATTGGGGGAAAAGAATATAAACAAAAATGAAAGCAAATAACTATTCCTAAATAATTTGTTCTACAATACCACTAATACAACAGCACTGCAGTCTTGTGAATTACTTCCAGAATTACAATGTGTTTCTCCCTTTTTCTCCTATGATGTGATTAGAAGGGATTCAAGAATAGTACCAGATGACAATGTAGAACAACTTTAAAAAGTAGTATCTCATAAGAGCACATATATGGTGATCATCCAGAGTTGTCTTACATATCTAGTTTGTTCCTGTAAGGAGGCGTATGTATAGATTTATAACCCAGTAACACATAAAGTCAAAATGCACCCTTCGGCCAAGATGCACCATATCACAGACTCTCCCACTCACAGAGTGTTTGACGAGTAGAAACTGCATAAAGCACCCAAATTTAGACTGGGTCTCTTAGTACATCAGACAGATGCATCCCCAAAACTTTCAAAAACGGCGATTCCACAACCTGGTTTCTCTAGGCAATTGTTTCTGTTGCATAATTGTCCTTCTACTGAAAATCTTTTCCCCTATATTGAATCAAAACCTTCATGCATAAAGAGTCCCATATATTCCAACTGTTCCTTCACATAAAGGGCATCTCCCACCCCTTTTCTGCCTAAGTCTTTTGTAGAGCTTGCATCCATCCATCACTAAATCCCAACTTTCTAGTTGTTCTGCCACTAGGCAGTTTATTCCAATGATATCCATCATTCTGGAAATGCATGTTGAACTCTAGCTCCTCCTGTTTCTTTTCTACCCACAAGAATTTCATCTAAATAAATATATTGAAAACTCAACAAAACCAACAACAAAACATAGATAAAGAGTCACACAACTTCCAGGGAGGAAAAGAGCACCAGTGTGAAGTCCATACCCACAAACAATGCAGAACAGAAAACCTAACACACACACACACACACACACTCTCTCTCTCCTTGAGTTCCTAAAGACCAAAAGGAGAATAGACCCAAAAAAATCATAAATAAGCCAAACTAACTGTGGGAAAAAAATGAAGAGGAAAAAAAATCCTAAAACAAAAAGAGGCTCCAAGATAATCTACCTGGGCAGCCTCAATCTCCTGCCAAAAATGCCACCATAAAAATAAAGATAGGCAATTGTCCCACCAGTTGCTGTCATCTCCATTATCTGACTATTTGCAGCACCTCAAAGTATGTGTTTTCTGCATTGGCTGAACAGCAGGGAACTCCCTCATCAGCACAGAGCTTTGTTGGAGCTTCCATAGCCTTAACACTTCCTCAGTTTGGGCACCTCAAGAACTGCTTACATTGCTTAGGAGGTTGGTTCAATGATGATATGACCACCACAGTTAGCTACAGATAATTGTCACAAATTAAATGTCTGTAAGATGACTGGATCCTTGCAGAGATCCCTATCCTAAACCCACAATTTGACATGACACTCATTAATTGTGACTTTTGCAAAGAAGAACAGATTTATGCCCTTGATTTCTTCTCAGAGACCCTGCCTGATGACCTGAGTAATAGGTGTCTCTAGAGGATGCTGATCACACACGTGCATTATCTGCTTCTTGATTTCCTGTTCAGAGCTACATCAGGCTGTGGAGAGAGAATGCTTACACATAGGCCAGTCCTCCCTACAGGCATGGCAAGTCTTCAGCTATGCTGTATTTTCATATGGACCACTTCAGATTACTGGGCAAGCTCAAGGATTCTTTTTTTTTTTCTTTTTCTCCATTCATTAGAGAACGACTGCTCTTGGTTATCAGGTCCATCTGATACAGTCCATTCATGTCAAACAACCCACAGACTCCCCTTCAGCAAAGCCCAAGGCAGATGACATCAAGAAAGACATAGGATATAAATATAACCTATGCTCTGGACCAATCCCTAAAGACACCTAAGAAACAGAGCACCTTCATAACACTGAAAAATATCCCTATAAGTATGGGAGATAAATATTAGGGCTGTTGGATATTTCTACCTGTCTTGTACAAGCACATGACACATCAGGGTATGACTCAAAGTAAATCTCTAGCCGCAGTCAATAACTGCTTTGATGTAGATTGGAATCTATGCCCTTGAAGGGGCAACAAAAGCCAAAAAACTCTACCACCATTTCAAAGAGGGTCACTGAATAAAAATGAGTAAGCTTGTTACAAGGAAGAAAAAAGAATCGGCTACAAAAGTCACATTTTTACAGGTGGCACAGAGACTGATTAAAGACACCTTTTGCAAGCTCAGAAGAAATGCATACAACTCATCAAAAAAGACTGAGAAAATCCAGAGAAGGGAGCTGTCATGAACAAATGGCATGAAGGAGGCTATTAGAAAGAAAAAGGCATCCTTGTAAAAGCTTCGTGTCCAAGTGAGGAAAACAGAAAGGACTGTAATCTCTGGGAGGCTTAAACATAAAACATAGTCCAGTGTCAGAGGGTTGCAGGGATCAGCAGCTTCCCATGGGCTGGAGGCCAGAAGTTGTGGGGGCTGTCCATGGGGAGAGCAGGACCTGGCTGCCCTGGGCCAGGGAGAATGGCAGTCCAAGGGGAAGCTAAGGGCAGCCCAACCCACAGCACCAGGCACCTCAGTAGGGACAAGCCAAGGCTGAGGTCAAGATCAGGTTTAGTGAGGAGTCTCCCACATATGGACACTTAGGGGATTCTGCTGAGGCTGGCAGAGATCAGGGCCCACTAAAAAACTGGGGTTTTATCCACACCAGAGGAGACTGGAGAAGTTACTAGGCCAGACATCCTCCTCAGAGAGACACATGAGAGCATCGGTCTTAAACTGAAGTGCCAATAGAGAGTATGAGAACAAAAAGACAATCTGAGCCCTAGCAGATTATTACGCTGGAGTGTATCCCCTCAACAACTCTAAAGGAACTTGAGTATGAAACAGCTGAACTTACAATGGAAAAATTCCTACTTCAAATTATCTTAAAATCAAAGGAAGGTTGCAAATATGAAATCAATCCTAAAAAATCTAGAGAAGGTCCAGAAAGCTACAGATCAATACACATGAAGTTCACACTAGGCAACTTCCTGCAGGCTACCATAAAGTTTATGTGTATGTCAATACAAATGACATGGTGGGAAGGAGTCAATGTTCCAGTATGAAAATGTCGTCACACCTTGGACAACACCAGTTTTTTTGAGAGGTCAGTGAGAACATGGACAAATGAGATCTACTTGTAAGTCATATATTTCCAAAAATCATTTATTTAAGAAAGGATATTAGGAATAAGAAAAAAACACAGTTTGCTGTACTTCCCAGAAGGATATCATAGAATCATTATTAAGGTTAGAAAAGATCTCCAAGATCACCAAGTCCAACTTTTGACCAAACACCAGTGTGCCAACTAAACCATAGCACTATCCCCTCCAGGGACAGTGACTCCATCACTTCCTAGACAGCTCATTCCAAATCTTGGACATCCTTTCCATAAAGAATTCTTCCTGATGTCCAACCTGAAACGGCCTTGGTGCAGTGTGAGGCAATTTCCTCTTGTCCTGTCACTGGTTGCCTGGGAAACCCCCACCTGGTTACAAACTCCTTTCAGGTAGCTGTTAGGGTGGTCAGGCACTGGAAGAAGTTGCTAGGGCAGTGCTTGACTCGTCGTACCTGGAAAGTTGTCTGGGTCTGGTGCTGAGTGACTTGGTTTAGTGGTTTAGGGGTCACAGTGGTAGCTCTGGGTGGAAGGCTGGACTGGACGATCTTAAAGGTCTCTTCCACCCATACCATTCTATGATTCTATGAAATTTGAATTGGGTTTTTGAAAACACAATGTATGCAGGATCCAAATATTGCCTGAACCTTTTGGAAACGGTCTCACATACCTGCAGAACTTCAATACTCTTCCCACTCAGTAGGATTCTGTAGGTGATCCCACAGTAAATACAAAGGTAGTATCTTCTACAATTATTTTTAATTACCTTTTGGACGATACTGTTAAAACAGCAAAACATCTTACCCTAGTGATTTAAACCAAACTGTAAAAGCCAAAGAAAGAGGGATCAAATCTTTCATTTTCCTAAGATAATAAAGTGTGTTTGTCATAAAGAAGCAAAGCTGGAGAGGGACATTTTACAAAGGCAGGTAGCGATAGGTCAAAAAGCAATGGCTTTAAAATAAGGTAGATTTACATTACATATAAGGAAGGAATTCTATACTGCAAGAGGGGGGAGACACTGGATCAGGTTGCCCAGATATGGATGCCTTTGTGGATGCCCTGCCCCTGGAAATATTCAAAGCCAGGTTGGTGCTTTAAGCAACTTGGTCTAGTGGAAGGTGTCCCTGCCCATGGCAGGGGAGTTGGAACTAGAGTTTCTTCAAGGTCCCTTCTGACCCAAACCATTCTAAAATGCTATGAAGTGTCTTTGAATGAGTTTAACCCCTTTAAGAGATCGAATAAACCCACCAATTTTCAAACAAATTAGGAGTTCAGGTTAATTTAGGCATTTATACTATTTCTCATTTCTGCATCAACTTTCACAATAAATGAGAAAATTCTCATAACAACCTCCTGCACTGTATGATGTACATGTTGCTCATGAAACATAAAATATCTATCTGACACATACAAATCAAAACATAATGGGAATGAAAATAGCTTTTATATTTTAAAGGTAGCAAATTTTCTTGGACATTTTCTATTTTTATGCTTATCTTGTGACTTTCTTCAACCTATCAATTTTACATGAATAAAATTACCCTCTTGCAAACACCTTCAGGCATACAAACTCAATATAAAATAAATACAGTAAAATATTGATAAGCTAAACTATGTAGTTTTGCTTTCCAAAATATTAACATATATTTTCTTTTAAAGAAGGATGGTTGAAATGCATAGGGCAAGAGAACCTTGGTAGATAAGAACTTTACTTCAAAAAGGTACCATGTGATTAGCTTTGCCAGGAAAGTCAATTGCTTTGGCCGATACAGAGCCAACTAATTTTAATTTATGACAATTGGCTTTATAGTATCCTGTAGAAATGACTGTCAGGGATATGAGTCTGATCCAATGCCTTAAAAGGAAAATCTTTCCACTGACCCAGTAGTACTTATTAACAACTGTCAGGACTATTAAACAAAAAACTTAAATTTACATTTCACAGAGAATTGCTACATAATACCTAAATGTCAGCTGTTAGTGTCCAGATCTTACTGCATGACAAAAAAGGCCCATCCTTGCAAGAAAGGAGTTCATGTCTTTAGTGTTCTACCAAAACAGCAATTTAGCTACAGTAACAGTAACAATATACTTTAAACTATTGAGGTTTTGGGTTTTTAGACTAAGTAGGCCCATCACCACCTTCCCTCAACCCCTCTGTCACACATCTCTCCTCCCAGAAAGGCCCTTGCTAACACAAACAGACCTAAAAGGAGCCATCTTAAGACTTTTGTTTATCACTTCACCCAAGCTAGAAAAACAAGCCACGTCGTTCATATGAGGTTCTTTTCCCCTTTTGGTGATGAGTAATTGCCTCCCAGATTATTTATTGTACAGGGTGTTGGTGCTCAGGCACTGGCTGCAGGGTAGCCTCTTTGAGGAAAGGCTGGGACTGTCTGGGGCTGGACAAGGCCACTTCCAGTCAACTCCAAGTCACTCACTGCAGAGTGGTACCTCAGATAGAAGAGGTTTAGGAAAGGGCAAAACCACCACACAGGCAGAGGAGGATTGGTGATGGGAAAGTGTGAGAAACAGCTTGAGAACACCAGTGAAAGTCAGTGAACAGAATGGTGAGCTAGTGCTCCCTGAGGAAAGCAATGCTTTCATTATTTCTCACTATCCAAATATATTTTAATAGGAAATAAATTCAATCAATTTTTCTCAGGTCAGGCCTGTTTTACCTGTAACAGTAACTGGAAAGCAATTTCCCATGTCTTAATCATAATTCGTGAACTTTTTGTCATCCTATTTTCTCCCTCCTGTCCTGTTGAGGAGGGAATCAAGCAAGCAGATGGCCACAGCCAGCCCCCAACTCTGACCTACTGACCTCACAGAATCACAGCACTGAACATTTTGCTAATACTTTGAAGGACATTCATGTACTATAAAATTGTGAAAACTTACTGCTTATGTTCTGCAAAATGATAGCCCTAAAACTGCGAAATTAAGAAAGCAGCAATTTAATGTAAAATTTTCTACTGAGATATATATGGTCCATGATATAATATGCTTCAAAAGTCCTTCCTATATTACTGCAGTGTACATAACAGCATCCCAAGTATAAAGTTTTTAAAAACTTCTAGCTCACGTAAAATAGGTCAGAAATTCTATGCTCATGGCTTGTTGTTATAAGGAACACAAATATCGTCACAATTGCTGAATTTTTTTTCCAAAAAAGGCTATGTTACACAGAATTCACCTCGATTCCATCACAAAAAACCAGCAAATAATACATTCAATAAACCTTTCCAGTAAAAGAAACAGACTTTTCTTGTTTCACAAGCACATTTAACAGAAGAAATAGGAAATATATATGTTCAAAACTTAAAGAAAAATATGATAAGTCATAACAGAAGTCAAGTACCAAAAGCAAGAGGTCTGTAAGAGCAAGCTGTGGAAGCCAGGATATGTGCTGGTGGAAGGGGAAAAGAGGAAAAGAACAAGTAAGAGAACTGAAAGACAAGTGTGTCACTTCTGTGTATTGTGGGTTGTAAATTTTAACTGCATTGGGATAGCTCTGGCTGCACATGTGACCATGTAAGCACAAGGAAAAACATATAATTCCAGTAAATGAAAAAGATCAAGTAAGATGATATTTAATGGCCTCAGATGATCTGTCACACCACAGCAGATGCACTTCAGATGTTACTCAGCAGTAGCTTTTCCACCTGCCCCTTTTCCTGAGTCTGTGCATAGATTAACAGGATAAACACAAGCAGCTGAAGAGTTGAGTAATGAAAGCAGAAGAGAGGAAAAACTAACTAAAGATAGATGATGGAGAAGAAGACAAAAAAAAAAAAAAAAGGGAATAATGAAAGAATAAACAGTGGAATTGTAAAAATGCATGTGAAAACAAGCACCAATATGTTGGTGTCAAAGGTAAAGTAAAAGAGATTAAAGTCATGGATTACTGATGTCAAGAAGCATTTATTTAAAAATGATCCTGCTGCCCTGAACTGTAATACAAAAAGGACCCTTTTGAAAACTGCCTGCCAGCAGTCTCAGAAAGGCCTCGTGTTGTGTATTGCCTGTGGGAAATTTAAACTGTCCTTGATGTAAAGCAATTGAAACTTTTCGGTGAAAATACAAAAAAAAAAATTTAATTTCATATGATGTTACCATTAAACACTCTTCTGTAAGAGGTCCTTTCGTAAATGTGACTACATGGAAAAAATTTCCGGGGTAGCTCTGGACTGATGTAAGTAGGCTACTCTTCAATAGCAAAATTCCCATTGATTTCAGCAGAACAGATTTAAAACCAGAACTGAGAACTTTTGAAATCCCTTTATGGATTCCACAGCTGGAATTAATGCAATTCTATTACATCTAAGACTCCACCTTGACTGCACACTTTTCGGTAGATATGTTATAAGGAGAAATAAACATAAAACTGGGATCCTTCCAGCTTCTCTGAGTCAGCAGAGACTGACTCCACAGATTGTAATAAACCCCTTTGCCTGAGACAAACAAACAATACCTGACCCCTCATTTATTAAAAGTACTTTGTAGGAGTCTTTCTATAGATTCAGTACACCCATTGAAAACAGAACAATTTATTACATTGCAAAGAATAAAAAAAATCTTTCCTCGTGGTAACTCTGCAAACGTGTCATGCTCTACTGAGTTGCCCACAGAGTGTCCAAGGTAATCCCATCTGGCCTCCAGCAGTCACTTCAGAAGGGTGCAGGTCTTCTGTGTCATATCTGACAGATAACCTCTCAGGTTATCTCAGATTTGCACGACACATAATCAAGCCCACCCTGTCAGGTAGAAAACTACTGGGCTACCTTCAGCAGATTTTACATTATTATTGCAAATCTTCAGTAGTGGACATTTATAGCAACACGTAAATCTGTTCAAGTAAATCCTTACATTTGGAAGTTCTTCTAATGTTTAGCCAAAGAATTCCATACTTACCCTTGCTCTTTTAGCATCTCATCCACGAATTCATAAACCACTTTCCTGCTGCCAAACTCTCCATACGTATGATTTATTAAAACTTTAGCCCAACAAATTAATATAAAATACATGCTAATACTAATTAATACTAATCGCAAAGCAAACACACAAATTTTCCTGATAATTCCAACTTTATTTTTTTTATCGGCCAGACAGGTATTGAAACAGAGTTCTCTGACATACAGCGAAACATACATATTTGCAAGATATTTTTAATCTATTTCATTGCTAAAGTAAATAAACTCTAACCAAATTCCAAAGGCTAAATCTGCTTCTTCTCTTTCTTGAAATGTAAAATTGAGGGATTTTGATTGGTATTAAGTGTTAATACCAACACAAGTTTAAGTTTAGTGTTCTACACCTCTGTGTTTTTGTACTTGAAGAAAACAACAAAGCAACAGATGATTTGAATTGCTTGACTAATTTTGGTGAAAGGTGAAAGTACAGTACTGCTGTTTCATTTAACAGCTAAGTTATCAATTCCAAAATTGCCATAGATGTCAGGTAAAAACGATTTTTTTAATACGTTTCCTTAAAAAAATTTAATCCAAGTGGAATATATACTTTCTACTATTTTCATATTTCTCCACCCTACATTATCATCAATCCTTAGATGGAATGGAAATACCCACCAGCTGCAAATAATATAAAAACCTTGGATGACAAGTACATATAATGGACTACTCATTGCCATTTACAGATTAGTAGCTTCAGCATATATCACACTTATTGAATTCTAAACTATGTTTACGCATCCAAATTGTTTATGCACCCAAATTTTACAAAAAATATTTCTGACACAAGTCAGAAATATTTGCATACAGGAATTTCTGAGATAAGTTTTGCTGTTAGATTGACTCATAATATTTTCCCATTTCTGATTGCCATTACAATTCTGTAATTAGAAAAGCAATTAAATAATATACTGACAAAAATCTGCAGCTGCCATTACGCTGTTCATGATAGGAAATTTTGCTGTACAGTGAAATATCTGTCATCATCAGATGCATTCTAGAACCATGTGTAGTCTCTCTGAACAAGAGGCAACTAAAAGATATATGGAGATGATGTAACAACCCAACTTACTGTAAGTTCGAAGAAATAATACAGTTGCTGTAACACAAAGAAAAGCAACTAATCTAGTGTAATTAGAATTTTTGAATATGTTTTTCACCAGAGCATTCTACAGAAAATCTATAAGCACCTTCTAGGCAGTGCATAACTATAAAGAGGAACTCAGGATGAGTCTTCAATGAAACCTTTGCCTCCAGGACACATGGATGGGATTGGGGGAGGAGTAGAGATCCACCACTATCAGGGAGGGCAGAATGGGTCTCCTGTGAGTAATAGGTATCTCCAGTCTTCTCACAAAAATGAAACAGCTAACTATAAAAACTGTTATCATGGCTAATAGAATATGATGACACCAGCACAAAAGATTCATGAATAAGTCAAATTTGATGGTATGATCAAATTCCTAATGAAAGCAAAACTTTGCTTCTTTTTAAAAATATTTTTATAAACTTCAGTCACAGAGAATGGACAAAGGTCAACTAACCATTTGAAACATGGTGAGCCAAATGGCTGCTGCCTCCCATCAGGCACACCTGGCTTCACCTTAAGAACACAGCCTGACTGAAACATTTTCTGTAACACCAACAATTTTTGTTGTTTCACACAGGATATTTGTTTTGTGGACTCCTGTAGCACTCACTATGTTATTACGACAACTTCTCCCCTCTGCAGACCAAAGAGCAGCAGTAAGAACTATGATTCTCTGAAAGGTAAATATGTGTAAGGAATCAGGACTACTTTTGTCATTATAGGATTAGCAACATAAGAGTACAAGCACCTCACCCAACTCTTCCTAGAGTTGTATCACTAGAGCTTCTGGGTAGGTAGCATTGCAGTGAATTTCCCACTCTACCTATGGTATGAAGAAGGAATGAGAAAAGAACAATGAATATAAACCTCTTATAAGATACAAGATGCAGTTTGTCCTGCTGCCTTGAGAAGTGAAAGGGTTGTGCAGAGAATGATCCCTCCCCAAAAAAGGAAGGTAACGCACTGGATTTAGTCCTCAGCTTTCTCTTTCTGAATCTGAGAACTGTGTCCTTAAAAATGCCACATTGTCAGAGATAAGCACATGAAAGCTGAACATAAATACATTCTCTGGTTTTGATGTATTTGCAGCTATTTTAGAGCCCAGTTAATTCTTTTGGCAAGGTAAAGATCTTGCCTTGCTTTGCTTCTTGCTGGATAACATGAGTATGGTATTCCTTATGATGCCTTGTGGTGTGCACTCAAGTGAATCACAGATTCTATACATTGCCTAAGCTCCAAAAGAACAAATTCCTCATCAACAACAAAAATCCTGAGTCTGGAGGTACTCCAAGTGTTTTTTCCAGCCTTTTAATGAGGTAAATAAAACTGCCAGGAATGTCAAGAGCAATATGAAAAGATCTCTGCTGCAGATATGTTTTGGATCATTACATCGTACCAGAGAAGATAATCTTAAAAAAGCGTATTTAAAAGAGCCCCCATTTAAAACTAAAGACCCACTTTTCCTATATGTTATACAAACAGTAGAAACACAATTTGCCAGAGGCAGAGGCTAGAGGAAACAAAATCAGAAGAGACAGAAGCAATGATAAAACAGGGTATCAGCCTGCAATCAGAATGCACATCATTATTTCTTAGTAAGAGTTAATTTCCTTATATGTTTCCTTTAGTCTTGAAAGAAAAATAAGTATGAGTTTAATTGAAATGCTCAGTAGCTTTTTCAATATTCCTTTTATATAAATCAAATGCATTTTATTTATATGGATATATCTGACATTTTCTCTTCCATTTTTTCTTGTAACTACTGTAGCAGTAGTGAAAGCCTACTGAGCAGTACTTACATTCAACTTTTGCCTGTTTCACTTCTTTATAATAATCAGACTTACAATAATTCTTCTCTATTGAAATACTGTTACAATATTTATGCATTTCTTTTATAGAGTTGTTACTGTTGCTTTCCATAATTGTTTTTAAAAGTACTTATATTTGCAAATATGGAAAAGAACACCTAAAGCCTGTCAAACAAATAAAGAGTATTTCTGCTAAAATGCAAACATTCTGTAATTTTTACATTTCCCCCCACATTCAATGATTTTCTACAATTTTGAATGTTATATTTTAAAATATTCCATTTATACAACACTTTTACACTACACTGTCACAAAATTACCGTATAAGCTATTGCAAGAACTGCTCACCAGCGTAACCACAGACACAAGTCAAGAGTGACAAATGCTGCATTCATCTATGAACAAACAGTACTTGCTACTACATTTGTGGGTTTTTTCTGTTATTTTTAATGCTGATAAAATTGAAATATGTATATATACATATATATTATACCTGAATATATGACATACCACTAAGCTCTTCAGTTTTGCATATTTTCATGGTTGAAGAATGAACTCCAGAAAATATTAACCACCCACAGAGATCACCTTGACATGCTTTTGCTGCAGAAAATAGAACATTATACAAACTACTGAAGCCTGAAGCATACTCAAAACATCACATCCTATTTGTAAAACGCACAGAAAGAATAATGGAATCAGTAAGAACATTTAAAAAGTAATGTGTTATATTCACTTTTAACTCTGTTAAAAAAAAGAGGCTTCTCAAAAAGCAGGCATACTTACTTTTAATATGATCAGACTAAGCTGAACATTAACTGTTGGATAAATCCTTCTTAGTTTTACCCACACAATCGCAAAGACATTAAGGAGTAACATTGGGCCATACGCACAAAAAATATGTATGCCTCATATGCAGACCAGAGGACAAGCTACTGGAAATCCAACGCCCTTACATGAAAAACAGGCAATCACATCAGAATTTCCCAAATCCATGTTTGAAAGGAATCTAGTATACAATTTAGCATACTTTGAAGGAAAATAACATCTATCAATCAAAAGATTACAATGTACTTCCAGTTACGACTGCTCTTGATTTTAGAGAAATCACTGTCAAGGTTCAGGATGTATGTCTTCCTCAAAAGTTCATGCAAACTGCCACAGAACTTCTGATAATAAAAACAGGGTTATGTAAATTAAATCCAGTTATGATTTTAAATCATTTTTTTAAAGGAATTGCAAAGAAAAATATCACATTACAACTGTGGTAGTAAAAATTGGCTTTCATGGCTCAAGAGAACCCTTCCAGTCAAGTTCTGAGGCCAATACACAAATTCACACAAATTCATTCTGAATATTAGCATATATACAGAAAGGACAGATAATGTAATACAATTAAAATTAGGACAAATAATACATTGTTTCATAACAAGTTTCATAACCAAAGATCCCTTATTTGTCATTAATTGTGCTCCATTCCATATTGAAAAGAGAAAATATGTATTATTAAAGTATATTGCATGTTCTATTAAACCTATTGAAACTCTTACTTAGTCTGAGTCTTCAGTCAAGATGGCAACACAAAATAAGAAATTACATCTTGGAAAGAAAATTGCTACATATAGTCATGTTTCTCTTAAAGGAAATATTGCACAGGAAGGAAAGCATTACCTATTTTCCTAGCAGGAAATAAAATTGCAGCACATAAGCAAGAAAACGACCCACTAATTCTTGTAGTGTATTCAGTGGAAAGACAGCAGCCTTTGTTTTCTGCTACAGAGCGTATTGAGATACTCAAGAACTTGATGGTATTCAGTAACTTTTCTTGGGACATTCCAAAAAATCTAGTAGATTAGACTAGCTAGAAATGTCAAAAGGACTTCTGATATTCTTACTGCAATATGGTCTTTCTATGCTGCCAAAGAAGAAGAGCAAAGGAAGGAGAAGGGGGGAGAAAGAAGAAGGGAAGGAGAAGAGAGAGAGAAGGGAAAGGACAGAGGAAGAGAAAGACACAAACATACCTCGTGTATTTTAGCTCACTTAAATCGCTGCTACAGTCTAAGTCTCACACAGACTTCAATAAATACAGTAATGTAAACACATTTCCTTCAGTGTGTTACAAAACAGCTTCCTCATCTGGCAACAGAACTCCTTAAGAATTTGGCACTCAAAATGGCACTACTGAAAAGCATTTTGGTTGGACACTTCCTAAACTTCAGTTTTCTTCCGTCACAGTTTTTGTGCCAGAACAAACTCATTTCGATTTTTGATATAGTTCAAATTTGCACTGCTTTGGAAAGAATTACAGGTTTCAAGTTACTACCTTTAACACTGTCTCTGTGTGCCCACATCATCTCTTATGGGTCACTTACTGATCTTCTTATACCTGGGGAGTGAAAACAGAAACTGCAAAATCTGCAAGCTACTGAGGTGGAGGAAGGAGAGGACTGACATGGTAGGAACTAATAGAACATTCAGGGAGAAGCCAGGTGAATTTCTGGAATTGATACGGAAATTAGTCAACTCTTAAACAGTTGCTGTACTCAAAAAATATTTCATTTCACTGTACATTTCATGCAATGTTTGTTTAGGCATTTTGATGCATCATTAGTATAGGCATCAAAACTGAGGTTTTCCAAATCACTACAGCTTCAAGCAGCAACTTTAATTACACCAGCTTTTAGGTTCCCTTTTTATCCTTTTTTCGGATGTATTTTGTTTCTGTCACTATCAGTGTGCACAGGCTGTGAAAGTCACTAGAGTGACTATTTTTTGCCTTATCCTTTAATTTCTTCTCTCGTGAAGTAACTCACCACAGTGGCTCTCAGGTTCCTTTCAAAAACTGAACTCGACAGACTTCTGAATTCTGCAGGATTTCACAATAATCACATGATTTTTTTAGAAAGTAATTTTGTGTCATTTTCAGTAAAAGCAAAAACTACCTTTCAGCATGACAAAAGAAACAAAATAATGTAAAAACTTAAGAAATTTCAGAAACACATTCTGTCAGTAATATCTACTAGTGGTAGAGTTTTCAGTGGGAGAAAAAGGAATAACTCAGAGCAGATCCTTATAAATTCCAATTACGTTTGCGGGTTTTGGAATGCATCTCATACATTTTGGCAAGGCTTCACTCACCATGTAGATTTCCAAAGTTATGTACTAAGCAAAACAGGTGTATGAACCATTTCATGAAGTAAAATTATATGAGCAATTAACTGCTGAAGTGTCATCAGTCAGACACTGAGAGCTCTTTCACGTGCATTGTCACTGCACTCCTAGCAAATCCTCAACGTAGTCATTAGGGAGGAAGAAAATTGAGACTTATCTCAACAGAAGAGGCACACAAAGCATTTAGAAAAAGCTGCACATAAAACGTGGTGTAACATGAGTTCAATTATCTCCTTATTGTACAGTATGAGCATGCAGGATATGAAAATAGAAGGGAAATTGTATAAATACTGAGATACAGTCTGCACAATATAGAGAGCAGTTAGGTAAAGGGCAATGAAGCATATTGGAGCACTGTAGTGAAGAAAAAAATTACAAAAATATGCTGGAAGCAAGGCAGTTGATGGCACCATGGCCTGGAAAGCAGTTCCGCTTGGAGAATTATGCTGGACCTTACACCAAGATCCCTTACTGACATGAAATGGGAAAAAAAAAATTCTGTTATCATTTTAAAGCCTTTTTTAAAAGAATTCTGGCACTCACTTAATGTTATTTAACATTTTACATATTTCAGTAAAGACAGCTGAACTAAAATCTTCCATTTGCCATAATTATATATCAATTATATATTCACAGTTCATAAATACTAACGATATTTATCAATATTTCAAAATTTTGATAGAAATTTTAACCTTATGTAAATTACACAGAGAAGTCAGATGCCCAAATCACACCCCATTACTCGCTAGTGCTATTCAAACAGTGATAATTACATTACACTTGCTTTGGTCCTTACATTGTAAATGTAATAAGCAGCACAAGTACTAACAAAGGCCTAAACACATAAGACATAGGGGTTCAGTCTCAGCAGGGTATTAGATTTGGTGCCCATTTACATACTAAGAGCATTATTTATGATGAAAAAAAAAAAAAAAGGCTAACCTGCCACCAAAACCTAGAAAACAGTATAGACTCTCAGTATAGCACCTCATTTTTCCAGTAACAATTAGTCTTACTGTTCAGCACTGTTGAGGTACCTTTCAGAAGAATATTTGTGGATATATATGCTATCGGGTTTTGGAATCAATACAAAATTTAAATAGAAATTATAGGTTTGCACTTCTGAGATACTTATATTTAAATAAGACCCAGTATCTCACAAAAATACTACAATAACGTCTCTATGTCCTGGGGCATGGAGGACAGAGGTTTAGTTCTACACATTTTTTCCTGCTGTTTTCCAAGTACAGCCAGTGAGAATTTATATAAATTTTATGGAAAATTCCTGCCTCTAAACTGTAAATAGACAATATGAAATAAAACAAACATTTTGTTGGCCAAGTTTACAAAAAATGCCAAGTGTTCATTCTCAAGCAATAGTCCTGGCATAGCTAAAATAATGCTGAAATCACAATACAAAAGCTGTTTTCCAAATCTCTTCAAGATATTCAAAGGACCAGGTACATTAATGAATATTGATCAGCATGAACTAGGATCATCAGTCCAGTTTAAAATGACATCTGACTAGAAGTGGCGCTAGTGACTCTAGTAATCTTGTGTTGAATCTCTGTCACTGCAATCTTCAGGCCCCTGCAACATTTCTAGAACCATTTCAGACCAATATTTATCTCCAAATGACATTAAGCAACAGAAGCCTCTAAACAGTCAGAGAAGGGAAAGAAAAAGATGTTTCTATAGAGACTGAAGAGATTTACCATAGAACCCTACAGCTATCTGAAATGCTTGCTGAAGGATCCCATCTCTCTCCAGGGACTATTAACAGATTTTAAATACACCGGACTGCTGGTGTAGACATCCAGAGTAAGGCTATGACACTATTTTTCCTTGCAAATAGACACTTAGTAATGGAAACTACTGAAGTTGTGTTTTGTTTTAAAAAGTTGTTAAGGCAATAAAATACTTCCTTCACAACTCTGCTAATATGAGACTTTTGATCTTTATGTTTCTGTCCTGTGGCATATTTTAAAAAAAAAAAAAAACCACACAGAAAATGATCTTCATGTAACAAGCAATGTGTTTACTGCTTCCAGCACAGAAAACCATCTGCTTATTATCTCTGATAGTATGAGCTTCTGTTTTATTCTCTGCTAGGCCATCACAACACATCATCAGCAATGATGCTCATAGGTGCACCCCAGAACAGCACATGGTAAAGTCCAGCAAATTTTATTCTAGTGGAGAGTCTATCAATGCCACTTTTAGAAGACTTTCTAACAAGTCGCAAAGGCAGGGCAGAAGAAAATATGTCAATTTAGAATTTATACTGCCTGCATTTCTGCACAGCATGCCCAGTGGTTACAAACACCTGGTTTCCTAGTCTGATTGCTGATTTTATTTAGTAGTCTTGCATCAAAACAGAGTTGCAATATTCCAGCAACTTCATTAGTATATGTCCTCCCTGTTGAATACCCCATAAAAGCAGAAATATTAAAAATACAGCTCTTCCACACACATCTGATAAGTCAGCTACTTAAACAGATGTTCTGGTATCCAGCATCAAACCAGTTAAAACTTGTTTTTCATTTGCATTACAAAACTCATATCTGGTACCAAACAAAATATGTTTGGGTAAGCAGCAATGCTTCGTTAGCTTAGCTTAAAACAGTATCTGACTGAAAATGCCTCCTGCAAAATTTTGGGTTAAATCTCCGGTCTTAATCTTTACATCCCAACAAAGTCAGTTCAATTATACAGGACTAGTGGTACCATTAGACTCTAACAGAACGTTAAAAATGCAGACGTCAGCTTTTCAAATAATATCTGGTAAAGAACAAAACAAAGTATTTACAGCTTTACACAGCTCTTCAAAAATGTCTACTTTCCCCGACACATCAATCACTTCTGATCATTCTGTCAGTGTAACGTCATCGTGGCACATTGCACTGACATATAACTTTACATTAGAATGGAAATTTGTTTAATGGACTTGTAAGAGTATGGAGATTTTTAAGTCAGTTTTAAATACACAACATACAGGTGTGCTTAAGTATCTTGGATTGGGATTTTCTTTAAATACAAGCTATTTAATTTAAAATCATTATATCATTATTTCATTAATTTAATTAATGAAATAATGATATAATGATATAAATTAATTTCATTATAATATTATATCATTAATTCAAAATCAATATATCATTAAAATCATTTATATATGATTATATAAAATCAGCATATATAATCATTTGTATTATATACAAATAGTTATAGAGAAGGTATTGCAATAACCTGTAAAAACTTCAAATGGAATTTCAAATATTTAAATTTACTTTTGAAGCTTTATAGGAAAACAAGCCATTCAAAAAGGTAGCCCATTCAAAAAGGTAGCCCATAAAATACCTGTTGTCAACAGAGCTGCTCGTCTCAGGAGTAAAGGAATACAGGTTCTATGGCAAAATTATGTAACAGTATTTTAAGAGATCTTGAAGACTGATGAAATCAGAGAAAGATATGGCAAAAAAATAAGATACTGCAGGAATTAAAAAAAATTAACAAAAACATAGTTGAGCTTACTGAAGACAGAAAAAGAGACAACTGAAAACTGACTGATGGCACAGATCATTTGTCATCTGAGATGACAGTTTCTCTTCAAACAGAATAAAGAAAAGTGAGGATGGAAAAGTCAGTATGGCTTTTTTGATGACGAAAACAGAGCTAAAGAGAAACACTAATGGTATAAAAGTATTTTCAAGGGTATCAACATAGAAAGGAAAAAAATAACAAATAAAAGCATTTTAAAAATAAAAATAAAGACTAAATGGACTTTTTTGGTGATACTTAGTCTCAGGTGTTACTAGGAGGTAATATTTTAACACTTGAAAAACAGAATAAAAGAGATAGTGTTAAATAATCCCTACTATTATAGATGATAAGAGTTACAGGCCACTCTATGCTTCTATGATTTCCAGAAAAAATGCTGTGCAAAAAAATTTGATAAAACCATCTACACTGTGGGCATGCATCCACATCTAATTATACTTCCACCTCAGAACACTGGTGCAATGTCTTAGCTGCATGTAGCTAATCAGACATTTGTGGAAGTGCAATCTAAAGTTTTCCTATGCAGAACAGTTTCTCCCTGCCTGATACCCTTTTCAGGACTAAATCTTACCTGGTCCTGTAACACTTCCCCTGTTAACCTACACTTTAAAGCTATGTCTCTATAAACCTTTAACCCCAGAAGGTGCTAACTCATCTGCCCATTTGCTCACCTTTAACTACACCCGTATGGCAGACAGAGACCTCTCACATTCCACTTATCACTGCCTTTAATCTGATCTCCTTTTCAACCACACAAAGGTTCAATCTACTTGTTTTACCTATCAGTAGCCAATTCACACAGTATCAAGACTGACAGGAGTCCTAGATGAGTTATTTCATGACTCTTTCAGAGTATGACTTCCTGATGGCATCTTACTGTTCCAGGCAAGTCTTAGTATTCCACACTGAAATTGGCACACAGGTCAGCCACTGTCTCCTACTTAGTCTCCACATAACTGCATAATAAACAAAGTTGATCTGATCCTTCAAGACAATGTTTTTCTAGAAATATAGGAAAGATTGTAGGAAGGGAAAGTATAACACTACAATAAAAAAACAGGGAAGAAATGAACAGAGGAGCAAGGGAACATAGGCACTCAAGGCAGGTAAGCATTTCACAGGTATTTTGGCTGGATAGCGACTTCAAGCAATATAGTTTTATAAGTGTTTATTAAAAAAAAGGAAGGAAGGAAGAAAGCTTCAGGAAAATAAATACAGTAGGGACTTTGAGTGAGGCAAATCAGAATGCTGCTTGGGGTCTTTGCTTCAAGTCCAAAGGGTCTTTTTTTATTTTCTGTATGAAAAGCAGAAAAGAAAAGAAAGTGAAATAAATAAATAAAACCTCCCAGTTTCAAGCACACAAACAATTGTCTCTCACACACACAATTTCAGAAGGGACTGAACTTCAGTCTACAGTTATTAATCCTGCAATCTCACTGTGAGTCTGTATCACAGCTGTTTTACTTAGCTCCCCATATATTCTTCTTTGTTACGAAAACAGCTCAAAAGGTTTTCTCATTGCTGAGCATGCCTATAATAACATATTTTATGACAAAACCTTCTAAATATGCCAGTTGATATTTTTATTGTATTAAATATGTTTTGAGTAGGGAATTTCAAGTTTCGTTTTTTATTATAAATGTCCAAATCCATTTACTATTTCAAAGACTCTTTGCTGGAATTTCTTAGTTTAATCAATATGCTTCTTACAACAATAATGACTAAAGGCACATTTAATGTTTCTGGACAAAGTCAGCATAAGAGAGTAACAAATTAAGTAAGGACTGCAGGAATGACTTTGCTAGTGTGCAAATAAAGATTAATAAAAAATTAAAAAGTCATCCAAAAATATTTTAGAAAAAACCAAGCTAGACAAAAGTGATAATTTCTAAAATTAAGACTGAAAAATTCCAGAAATTATAAAAAATTTTCAGATAAGACAAATATTTATGACATCTTAATTGACACGATTGAGAGTGCAAGGTAATGAAATTGCATGTACTTAGTGTTTAAAACTTAAGTAACTTAACAAAAGTTTCTTCCAATATATGTACATATCTATAAAATGGAGGCCTGGGACACTCAGCTTCTTAATTCTTCAGAGGAAGTTTGTTCCTTTGAAGAATGTTGCAAGAGGGCAGCAGCACAGCCACCAAATGACTAAGGCAAAAAAAGGAAGAACTGCCAGTACTGAAATCCAAGAGCACCCAGCTGGTAGGTTTTAAGCCACATGGATGAGGAAGAACATTTCCTGAGTTTCAAAAGGCATACTGCATGCCACTGAAACAAAACATGGATATAGTCAAGAGGGGCTTACTTTATAAAATGTACCTAATCTGTAATTTTTAGAGAAAGACAGTTTTTCATGTGAGGGAAGCACACTTTCCAGATACAGAAAAATTCATTTAATAGCCATTTTGACAAAATACTTTAAAACTATTATCACACAATAATAATATGTCATTACCACATATTGCCTTGTCACAAAAATAACTGAGGACCAGATGGGCGAACACATGATAGAATTCTCAACATTTAACCTCTGACCACAGTCAAATTTAGAATCAGCAAATGTCCAAACGCTTTTCTCAGTTCGTGAACATGTGACAACCTCGATGAAATAAGCAGATCATGTTTCCATTTGTACCAGACAGATGTTAGCAATGGCAATATATGAGTTACACAGGAGTATCTTGACCCTAAACGTATCCAAATGCATTCATTTAGATTATGTGCTTACACACAACACAACACTGAAGGGGCAAAGCCAGTCTGATACTGCCCTCTGACAGTCTCAAGCATTGCTCTGCATTGCCTTCAGTGGCCTTGCCCAAGCCAGCACCAGCACTGTGTCCTTCTGCCCCTCTGCCACCAGCCCTTTGTCCTTTCCACTTCAGCCTATGCCTGTAATTACTTCCCTGGCTCCAGAACGGTTCAAACGGAAAAAAATAGGGTCCCAACCCCCACCAACCCTGCAGATGTCTCTGTCTTCCCAGGAAAATGATGGAGCAGCACGGGACAGCCATGAACTGTAAGGGCAAGCAGGTAGGTCTTCAGTGAGTGCGCGGCACAGCATTTTGTGCTGAGAAACAAGATCCAACAAAGTGAGGGATGGAAGTCTTGTCTGGACAGATTCTGGTCCTCAGTAACATCAGCTCAGCTGGGGAGCAGACAGAAGTTTTAAGAAAGGACAGAGATGTTCAACTCAACCAAAGCCCCAAAACTGCCACTCTGCTGTACCACAAAACCCAATACCATAATATTATAAAAAACGTAGTGCCATTGTCTATCACTGCTGGAGTCAATACAATCAGCACAATACAGTTACCCATCAGCTGGGGACCTAATGAGAGACAGATTCTCCCTTTTTGTGGAATAATTCTCTAGATAACATACAGAAAATAGTGCCAATTATTATGGTAATAGGATGACAGGGAAGTTGAAAGTATTGCATGGCAGCAGAGTAACACTAAAGAGAAGGCAGCTTTCCCACTCTTCAAAATTCTTCAAAAGCAGAAAGCAAGTTTTAGTCAGTTAAAAAAAATTTGAAGAAGAATTGCCTATGACATACACTCAGTTGAACAAAACTCTACAAAGTTAAAAAGCCCATGTTTTGAAAATATTCAGAATTATTCTGAGAAGGTAAAGGAACCATTTCAGTATGTCTATCTAACCCAAGGTTAGGAAAGTGCAGTAAAGGCAGATATAAGCATATGTAGATATATTGCTCTTGGACAGAATTAAGTGTTTTAAGGACAAAGAAATCTCTTGAGTATGCCTTTTCTGCAGCATCTCCAAGATGGTGAAAGCAAATGCAAAGTATCATCATATAAATAACAGAATAATCTAGAATTACTACGAAGTTTCAACCTTAAAAGAGATGCATCAAACTACCTGGTAATGGCTAATTATTTTGTCTTTTTACTTAACACCTGACTGGAAATCTTTGTGCATATTTGCAGTAAGCAAAAGAGGAATATAAAAGTCATATGATAAGAATATTTACAAATGTATGAAAAATATTATTAAAATAAAAATAAGTCAAGTTGAGAATTCAGTGTTGGAAGCATGTAACATGTCTGAAAAGTCAGAAATATAATTTTGTCTATGACTACAGGTAGTTTTGTTACTTCTTACACTCATGACAGGATGTTATATTTTAAAAAGCTGAATTAAATCTGTGCTATTTTTATTTTATTTTACTGATTTTGCAAATCTTTGTTTATTGCTGGATAGAATACTGAGTATCACCATCCTCAGGACTTGTCTTTGTTACACCTCTGTAGTTTCACTCCAACTGTGCTAGAAATTATTTTCAGCTGGCCCAGAGGCACTGTGGAATGCTCTGTGCTGCCACAGGCAAGACCAATATTTGATAGCTAACTTAGGATTCCTGCTGCCTGAACTGGTAGAGAACAAGCATGTGGTAGAAGTGATGAGCTTGCTCTCCTGAGGGTAGGGTGCCAGCTGCACTATAAAAGAGAGATAGTGTGGAATTAATAGTGGCCTCACAGGCAGGCTGTATATTTTACCTTTCAACAGAAAAATCCATGCCTTAATGGAAGCTAGAATGGAAGAACGAAGACTCAGAATGCAGAAAAGGCAACTACTACCTTGCAAAATGAATTTATTTCAGTTTTGTGGACTTCAGCTTCACTATTGTAGGATGCTTTTCAGATGCTTTAAGGATAGTTGGTGCCTAAATAAATGTATAATGTAATGACAAACCACCACAGAATTGCTGCAGAAAAATAAATAAGTAAATTCTGTATGTGGAAACCTTGGATTGATGTATGCAAGAAGGCAGAAGTGGGCTTATAAAAAGGCAATAAGCAGCAGATGCTTTTTTGATGAGCTCATGAGGTTCCCTCATGGATACATAGCTGTAGAAAACAAAATATAGCTGTGAGGGAAAGTGTCTTCAAATATGTAGGTAAGTCTGGAAGTAGAAGGAGGCACCTATAAGTGCAAGTGGAATGAACAGGCATGACATAACACTTGATTATATGAAAAAACACACACAGAAGACAAAATTCAGAGACAAATTTCCTAAGATTCCGGACCTAACAAACAAATTTGCTCAAAAATAATCTATGTAGCACTTATACTTCATTTGCTTCCACCAACGTTTTCCACCCCCTCTCATTCTATTGCTGGACTGCTCAGCACATTTAGAAAGCACACATGTAAAGCTTTGTGAGTATCTTAAATTTGAGGCAACAGGCCTTGAGAATATAAAACAGGAAGGGATATGAACATGCAAGCAAACTAAAAGAAGGAATTCACTAACTACAATTTCCTTTAAGGAGGCAAAATGGAAAAAAAAAAAAAAAAAAAAAAAGAAAAAAAGAAAAAAAAAACAAAATTGAAAAAGTAAGAACAGAGGCAAANAAAGAAAGAAAGAACAAAATTGCAAAAGTTAGGACAGAGGCAAGAAGGCCTGAATAAGAAATTTAACAGCAGGATCAAAGGAAAAAAATGGATCTGAACAATACTGAAAATAAAAAGGTGCAGAATTTGGGCCTGGTCAGGATGCATGAAGCATGAGGAACGTAAGAGTAAAAAATAACCCTGAGTCACTAAATCTGAGTGGCAAGAATGATAATGTTCTTGTCATTTGTGATAGACAAGGGTAGAGTTCTGTTTTGGAATGATAAGATAATTAAAAGGCATCATGATGTTAGAGATCCAGCCTGAGACACGAGACTAAGTGCAAGGAGCAGTAACATTGGTGGAAAGACAGCTTTACAAGCCATCAGAATAACCATAACAATAAAGGCAGTGCAAGTGACTCTCTCACCTGGGAACAGCATAAAACGGAAAAGAAAAAAAGTCCAAGGACACAGTCTCGGCAAATCGCAAGATGAATTACGAAAGAGAGAAAGCAGATACACTGAAAAAGGCATTGAAGAAGTCATAGGTAAGAGAAGAGCGAAAGAAGATTATCTGAAAGGGGCCATGAAGGTATTAAAATACAATTAAATCACACAAAACCACGAACATGCCATGTCAGAGACTAGAACTGAACATGAGTAAAGCCATTGAGCTACTAGCAGTTTTTCCATGATGCAGTAAAGCAGAACACACAAATGTAGATGAACCATTAAACATCACCCAAGTACAACTCCATGGTGCGCAAGCAGCTGAGCCACAACCGGGAGACAGCAGCTGTAACACTGATGGTGGTGATTCTTCCCTAGGCTCAAATGCTGCACTAACCATCAGTATCAATAGATAATAATCAAAGATTGTTTCTGCTCCTTCTGTTTTTATTTTGTTTTATGATGAAATTTACATAAAGCAGAATCTGCATATTGGAGTTTGGACTTGTCCCACTTGCTATTCAACTGAATTATTGACTCTAGATTCACGGTCATAACCAGAAAATAGTACAGGTAATAGTGCTGGTGATGATTCCTTAAGACATGAACATCTGCCAAAGTATCTGCCTTTGGAACCAAGTGATGGGAAAAGCTGGATTTTCTGTTATTCGCAGTGTGCAGCTAGGCTGCTCAATGTTTAACACCCTCCCAGACCAGTTCAGCAGAATTAGTTTTAGTCTTGTCTCATGAATCAAGTTCTTGCACAATGTGATTGACTCATCATACACTAAAATATGGAAATTATCCCAGCAGCTATTACCCAAGATAGCACTGGATTTATTAAAGTGCTCAGTACATAAGGATTCACAGTAGGTTGTTGAAGTCTGTCACTAGGCTTTGTACCAGTTTTGTTACTTCTTATGGAGGAAGTTCTAATTGAGGAGCCAGGCTGACAGCATTAAAAGGTTTAAGCCATACCATGCACAGAAGAGGTTGACCAGTGGATCTCCTCCCAGGTGGTTAAGAACAGTTCATGATGACTAGCAGAGCACCACAGGGCCAAAAGTGACTGCAGAAAGTCCCACAGCTCACTTGTGCTGTTCCAGAACGGAATCAGCAGCCTGTGCCAGGGAGTCCTTAAAGGTTTACAGTTATGAAGTGCTCACAGTCTCACCAGAGCATCTATTCCAATGTTTTGCTATACTCCCACTCCGAAGTGTTCCCAGTGTCTACCCTTAACCTATTTCACTGTAATTTAGATCAAATATTTCTGCTTTTAGCCACCTGGGCTAAGGTGAACAATATTGCAGCAGCTTTCTAATGCATTTAAAGATTTTTCTTGCTTCTCTCATTCTCCTCTTCTTTAAGCTATCAATTTTTCTAAACTTTCTATAATTGCCATTGCTTTTTTACAGACTTTTTAGTTCATCCCTATCTTTTCTGAAGTGCCTAGAACTGATATATTAAACCTGAGCAGTGTTGAAAGAAAGTTCCATACATCTTCTATACCACACTTAATTTTCCAATATTCGCACTTTTTAGAATTGTATCACATCAGTTTCTCATCTTTGTTGGGAATACCTCCAATCCTAAAACCTTCTTCTAAGGTGCTGAAATCCAGATAATTATTCCCCACTCTTCATTTCTTCAGTGGATTAGTCTTGACTAATGCCAAGCATAGCATTCTTTCATGTACCCATCCCTGTTTTACTCCTTCAATTCAAGGCTGCAGTGAGGTGGCACTAGCAGGATGCTGTCTCATGTCTGTCTTGTTGGTATGTTGAGCGAAGCCACTGATCATTACTAAATCCATTTTCTATTGGTTATAACACACATTTTATGTCATATTTACAGCATATTGGAAGTATTAAAAACTGGGAGCTCTTCCCATCTGAGCAGTCTCTGATGCAGACCAATATATTTTATAGAGATTATTTTTGGTATGAGTAACAAGTGGGATGCTGGGTAATCCAAGTTGACCCAGGTATGCTGAAGACAGAAAGACCTGCCAAGCCACACTATGAACAATACGAGAAATACTTTATAACTACTTTCAATTCTTCTGCACCTCTACAATACTTTTACTCAAAAAACTGAACTTCAGAAAAATTGTTCTCAGTCTTTCAGTATCAGTTTGAAGTAAGGTCAGTCAGTTTCATATAGTTTCGCCTGCCATACTTAGCATAACCTTCTCAAAAAGTGCTTAAGAAGGACTATTTTCAATATTCAGATTACTGTATGTGTATAGCGGTAGCATTCATAGCTTCAAGATGTGGCAGAACTTCCATTAATGTAATAACACGTGATAGTTCCTCTTACATTTTGCTTAGATTTTAATTTTTCCAGTTTTAAAGACCATTATTAAAGTGTATTTATTCTTCACTTATTTTTAATCATAATATTCAATTGAAGTTCGGGTCAAAATAAATAACCTGGCCCAAGGGCCTAATTTGCAGTGAGGTCCTATTTAAGAGTTTGCTGATAAGCTCACGAAGAAATAATTAGAACACTTAAAGTGACAAATTAAAGCCCATGCAATTAGTAAAAACCCTCATGATTACTTAATATTTTCTAAGTGGTTTCGAAAAAGCAATGACAGGATTTTGTGCTACAAGATAAAAATGCTAGTCATGCGGAGAAGTGAATTACATATGTTTACCATATTGAAGAGTGTGAGAAAAAATCAAATGCAGTAAAAGGATATTAATAAATTAACACTATAGAGTATTACCAACTCTTAGTTCTGTCACTTAGTTCTGTCATGGTCATCTCTAAGTCCTGAATTTATGCTGTTGATGCCTGGCCAAAACATATCTCAATTTCCATGTTTAAAAGTAGTGTATGATCATTTGAACCAATTTATATTACAGCATCTGATCAAAGAAATACATTTTAAAAACAAGTTTTCATGCAGAATTCTGAGTAAAGTTTTTTTTCTATAGAATAGAACAAAACTACAAGGGATCCATGCAAAGTCTGGCCTTTGTCTGAAAGACAAGCATGTCCCAAAATTCCCTGAATTTTTTTTCATCTGTCTAACACAGTATCATTCTTTATTCTTTGCTGTTCTCAGAATACCTTAGAGCACAGTGAGAAAATATTTCAGGTATTAAAGTTGCATGCTACATGCTCACAAACATATACACCTGCATTCACATATATAAGACTCCACTGAAAGAACTCAAATCACCAATAAACCTACCATTTTTAGTCATCCCTTGGTTTTCTTTCAATTAAAAATAGTTTCAGAATGGGAAATTAAACTCTCTAAGAGTTAGTGCTACTGCGCTGCTTGGAGGGAAAAAAAAACTGTTGTACTTGAAATCTGTGAAAAGATTTCGCATCAACCTCCAGGTCTGGAAACAAGAATAAACTCATTAAATCCAAATAGACTATTGCTCAACTGAGAAACAACTCACTTCAGAAAAAGATGTATCTGTTCCCCTGGTAAGAGACAGGAAACATTTTCTTTTTCTCACCAATAATCAGTACTAATAAAAAACTCGAAAAATGTCAGCACATGAAAATTTACTAAAAGACTCGCAGCAGCAAACCAACTGGTACTTTATCCAGGGGCCTGTGAAATGAAGTACAAGTTCTGTGCCTCTATGGAACAGTACAGAAAAATCACCAAAACCTTCTATTATAAATGCCAGGCATGTTTATAGTGCAAATTTATATAAAAGACCACCCTTCCTAAACATTTTACAATATGAAATGTAGTGTCCAGTTTCACATGTGGACTACAGGCTTTCTGACATATTTTGACTCAGCAAGCAGTGTACTTTTTACTCAGGCACAGATAGTACTAGAGAAAAATATATGAACAGGGACATTTCCTAACACAGAGCAGAGCATACTCCTTTTCCCAGTGCACCATTCTTCCTGCTCTTCTCTCTCCATATCCAACTCCAGAACTGAAAGCAACCCTTTCTTCCTCTCTCCACTGGCACAAAAGGCAAGCACTGGTTTATATGTGACCATTCAGTCCCCATTCTCACCTGCTATTGAGACCCATTCTCCTAACACCTAGGAAAGGTTTTCTTCATATAGGGTAGAATACTGCACGGGAAAACAATCTTCAAGAAAAATTCTGATGTACAGCTCAAAAGGAATTAAAAGAGTTAAATGCTGGGGATTTTGATGATTTTCTCTTTTGTGCAATGAAGTTTTTATGGTACTTTGCTTCTGTTAATCAGGCTGCAAATGTAAAATAAGCAGTGCTGACTATTGGCTCTGTTGGGCTGGTGGAACCAACACTCCAAAGAAATGAGGTGCAGCCCCAATTTGCACATAGATCAGGGCTCACACATCTAGTGCTCTGGAATGGCTAGTTCTTCTCTCTTGCCTATCATAATCTTTGTCAAGTGTCTGAATGTTGGTGATAGAGAATGTCTCAATCTGCTACTTAGTACGTATCACCATGCAGTACTGACTGTTTTTTAAATCATTTGCAACTGAAATTCTGCTCATAAAAACCTTATGCTTACAGTCACTGTGATTCCTGTTTTCTTAAAAGTATTACCAATAACAGGCTTAAGGTAAAACAAAAGCATGTTTTGTTGCTTAGTGACCTATTATCTAAAGTTTTTGACTCTCTTTCAAATTATTTTAGACAGGTTGACTGTTCTTCAGATAAAAAGTTCTGGGTGAAAAGTCAGCAACAAACACTATATTCCTTTAAAATAAGTTTTCATTATTTTCCATTGAAGAAGAAGCAACAACTGCAGTGTCTGTCACAACATCTTCATAGATTCTGTGGTGTTCTGTAGTGTTCTCAACAACTGGAAAAAAACTTTATCATCTCTGCTTCCTTCTTCATTATTTCATGTAATGTTTTAAAATCAGCTAGGATGACACAGTCTCAGGGATGTAAATACTTTCATATCAAAACCAATCATCCTTGGTTCAATGCACCTACTGGTGAATTCGAATCAAATGTCATTTAGCCTGGATAATAACCTTGTGTCCAAGGACACAGACACCACTGCCAGAGAGACACTCACTGCAGTTCTGTCCCGTGGAAGCAGAAGCAGAGCCCTGTGCACACAGACACTGCACCGCACCACAGCCACAGCTCTGGTAGTTTGGCAGTACTTTACAAGTGTCAGAAACACACCCCATCGTTAGATCACAATATCCTACAGATAGTTCAATGATTAGGGAAAGCACATGGACTCTGATGCCCGTCCCAGCCAGCCAACTAACCCACCATGGGCTTTTCAGCTGCCCTTTCAGTGCAAGAGTACTGAAAGCTTAACATTTCCAAAAAACATTTCAGTTTTGACTTCTTTTTGGTATATTTTATTTTCTGATTGTCAATATTTTACTAAAGATAGAGAAAAACCCCAAAAGCCCTAGCATAGATGTTTCTGTGATACAGAGTTAGTTTCTTGTTCTCAGTGGCCTTTACAAAGTTCTGGTGAAATCCAAATTTCATTTACACCAATGTTTAAACTCATTTCCATTGCCCAAGTCCTCACAGATCAGCAGAGTGGCTCATAAGCGCACAAATTTAGGACACTGGAGAGAGACAGTAGTTAAATCATATCTTTGGCAAATTTCTCCTGTTCAACACACCAATTTTATTCAGAAACCTACATAATGCTGACACTTCCACCTTCATGTACTAATCTATACAAAAACCTGCATAGGAGAATATTGCAAAAATATATTTAAACTGCAATATAGTATGATCTGCAGTACTTAATTTCCCCGGATTCTCATACTGTTTCTACATACAGGCTTCATTCTCCAGTCATGTTACAAGTAATGCAGAGTAAATTAAAAATTAAACATTAAAAAAAAAATTGTAGCAGACCTGGGGAAGACAATTGTCATGTACATCAAATGAAAAGTGTCCCTCTTAAAAATGCAGAAGTTATTAAGTAACTACTAACTAGAGAGTAAATAACTTAATTGGTTATTTACTGATTACTCTGAAGTATGTCTATGTTAGTCTTTTAACTTGATTTAAATGAATGCTTGTATTCAGCTATTAAATCTTTATTTTCTCTAATGTAATCAATTTTACAAAAGGTCCATGAAAGACTACAGAGAGATCTGCTGTTTACTAAATAATGCATTCCAAAAAATTCCAGATTCAAAGATGCGCTGTAAAACACAAGACAGAGCTTGTGGAGACTTCTATGCAAGAAAGCCACCTGTCAGGATGAAGAAAGTTAAAAAAAAAACATCTAGCAACATAATACCATGAAATACTGAAATGATAATTGCTTTCAGTTTGAAACACAGGATGTGGTATCAGGGAAAAAAAGACTCAGGTAAAAATGCTTCAATGCCCACTGAAAAGTAAATAGGGTTTTTCTTTTCAGTAAACAGAGAAATGTTTCATCTTTTCCTTGAACATTCCTGAATCCTTTCTGTGTTTATTTGTTTCCAGTTCCGCTAGTAGGATTTTTATCCATTTTTCCTTGTGTGATGGCATAATAAAGAACAACTTTAGAAAAATTTTAAAAGGAAAAAAAAACAAAAAATAATGAAAAAATTTAATGAAAGAACACAATGTTAAGAAGCAGTAATGTTTAAAAGAGAATCAAAGGAGAGGAGAGGAAAGGAGAGGAGAGCAGCTAAAAAGACTGAAAAAAGATAAAGGGCAAAGGATTTAAAAATTAAACAGAAGGAAAAAGATTAAAGAAAGAATGGCAAAAGGCAATGCAAAAGGATTTAAGAAGCCAGTATAAAGAAAAGACATTCAGTTACGAGAAAGGAATAGCAACTACTAGAAGAAAATACTTGAATATAATGAATCAAAAAATGGAAATAAGAAGTTAGAAATTAATTTTAAAAAGACAAAGTTAGAAAACTTTTTTTTTCCTCCATGAAATGCATACACAAGACTCAGTGAAATTTTAAAAGTCTGCTTCTATTATACACAATATCATTCAACAATTTTCCTGGTTTAGTAATTCCAATTATATGAAAATAAATACAAAGCTATGCAATGACAAGTATTTCCTAAGCAGGTGTTTATGCATCATGTGCAAAGCTGAGAATAAAATGTATTCCTATTTAAAATATCACATCCTTTTATTTTTACTAGTAATTGTATTAAAATTCAAGTATTTGACTGTCTATATAGGGGTTTAACATCATTATAAAGATCATTAGTAGTTTATGAAGGGTTAATAAAAGCTTACAGCTGCTTATTTTGCAGCCAGAAGCAGGGTATTGCAGCAGTTAAAAGACAAAACTAGAGCACCCAACAGATTGACTGGACTTCACAAAAAACAATTAATTTATTATTAATGCTATCATCTCATTAAAACTTCTAATAAATGTGCTCTTGTTATAATGAAAATACTTTTTGTCAGTAAAGAATGGCAGGATACAAAAAAAATGGAAGAAATGTAACTTGGAATATAGGAAGCGGTGAGAGTTTAAGAGTGGCACTCTGTTTTGAACATTATATATTGGATATGTTCTGATTCTTTCAATATTATTATTTCTATCATCTAACTTAGGGGATTAATAGCTATTTATTTCAATATTTACTCCCTGTACCTCTATGTTTTTCTCTAAACCAGTAACATCCCAAAGCCAGAAAAAGTTTTGTCACATACAGCTTGCATTTAAAGGTACTGATTTTATTCCATCCCTATTTTATTAATTAATTTATTTATTTGACCATCTCCCACTCCCTGGTTTCTTAGAAAAAGTACAGAGATTTTCAAATTTTAGCTCTCTATACTATTTATCATTTCATATACCACATACCTCTGTACTATTTAACATTTTATATACCACTTACATCTTTTTTTTTATCTGCTCAATACTAATCTTTTTAATCTCTACCCATATGAAATAATTTCCATGTCTCCGATCATTTTCAGTGGCTTTTGCTGGACCTTTTCTGTTGCTGCAATATTTTTCATGAGATGAAGCAACTAGACTACAAAAGCTACGCAAACTGAAGCTATAACATCCCTTTATTTAAATACATTCTAACGCTTGTGGGAATATTCTCCAAAACATCCACAATATTGTCTTTTTTTCTTCTTCTTCTTCCTTTTTTCTTTTTTTGGTTTTTTTTTTTTTCTTTTCCTTTCTCTTATTTTTTTCCTTTTGTACATTACAATGTATATTGAACAAACATTTTACGCTAACAGAACAAAATAACAGCTATGTGTCATTACTCAGTAGGAAAAATCTTAATGTGTCGAAGTAGCCCAAGCTCCCTCTCAGCATGTGTTGCCATTTTGCACCACCCATTGTTACTTGCCTACTGTGCTGAAAACTCGTTATTAATACAACTTTTTGTTTATGCATTCCATAGGATTCTGTAAACCAGGCAGGTAACATAACCTCTTCCACTAATTATAAAATTTCCCTTTCAAACCTGAAGATGTAAGATCAACCAGTTGTCCTTGTTTTACTGACATGATGCAGTCTGAAAGGCTGGATGAGCACAGTAATTATTTACACTAAACACACTGGATTTCCTCAGTCATATTTTTGCAAGCTTTTCAATGTGTAAGAATTATTGATACTTTCAATAAAATTACGACTAAAATAAGGCCTCAATTTGTTTTTACAATGCAGTAGTTTCCACTGTTTTATTCATTTCCCTATCTTACAACTTAAAGATTTTTGAAGTTGCACATATTGCCTTGATCAGTTTTTTCCACTATTATGAAAATAAGGATAAAGAAACCATTCCACATTATCAATTAAAAATAATTCTAAAAACTCCCAAAACAACAACCACAACAAAAATCCTCAAGCTGAAAATCACACCTATTAATATCTGTGCCACCAGACTCCTCTGAATGTTTTTTGTTCCAAAATTTACAGCCCGATTTACCTCTCCTTAGACAGAAGACTTGCAAACAAAGACATTCCCAACAGATAAAAGCACAACTTTCAATTTGGTTGACAACTTGTCCACAGACACTAACTTTGAGCTTAAAACTAGCCCTGATAAACAGAAATGTCCTGTAAAATGTGCAATTTTTCACATGAACCCATGAGAAAACAGAGATGTTCCACAAAGTGCAATCAACAGTCCAGTGCAGAATGCTGTTTGCACACACACACATAATTCTGTGCTGCAATGTCCTGGGAGATTTTTTTTGCAAGCCTGATGAACAACTGTTTTTCATTTCAGGTGACTGGGGAGATTAATTCAACTATGGCACATGAATGACTTCATCAGCTATACAGAAATTAATTCTTCATTCTTCACATAGCTAATCTCGCATGCTCCATTACTTGGACCCCAAAATAAAACAAAGCCCAAGAAGAGAAGTGCTTAAGTGAAGCAATAACAATATTCCTGATAGGATTCTTTCTGAGGAAGTGACTCTAATTTTAAGACTAGCATAACTTTATATAATATCCTTAGGATGGATTGCTCAGCATGCAAAGTCAGTGTAAGAAGCGCAAAGTTTTTAGGAATTTAATTCAGTATGCTTTTGTCAACTAGTATAGCGAATAAGCTAAATAAAGCATTGATACACACACCAAACCATTCCTCTGGATTACATGTACTAGGACTGTGCAGTTGAAACTGATACAGGATAGGAAATTCATTTTTCATATACATTTAGCTAGGCCACTGGTATGAGCATGTTTTATCTTACCAAGTATCCTTCCAATTACAGCTATATATCATTCTGGTTTTAAATTTCTGAAGTGTTCTCAATGTATATATTTTCTATATATGAATCCAAAATTATATTTTAGTAGTGTGCAATATCACAATATTGCAATATCACAATACTGTCACTTTTCAAACAAGTCAGAAAGCTTTTTTCTCACATTTTTGCACTTCTTTTCCTAACAATTTACAACTTCAATATACAGCATTTACTACAGGACTTTATAGAAATCCTTCAATAAAAACTTTTTATATTAATTAAAAGTAATGAAAGATGCATCAAAGAGGCGCTGAACACAATAAAATGCTGGAAAATGCTCTGGAACAGTGTATATAAAATATATACAGTGTATATTATATATATATAAAATTTCACAAAACAAAATAGGACAAAATTTAGAAAGGGTGCCCAAGATGAGTATTAATAGAAACACGTCGTGTGGAGTCTTATTTTTAAAACACCCTAACTGCAGCTGAGAAAAAGGAATGCAGCAAAATATCTGTGATAGCTCGGTAAGAAGGAAACTCGGAGTGGCTGTACCCTCATAAATGCTGAGTTTAGATGTAAAGGGAAGAAATGAAAGAGTAACTGCAGCAGCAGGTACAGCCCGGGACAGCTTCTGTGAATGTAGGCTGCGCACAAAACAGACTGAGGAGGAATGCCATGTTGAGGGAAAATGTGAGAAAGTGGAAACATGAGACTAGAAAGCAAGAAAATATGCATAATGGGACAGCTTCAAGGTTCAGAGGCACCAATTTGTGATGGTGGCAAAGTGACTGTCTTTAGCAAGCCCAGATTTTTTTTCACATTATGTATTTCTAAGGCTTTGTGTACCTAAGGTACAGAAAACAAAATTCATTTTCTAAATGGAAAGCTTGCATCCCACAGAAGCTAAGTCAAATTGCCAGAAGCAGGCTGGAGAAATGAGAAACCCCAGCCCAGGGAAGGAAAGAGCAAAGCCATGCTCATGTTTACAGCTGGGAGCCAGATAAAAGTAGAAGACGAATGAAAGAGGAGAGAACTTAGAACAGCTTGCTTCTCAGGTACAGCGAACAAGAAATAAGAAGATTGAGTGAGCAATGAGAAGCTGAAAACATAGAAATGGCTAAAAATGGAAAGAAAAGGGCCATTAACAAAAGTATTTGAAGATATGCTATATTATACATATTATTATTTGCACTGGTATTTATCTATTTGTTTACTCCAAGACAAAAGCACAGCATGAGAGAGGCCAGTAAGAGGAACTGGTATTTACATAAGAAAAAGCAATTAGTGCTTGCACAAGGGAATCCCTTATTGTCCTACCTTCTTATCCCAAATTCCAGTAGTATTTATATTGCATGACCTCAAACAGCTTTACAAGACAATCCCCCCTGCTCATAATGTTTGTGCAGGAAGTCCTGCTTAGATGCTGGTTTCATGAAACATCCTACCTGACTGAGCACCTGTGGCAGCTACACATCCTCACTTCAAAACACACTTTGTTAAGGACTTGCCTTTTCTTTTTTCTCAAAAAGAAACTAATGAGATGCAGTTCAGAAGATGGAATATTGATCACACTTTTTCTTTTTAAAATCATTCTTATTTTGTTGGGTTTCATTGCTTGATGTTGAGAGATACTCATGAGAGCATACTTGTGAATAAGAAAGTATTAATTAAAACAGCCAGAAAATACATGCAATATCACATAATCCAAAAAAATTCATGGTCATATTGTAGGAAAGAATCAGAAGTTTTCAGCACAGTAATTTTACCCCAAACTTGCTCACTGATTTTCAGTAAGAGCTATTATTGCATAAGAAAACATGATATATTAATCATATAAGAAAAGAACTACATCAACAACTGTAATACTTCCATTCAAACAAAGGGGACAGAAATGTCATAACAAGTTTTTTTAATTTTATTTTACATCACTTCTTAGTAACAATTGACATGAAACCATTCCAGCAAGAATTTCCTGTGATGGCTATCATAATGCAAGACTCTGCAAGTAACAGCATTCCATACAAGATATACCATAATTTCTTAAAGCTAAAAAGAGTATTTTAAGGATTTTAACCATTAAAAAACTAACTGAAGTGGCACCAATTAAGTGATCTTGAAGACCTATGAAGTTTCAGGCGAGGCACGTTGGCAGGAGGGCACCAAGCCTGAGGAGGTTCACCCTACCGAAATTGCCATCAGGTCATGGACTTTGGCTCAAGGCACTGTGTTTTGTAGGGAGGGAGGAGAGAGAGATTTCAGCAATACA
Source organism: Dasyornis broadbenti (assembly GCA_013397935.1). Classification (NCBI taxonomy): domain Eukaryota; kingdom Metazoa; phylum Chordata; class Aves; order Passeriformes; family Dasyornithidae; genus Dasyornis; species Dasyornis broadbenti. The sequence continues at coordinate 1,989,413 of VZRN01004857.1, forward strand.
AACCATGCAACTAGCACAAATGATGGGACAAAAACTATCTATGTTTCAGAGCAAAGCTTCTTAGCTTCAAAATTGTCTCTGTACATGACAGAAAACAGGACTTTGGAGTTCTGGAGCTATGCAACAATCTACAGCCAAAACTAATAAACACCCAGCAATAGCAAAAACATCTCTCTGAGAAATACCATGGAATACTTCACCAAAAATCCTATTAGGGCACATAGCGTAAAAATATTCACATTGCCTCCTGTTAGATAAGCAGAACCTTTAGACAGACACACAGTGACAGTCAACACATTTCTGGAAAGTGACGGAGCTGCAATGTGATGTAGGAGCTGGCAAGTTTTCCAGGTTTGGCATCCCAGACAAGAGGGTTTACCTTTGTAACCAGGGTTCTCCTACAGCAAAGTAACATGGAGTATCTTGTACAATTTATAGTTTGGCTAATGCAATAAGCTTACAAATAACTAAAGGATCCAAACATGTAAAGGGATTTCCCTTTGCTGTTATTTACTCCACCATTCTCATGTGCCTGAACAATGTTATTCCTCATTTTTAGTTTTATTTCTCACATTAATCTCTACATTAGTAAGTATTAATGAGAAAGAACCAGAAGCAATGAAATTTGACACAAGATCTTTTAACTGGCATTAAGGTGTGCCACGTTTGTATACGGTTTATTTCTGGATAACTTTTAATACAGGTGAAATTTAAAAAGAGAGAATATATAACCAAATGGTCTGGGTATTACTCTGATGCTTTTTTTTCCTTGAAAATTCAAATGATCCCTGCAGGCAGCCGACAACTGCTGGAACTGTGGAATGTGCTCTTTGAACTGTACAAAACCCTTCAGCCTTTCGTGCATTGCTGCAAACAAAAACTGCCAAGTGTAATTATTTCTCAAATTTAATGTTATGGAAGTGTTGCACCATTTTTTTCACAGCTTTGAAAACAGCTGTAGAAAAAGAAAATTTACAGAACTATTTCCCCACAGAAGTTATACATTGCATTTATCACTTTTTGTAAACAACTCATACAAATGAACCAGTCAAACCCCAAGGAGTGCCATTCTTTCTTTGGTGCAATTACGATTATATTTCTACGGAAAGAAAGCAGTGAGTGGAAGGAGTCCTCTCAAGCACAGTGGTTCATCCTTTAGCCTTTTTAAAAGGGGAAAAAGAACCCAGCAAAACATACCACAAAACAAACCACAACTCAGACTCACCAAACCATGCTCAAAGACAGAAGCTTGAAAATTCATATTTCACTTCCCCCCTTTTTTCTTAACCTACACTGCTGTATCTAGAGTTCCTACAAACACCCACATACTAAAAATTAACTTGGTAAATAGAAGGACAGCAATCCAGATGATCTTGCATGCATCTGTAGTTCCAGTAAGAAGTGCCTAGGTTTTGAATGCAGTTGTATTCAACGTGTTGAACCAAAGGCAGGTAAACCTTATTCATTGACTACAGACTTACTCTGTAATAGGACTTTTACTACTGACTTCAGCTATATCTGAGATTCTTAAGCTAAAGGCGACATTGAGGTATAACCAACTGCTCTTAAATAAAAGTTTCCACATCTGAAATAAGTGTTACACAACCACGAAGACACCCAAATCCAAACAGTCATTTTTGTTTGGATTGCAGTTGGGTCTTGCTTTAGAAAGCAAGCTATTTAGTTCTAGAGTAAACTTCATTACAATTCAGACTTGAGGTGGAATACTGTCTAGACACCAACTAAGTCCCAAAACACACATAAACTCCTAGGTCTCATCCAAGATCCGTCACCCACACCCACCCACAGAGTTAGCCACAAGATCTTGTTTCACAGCAGGAGAAGGGACCTGCAAACAGCCAGATTCAAGCTATGAAACAGTCCATACGAATGTAAAATCCAAATGCAATCCTTAACTGATCCAAAATGAAGATGAGACGCTGCCCATTGCATGGCAAAAATGAACAAAAATTAAAACAAAACAAAGCAAATAAAAAATATGAAGAAAATAGAAAAGAGAAAGGCGCTTGACTCTTTAGCTTGATCATGTGGACAGAATGGACCAGACGAAGGCATTTAATATACTTACAGCTTCTTCAGATTTAGTGAAGGCCAGGAATTAGAATCAAAACGTGTGTAGCACCTCCTGTTGGTTGCTACATCTACATGCAATCAAGGCACAAGTCAGTGAGAGGGAGCAGCCCCCCCTCTCGCTGCAGTCCTGCAGGTAACAGGACAGACACGCTCACTCTGCAACTGCAAGACACAACTCCTCAGCAGCAGAACATGCTGTGCTCTAACCCATTGATTGATTCACCAAGGAGGCTGTTCAGCGGTGCACTGGGTGACATGGCTGTCACTGAGTTCTACAGATGCTATAAAATGGGTGTCTGAAACTCTGCCACCTTACTTTCATTTCAGAACTAGAAGAGAGGCAAAGACTACTGCTTCCTGCTTCAGTACAGATAAGACCCTACTGGACACTTTAAAATCACAGAATATCTCAAGCTGGAACCTTGCCATCTCCTGGATGCTGTTCACATGTTTGGATCAAACAGAGACGTGCCTGCTATTTTAAAAATAAAATGTTACATTTGGTGGGGTTTTTAAAATTGTCTTTGTGGTAATGAATCTTGGTCCAGCTTCAGTGTAAACATGACTTATACAAAGACCAAAGAGCAGACCACAGAACTGCCAGTGATGAACATAATTGCATTAAGAAGGATGTGGCCTTCAAGATGATGGTAAACCAAGCCAGTGCAAGCAAAACTTGTAATGGAGAAATTGCAATGACTTTTGAATTAGAGTGCAATGGCACTGTTTCTCTTTGTTGATCTTTCCACCAGGACAGGAAAAAGCACAATAATAAGCAGGTTCATGGGGTTTTAAAAGCATTCCATGTAAAAAGCAACAAAACAAAAGTACATTCATTGTAGCCCGAGTGAGAAAACTGTCCTGAGGCAACTGATGAAAGACACACAGTTGTTTTTTTTAAAAAAGTTACAAAATAAAGTAAAAAAAAAAAAAAACCAAAACCAACCAAATCTGGCATCGAAGCAACCACTTACAAGCACTACAAAAGAAACAAAATGGGCATGAAGCTGTGTCAGGGGATATTTAGCTTAGCTATTTGGAATACGGTCCTTCACCCAAAGGGTCATTGGGCACTAGAACAGGCTCCCCAAAGAATGGTCACAGCACCAAGCCTGACAGAGTTCAAGAAGTGTTTGGACAATGCTCTTGGGCACATGGTGTGACTCTTGGGGATGTCCTGTGCAGGGCCAGGAGCTGGGCTTCCAGAATCCTTGTAAATCACTTCCAGCTCAGGACTGTTCTAGGATTCTATGAAAAACATACTATTTTGGTATTAGTTTCTAACAGCTGTAAAAAAACAAAAACTAAACAAAAAAAATCCTAAAAAAAACAAAAGAAAACATTACCTTTGATATTTTTAAGCTTTTTTCAAACAAATTAAGTAGAACATCTCAAAGTCTTACTATTCTTTTACCAATGAGATGAGCAAATGTTGGGGTTTACAAGAGCAAAATCAGTAGATGGGCTTGTTGAAAATAATCTTAAAATAGTCATGATGAAATCAATTGTTGTGAAGAAAAGTACTTTAGTGCTTCTCTTATTTGCATAAGATCAATTATGTCTCATTTTGAAGAGATTGAAAATGTAACAAGATTGTTCCTAGATTTCTTAAATGCATCTCATTGCTGACATCACTCTAAATACCCAGATGCCACAATGGTAGAAATTGTTCACACCTAAAGGTGCTTTCATATATTACTTATGTGGGAAGAATCAGAAGAGTATGTGGGAAGCAAACATGGGATAATCTGTTCCTCATGACTGTTTCCTCAAACTTAACAGAAATTTGCCTAATACCAGTCATTCCTCTCTTGACACAAAAATTTCAAACTTGTTGATCCGCATGGAAGCATCAGTGTAATGCTGTCTACCTTTTGCACTTCCTAAAACATGACTGATTAAAAGAAATCTGACCAAAAAAATCTGCCCTGGGGTTGAGGAGTTTAATGCCAAACTTTAGCCTAAGGTACATTTCAAAGCCAAAATGTTAATCCTTGGGTGGGGGGGTGCTGATGCTGTGTTCTTGATGGTTTCTCATTTAGACCATTTGTGATACAAGTGTCTGAAATCTCCTAACAAGAATATTTTCTTTCTTCAAATTCCAGAAGGAATGCCCTGTTGGGGTGTCTGCTTCTGCAAGTAAATAAAATTAACATGATGGGTAGACCATATCTTTGGTACTGCACTGGATAAAGGGTAGTGGCTATATTTCAATGTTTTAAAAGACAATAACCAGAAAAAGAGAACTCCAAACTTTTACTATGACCTATGATAAAAGAATTCACTAATGGTCTCTGCATTCCAGATATCAAGTTTTGTATCATCTTTCTGAATTTTTCTGAAATAGAAAAGCCAGCAAAGCCCACTAGAAGCTGGCCAAATGAGCAACATATCTCATCTAGAGGGCAGTTAACTGTAAAATCAAAGAATATATGAACTACCAAGAGTAACTATTTCTGGAAGGGGCCCTCCACCTAGTATAAGAAAATAGAAACCAGTCACAAATTTAGAAAATGTCTTCAGATTCCCCGGTAACAAACCGTAGTTATTTCAAAAGGAATTACCCCCCTCCCTTGCTTGGTTTTTATCTTATCCTACGAGCCCCTCCCAGTCCAAGTGCATTTCTCTTCTGCAGGCTGTCAAGGTTGTCAAGAAGAGGCCCACGTGTTTTACAGAGTTGCTGAAGTCGAGAAGATTCATGAATTAGAGAGAGTTTAAGGTCAGAAAGGACCATTAGATCATCAAGTCTGATTTCCTATAATATCACAGACTATAAAATTGCAGACAGTTACCTTGTTATTGAACCCAAACACTTAAAGCTGATTGAAGAATAAATTCTGTTCTAGCTAAATCAATTGTTTCATGACATACTTTCTTTTTCTGTACCAGATTAAAGAGCTCTCTAGAGCACCAGATATTTTCTCTCTGTGAAGGTATGCTGTAATTAAGTAATTTCTCAACCATCTTTTTGATAAGGTAAACAGACTGATCTTAAATATTTCACTGCAAGGCAATTTTCAAGCTCTTAAATCACTTTCATAATTGTTTCTGGCACCATCTCTAATTTTTTTTCTTTCAGATGTGGCCAGAAGAACCATAAGCTGAAATTCAGTCTGTTTACGAATGCAGTGTAAGAAGATAAGTTCACATATTTGCTGATATCTGATTGCTTGTATGTCTAGCACAGTCCTTTATCTGTTGAATAGCATACTGTGTTTTCTCCTCTCAGGAAAAGAATAGTACAAATTATAGGGGGTTTGTAACCAAGTAGTGCAAGCAAGGATCAGCAGAACTTGGCGATAACTGTGAACCTTAACTATCTGGTCATCTTTTTGGAAAGGAGACAACAGCATACAGGCTATCCAGATATGTGTGAGTAACCATTTTTAGCACAGAAACTGAGGAAAACACTCAAAGCAAAAAATGTTTTAGATTATACTTCAACCTTCAACCTTCAACTCACTGGAAATGTGAAAATTGAGGGCATCTTGGTTAAAAGAAACCATAACATGAGAGAATTCCCATTTCTAAGGATGGGAAGGAAAAGGGAGACTAGGAGAATAAAGTCAATGAATATTACAGAAAAGGAATTGGATAAATGAATTGATGGCCGAGATCCTGTGAAAGGTAACTCGAAGGGAAGAAGAAAGAGTTCAAGAGAGATCACAGTTCCATCAAGGAGTAAAATTTAAGGCATAAGAGTAAGCTAAGTCAATGTGGAAAAAGGTTACATCATAAGCTCTTCAAGGGCCTGAAACTTAAGGAAAGTAGAGGTCTATGAACACAAGTGAGGGAGAAAAATATGACAGTACAGGGACAAAGTCAGAAGGGCAAAAACTGAAAGTGAAATGTAACTTAAAAAAATTAAAAGAATTAGTAGCAAATGAGCATTTTTTACATTCCATAATAGTAACACAAATACTCAAGAAAGAGCTGATCAGGCTATTTGCAGATGAATCAAGACATATATTTTGCTTAGTCTTTGATATAAGAGACAAATACAATCTGATCACTGGAACTAGTGGCAAAACGGACAAAAAATTCAGAGTAGAACAGGGAAACCAGATGACAAGACACTGCAATAAGTTAGATCCTGTCAGATGAGTTCAGCCTAACCAAGCTTACTTAGGTTAGGTAAAAACACAGTGTTGGCCTGTGCTATGATACCAGCAAAAGAAGACCAAATTCCAATATTTCTAATGCCTGACTGCACTGCAATTTCAGTGATCTGTCATCTATATCTACTCAAAAGCAAATCAGTGAAATTTTAAGAGTTTGAATTATCTTTATTTTTGAAATTTATTCTTAAATCAAACCACTGACTAAAGTCTCTGCCCCTTATTACAATAAACAGCTGTACTGCCTCAACAGGTACATTTAACTACATTGCAAGGGACTCTTAAGATAGTTAATTGAAACTCCCTCACTAGCATTAGCAACTTTGCAGAACTTCAGAGAATGGATAGAGTCCCAGAAAAATGAAAAGAGAAAAATATAGTCCCTGTCAAAAAAAGCTGAAAAAGAGGAGGTAAGAAACGAGGAATTTTTCAATTTGTTTCAGTTTCTGAAACATTCTTGAGAAAACCAAGACCAACAAGATTTCATTTTTTTCTTTACAGCAAGAAAATACATACCTGTCAATATAGTTTTTCATGAGTGAAATTTGGCAAGCCAATTAAATTTCTCCTTCAATAGAAAAAATAGTTTGTTAACAGGAAAGGAGCAGTGGATGACACATAAAAAGAAGGGGATGACTCATAAAAAGAAACAAGAAAGCAAAGGAAACAAAGAATAAATTAAACTATTTTAAGGCTAATACAAAATGTGTTCAAAAATTTGATGTAGAGACCAGGAATAAAAGAAGGATATTATGAATTAAGCTCAATAGGGGTCCATCCTGGTCTGGTGCACTGTGTGTTTTCTTTCATAACTTGGATGGTGAAATGGTCATTCATATAGAAACTGTACTTTTAAAATTTTCAGATGATGCTAAGTTTGAGAAAGACAGAAAAACACTGGTCTTTCCTCCATGGGGTACACTAAAAGTAACAGGAAGTGCATTTAAAGATGTACACACATGAAAATATATTTTAACAATTTTGAGGAGCTATTAGGAACCATGAGTCAGTCCCGAAGTAGCTGAACTCACAATTACACCGAACCCATTTTAAAACACATAATCACTTGATTGCGTGGCATCGAAGAGCAACAATAGCTCATTCAGTTTCGGTGTGCTTAGACCTATGTTTAGAAATATATCCCATTCTCTCCTTAACTGCCTTACTCTTTTCAACTTTGCATTAAGTGAGACATAACAGAGACATACAGACATAGCCTGAAAGGTGTCAGCCACTCAGTTCTGAGCACCCCACCCTTTGAACCCATTGTACTACGAACTGTTGGTGATTCTTGGTCATAACTGCTAGGACAGAATGAGCCAGCACTACCACCAGTATTTCAGTACTACTGGCATAACTGACAGAATATTTTAACTTGCTGGGATATTATCTATGAACTTTCTTGGGAACATAAGGACATCTCACTCATCCCACCCATGTAACTGAATGCAGGCTTTATGAATACATGCGCAGTCACAAAGGCTTCAGGTTACCCTCACCTTCTACTCCTCTTACTGTAGACCCTGGTAAAAAGTCTATCCTCATCTTTCTTGCAGGCCCCCTTTAAGAACTGAAAGGCCTCAATGAGGCCTCTCCAGAATGTTCCTTCTCCAGGCTGAACAACCCCAGCTCCCTCAGCCTCTCCCCACAGCAGAGGTGTTCCATTGCTCTGATCATTTTTGTGCCCCTCTTCTGGATGGGCCCATGTCTTTCCTGCGTTAAGAACACCAGAGCTGGATGCAGTACTCCAGGTGGTGTCCTATGTATACCCCATGGAGCAACCAGACATGGCCCAGAAGGCTGGTGCTGCATGCTGTGCCAGGACAGCCTGCAAGAGTAGATACAGCTACTGTAATTGTGCTGAAATAACCAAGCAAAATCACTGGTGTGTTAGAGGCCCATGAGAAAAGCGTTCATTTGGACTGATGGACTGATGTCCATTTAATTGAAGCAGTACAGAATATGCTGAATGAATGGTGACTATTTGTTTTTTATGCAATGAGAACTGTATGCATTTGGTTAATAAAGCAAAAAATCGAAAATATACTCTTCAGGAATGTAAAAGAACAGAAAATTTTAAAAATATGTTACACAAATACACTAATGAACAATTTAGGCAAGGCATCTCAGAATAGAAGAATAAATATATAAATTGATCAGTTTTTTAAAAAATTAAGCTACTGAGACCTAGACTTACAATATTCATTATTTCTTTTCACTGAAGTAAAATATCAGCAAAACTACAAAGTGAAACTAAATGACTTCCTATTTTCATCCATATTGAATTAAAGATGCTCTTTACCTTGTAAGGTGAAATTGCTTCTTTGTATTTCCATAATCTGATTCTATCCTGATCATCTATTTGATCTTTACCAGATCATGCAAAACAAGCAGAAGAAAAAAAAAAACCATTTCCTAACACATAGGCTGTCAAAGTATTAAAAACTACTGCTTCTGGATTTCATATCCAGGGGGTTTCCTATTACCTTCCATTACTCTGTCCATCTTTGATGCATATGTAGCATGGGTAATGCTGCTATTGAAACCTAGAATTTTGCATTTCTCAAATGAAAACAAAAGTGCAAAAAAGCCCAAATATTGCATCTATAGGAGTTTTTTTGCATTTAATTTCCCAGGTTCCTTTTAGGGAAAAAAAGGGAAAAAGTCCTTAAGGCAATATAAGCACTTAATCCAACTCAAATACTAAAGAGGACATAACCTTTTAAATCATCTTAAATATTTACGATGCCATAAGCTCTTAAACTTCCTGGAATACTTAGCCTTCCTTAAAACCTCACAGTACTCAAAGTCCCTTGGGCAACGTAAGCACCTAAACTGCTTCAAATCCTTTCAAAGGACACAACCTTTAAACCAACGTTGTGTCTAATTTTTAGAAATATTTTTGTTTCTTCAGGCACAATTCTGCCTGGTTTTGTCCACAAATCATGTAACTATTTAAGTACTATTCACATGCTTCCCTTGACACAATACTTCCATCTGATGGAAGGCCTATGCATAGAAGATATTAAGCACCCTGCCAACACTGGGAAAGTCAGTGCAAGTAATGGAAAAGATTCTCTTGGTCCTAAACCTGGCCAGCTTCAACTTCACTGAAAAAGAAGTAATAGATACACAAGATAGTCACCAAAGCCTTTGCAGTATCTTGTTCATATCTTTACACTATGTCTGGCAATGAATCAAACTCGGTTCATAATATTTCCCCATTAGCTTATGATAGCAATCAAGAAATTGCAAAATTGATATCTGCAACAACAGCAGCAAGTGTGATCTCTGGGTGGGAACCCAGCAGTTAAGTGCTCAGAATAGAGCCAGAATACAAGCCATGTTTAAGAAGTACTCAGCTAACAGGTTACAATCACACACTACACTTCAGGAATTTAATTCTTCAGGATGATGTCACTTCCCCTTTCATTTTCTAACCTGATTTCTCTTTTTAAGAACTGTTTGGTGAACTTAAGTCACTTTGCTTCCTTCCTCCACAAGCCTTTTAGATAGGTCTGGAGCAAGGGGGAAAACCATTTCAGAGTAAAGCAACGTCACGCACACAAGCTTGGGAGGCAAAAGTCCTCTTTCCAGAATTTCTCAGTTCAGACTTCCAGTGTTTCCTATAACCTAGGAAGGGACTCATCTGTGTTCCACTCTAAATGATTTCACTTTTGATTACATGAGTGAGCAGAGCATTAAGTGAAACTTAGTGCCACAGTTGCTCTCAAGTAATTGAGAAAAATTATAAATACTTGGGTTTTTTTAATTTTGAATTTCACATGACAAGTAGTAAACAGTAGGTCAGAGTCAGGTTATTTGTCCATGGGAAATAAATAAAGATACCCATCTTCAGACCACACTTGAAAACACATTTGCCAGACTTTTGCGTGACAAGCAAAGTTACTGAATATCTGCATCTGCAATTTTTAAAAAATTAATTTTACATTAATCATAAGCCATGTCAATAAAAGTGCTGTAGCCATCAATGAGTAAAATATTTTAAATACACAGCTTAACATAAAAAAAATTACTGTTATGCTGATGTTTCAACATCTTGAAAATCTGTTTGGGAATGCCCCTACAGCTAAGAGGCAACGGCCTAAGAATTTTGAAGAGTCTGTGTTTATGCTGAGCCTGGTGAGCAACTACAATGTTGTGCAAAACACTACAGAGTCCACTTTACCAATTTTTAAATTTACTTTGTACCTTTCTCATCTTACCAATTAAATCAGTTGGTATTAAATATTTGATTGCCTCATCCTATAGTGGCTGGTCTAACACTACTGAGAGTTAATGGGCATTTCATAACTAACACCTTCCTATCATTCAATTAGTCTCAAATTAGTTTCCCCAAATTGTTACCAACTCCTCTTTTTCTCCTTTTCCTTGGTATCTTTTACATATATTTACAAGTTGCCTATTTCCTTACATCCCATTTTCATCCCAGTTTCATCCATGAGCACAATAAAATGTACAAAATTTTCAGCTATTTGAGTAAGCACAACCATTTAAAAAATAATGCTAAAATGGGTGGAAGTTTGTTGTTAAACAGCAGGCTACAATGGAAACATATGTTGGCTTTTCACTAACATAGTAACACAGTGTTTGGTTTTTTTAGCTTCGGCACCTGTGGCACTTCAGAAGCATCATCTTACTAATTCCCTGTGTGCTTCCAAAGTAACTACTGGCTCCATTTGAGGAGCACAGGAATGGGTAAGTCATTGTCTCAGTGCCATACATAGTGCCATGGGAACAGAATATTGGCTGATGAGTCAAAAGCAAAGACTTGATAGCCAAGAATTCATATATCATGTTTAAATGTCCAGTGCAGACCTACAGATACCAGCATGTAGCAATATCCCTGAAACACACTGACTAGGATAGAAAAACACTGGACATGCAACCAAAATTAGAAACCCAGGCAAAAAGCAGTGAGACTAAACGTAGCATCTTTCAGGCAACAAAGGGAGTAGTATGAACTACAACTGATTCCTTGTCCAATTAACTATTTAATCAAAATTTCTGCTGTCAGCAATACCCTTCACTATGTGCTATGCTAAATACAGCACAATATATACGTGTGTGTGTGCGCGCATATATGTATATGTACACACACCCCCACACAGTTTATTACAACACAGAACATGATAGAAGATTATCATGAAAAGAGTATCAACTTTTGGCTTTCAGTATTAACTTCCTTTTTTTTCCTAACTACTGATAAGCAAGGTGTAACTTCACCATTGATTTTTTTATCATATAACCACAGAAAAGAGAGTTGATAATTACAGCCCTCCACTGGTCATCTAGTTCTCCTCTTTAAGATATCTGTCCAAAATTTCCCTTAGAAATGTGAATAAAGAAGGTGAGATCAAAAATTCATAACACCCTTTGACTGAGCTTCGATGGAAACAGACTAGATAAAAACAATTTCTCCTTCAGCACAGTCTTAAACACACAAAATGAAAATATCCCATTGGTCATAGAAGAACATGTGATTATGTGAAAACATTAATTTCAGAAGAGACCTCTACAATTACAGACTCTGATCTACTATCTGAGCAAAAAGTGGAAATATTACATTACTCACAGATATGAAAGGGTGGGGTTTTTTACAGACTTCTTTATGACAAGGATCTCCAGGGTTTTATATAAATAAGAAAAAATTAGCATTAGGAAATAGTAGAGTCCAAGAAAAATGGCCTTGCACAGTAGAACAGCTGAAGCTGAACATTTTACACCCATGAGGCATGTGCTTCATGATGCTTTGTACTATTGCATAGGTTTGGTCCATTTTTCAAGTACTTGTCCATATTTAGCTTCATCATCAGGAAGATTCAATGGGAAGCTAGTCTACCCTGATACTTCTCAAGTGCAGTCCTGATTTGAACTAAAAAACTACTAAGAGATGCTGCAGAAGCCAATTAATACTGAGATGATAATAATTTTTGTTCTAGAAATAAGACCACATTATTTTTGTTTTCCATGGCAGATTTATCTTGCTGTTGCAGCTCTATATCTTTTCTCTCTTTAGACAACTCAGTATTTCCAGTCATATGCAAGAGCTCAGCTTCATAAGCCAACTCCAGAACAGGCACAACTCATTTGCAGACAATGAAGAGCTTTGTAATTTTGCTGTAGGGCTTCAAAATTGAAATTGACACAGGAGGTCTCAACTTCAAAATACTGAAAGGTCTCTATTTCATCATGAATTGTAGAGGACTTTACAGTAATGCATGCATGTTAGGGGATTTAGAATTATGAACTTCAACATGCATGCATCAAAGTATTGCAAAATCAATTAAAATTTATCTAGAAAAAATTGATCAGAGTCACTGAGTTTTGCAGGTGAAAAAAATAAGAAGTATATCCTTTACTAACATATGGCTGGGGATTGCTCATATGAGCACGCAGTTTCAGACAGTTCATCTGGAGCCCATCTCCCCCATGTTCAACATTTTCCTCAAACAAGAAGTGAGAGATAATGACCTCTTGGGGGAAGGTTGATGACCTTGGTTCTGCTCTCAATAACTGTCTCAGAAACCATTTATCGTAGCTTGCAAAAATCCAGGTATAAGATGCACCCTGAGAATCAAAACACCATTTAACTACTCCACTGAAGAGCTCTTTCTCCCTAAAAGACCTGATGACAGACCATTTTTTCCCCTAGGCTAAGATACCAGCTAAAACTGTGATTCTTTCTCTGTCTAAGTAAAATTAGGGGAAGGAGGTGGAGAGAAAGGGGATCACATTTTAGTTTTATTCCACTGATGCTGCCGCCTGTCAGTAAAAGATGAAGGGCTGAAATCCCATCAGTCTGGATTTGCAGATCTGAGGATGAAGAATTAGTATTTTTCTGTTTTTTGCAGAAAACTCCTTGATGTATGGCTCCATTATTGAATGTTAACAGCTTTAGTTTAAATTACAAATGAGGTTCTATTAGCATAACCCATACTTGGTTTCTATTTAAAAATATGATTTTTGCCAAAATTGTGTCAGTTAAGAACCTACATGTTTTCATTTGTGGCTACAGATAAAAGAGAGAAGCAATTTTATATTTCATGAACTCAAAATATGAGGTCTAGAATGGCAAAATCTGAACACTTTTAAGATACTATTGGTATCTTCTTCATCAGAAGGGACAAGAGGTGAATGAATGGTCCTTAGGAATGATGCACCAAAGGCAGCCATAAACAGGCAGCTGTGCTGAAGGGACAAAACCCAAAGTGTCTTTTACAACTGTCTCTCCAAAACAATTTTTTAAATAAGATTATTTTAAAACCCCTAAATTGCATTGTGGAGTAACAGTTTAATTAGCTTTGGTTTCCACCACATATGTTTTCATCAAAATACACTGCACAACAGATGGTTTCCATTCTTATACTTTTCAACTATAGTGTTTGTGTCTTGCCCTTGAAAAGTTGTTTGTGTCTAACATAACTCCTACTGATGGTTTTAACACATAAAAATATGCTGGTTTTCTGACATATACATGCATCAGCATATCAGAACTCATGAAATTGTTACTCTAAATGGCCAGGTTCCAACTGCACTGTTTGCAGTGCTATCTTCTGTAATATTACATAGTGCTTCAAGCTGTACAACAGCAAAGAGATCCAGCAGCCTGAGCCAACTATCACGGCAAACAGCGGGGCTATTTGGGATGGTTTTGGTGTTGGAATGCTTATGCTGGAGTTACTGTTTGCCCAGACCAAGTCAATCTGTTTCTCTATGCCTTATAATCTCCATGTGGAAAATACTGATACTTCCCGAATTACCTGTGTGCAGCAAAGGTACAATAACCAACATACCATAAAAATGAGATGGTATTTCTGCATTCAACCCACCCAAGTCTTAGCAGGGCTCCACATGGGGTTAAGGAGATATCTAATTCATTGATGTTTTGTATAAAGTTCTTCGAAATCCTCAGATGAAATGCAGTGTATTATTAATATTATTACATGTTATGACTTTAGCCCCAAAGGATCTCACCATGCTTTGTTAGCTGTATACAAGAACCCCTTCATCACCATCCAAATGCTTCTCCTTCTGAAGCATAACAGTGCAGCTGTTTGCCAATAGACGGTAATTCTTTATAAACATTTACAGAACTTACATAAAGAATATTCTGTTCTATTACAAATGTATGTTTCACACCATTTCCAGTTCCTGAACTGTACTGCACGCAGGATACCAGACTCTATAAAAAGGTCATTTTAGCAAAAGGCATCTGCTTATTTAGCCTATCACCCAGCATTCAATCACTCATACCACAGGAATGATCTCTCTCAAAGTAATATGACTTTTCCTCTCACAATATAGAAAATGAAGAAAACAGACAGTCAGAATGGCATAAGGTCCAATTAATTGATGCTCTCAACCAACTCAGAAATCTAATCCAAAATCCACTAGAGTAAAGAGACCTTACACAGGCTAAAGAAAATATGTTGGCAAAAAGTTTCCTTTTCTCTCTTGTCTGTTTACAACTTGAGACAAGATGCATAGCCCATAGGTAGTTTTAGAACAACTATCAGTACATATTTTTACTTTCTAAAAATGCCTGCAACAATCAAAACATCTTCCCCGTTTCCCCATTTGAAACTTCAGGTTGCTTTTAAATTTTGATTCAGAATAACAGTGTGATAGGAACTTGATTCACTTCCTACATGGAATGGGATTGAGCCCATGTGAAATTTTCTATTATTAAAAAGCCCCTGCTGACTTAGATGCCTATGCTGTGGACAATAGTTGTTCTGTTAACTTTGATACAGTCATTAATGAGTTTCTTGAGCGGAGACTCCTCAGGTTTCTATACTCAGATTCATTCACTGGACCCAGATATTCTCAGCCTGTTGGATCTCCTCAATTTAACCCTCAAAAGGGGTCAGGACAAAGTGTCATAAAATTTATAGCTCAATAAAAATAAGCACAGTTTTCAGTACTCAAACACCCTCTGTTTAGTGGCACCTTGGCTGAACTGCCCTTTTCATTTTCTCAGAACTAGGGTCTTTTGGGTTTTTTTGTGAAAAAATATAAAATTCCATTCAAAACTAAACATGCCTAAAGTCATAGAAGGATGGGAATAATGCAAATCCAACCCAAATAAAGTCAGATAATTTTACAGGCTTGAAAAAAAGTAATGCCTATAAAACTTATTTCAACTGCAAAAAAGAGCTAGCTTGCCAGCTTCGGTGAAGCTTTGTGTATTTACCAGTGAGAATCTTCACCAGCAAGTACTGATGTAACAGTGTTTCTAAGGGAAATATTTTCTTCTTGTTTAGAACAAATAACTTAGTGATAACTGAGATACAAACACTAGAGAACATTATTTTGTGCAAATATTAGAAAGAGTAGACAGAGAAAGAGAAAATAACTAAAAATTATTAACATGAAGTTGTCTCCATTCTCTAAGCACTTTCTTTGGGCCAATTTGCAAGCACTCTTTTAAAAAAAACAAATCACTCCCTCAGCCAAACATAGATTCCAGGAGTCAGTATTTGCTGTAGTTCTACACCATAATACATGCATGCTGCTATTATGCAATATTGAACTAAAATTACCACGTTAACTAACAATGAAAAGATGGAAACAAAATGAAAGATATACCTCAGATACAAAATGTAATATTCAAAACAAAATTATATCTGAAAGAAAAATTTGGTATACCCCAATGAGGGTTAATCAGTCAACCATAAGTGGAAGTACAGAAACAGTGCTTACCATGGTCAGTCCTGTGCATTTCTGACCAACAGGATGAGTATAATACTGAGACCACCTTTGAAGCATATTCAACTGTTGTCCATAGCCTCATCACAGTGCTGTTGAAAACATCTATGAAGTAAGTCTAAGTAAGTCTAGCTCTTCAAGGTAATAATTCAAATACATGGCAAGTAGACACAAAAAGGCATCTAATAATAAGTGACACCACAATTTCTATGTCATATGCCTATATTTTAGCCAAAGAGCAAATAGAGCCAGTGTGTGTTACTTCTAATGCCTTTTAGACACATTGAACTATTCCATGGCAAGAAAGCGCTCCCCACATACAGCCCTTACCCTTGAAAAGCGGGGCTCAAAAAGGTGTTATGTTATTATCCTGGGTTAGCCAATGTAGTTGCCATTACTCAACTATAGACAGCAGTTTAAATTACTACGAAAATCTAAAATACTTCAATACAAACAGAAAACAGCATTTCATTACAATCTCATTTAATAGAACACATTACCAATACTAGTTGATATAGTGCAAATTGTTTCAAATTGGAAAGCCACCTAAATTCTTGCTCTTAAATTAATTAAAAGTGCATTTGTCTGTTATATTGGCACCAGATTTGTTGAACCTTCTGTTGCAAACTAAAAGGCAACAATGCCAGAATCTCATTATACATTCCTTTTACTACCTTACTAGGAATTAAGTAATGACATAGAGTTAAAACATTCGCATTTCTTAATCTAGAAACCAAATACAAGAAAACACACAAAATCTATTGATACTTCATAGTTAATATTAAAATAGCATTTGAAGTGCATTGTTTTAATGATTACATAAAATATCTAAGAGATATGGAAAATGTCCATTTAATAAGCTTGAATGTATCACCATAACCATAAAGTAACAATTTTAAAAATAATTTCCTTTACTCATATGAAAGCATGATGTTTTTGTCAAAGTCAGTAATAACACTTCTGCCTCGTAAATCTCAAATTATGTCACATGAGATGGAATTTATCTGCCTTAATGTTTAATAGAAAAGTTAAAAGTCTAAATTTGTGCCAGTCACCTTAGGTTGCTTTTATTGCCAGTGACAAGAAACAGGCATGTCTAAAGGAAGAATCATCTCATCTAAAGACAGAAATAAAAAGAGTCTATAGGAATCCTCCCCTGCAAGTCTTCACCTCTCTTCACTGACTAAAGAAGCCTATGCTGACCAGCTCAGATCTATACCACCTATATTTTTAGATGGTTAACATCATGGGAAATTAATCGCACGCTTGACACCTTTCTCAAAAAACATTTGGGAAAACTAAGCATAAAATGCAGAAAACTAGAATTACCAACAAGTGCAAGAATCAAAATACACTGTCCCAGAAAAATTCAAAAAACAAGACCCTTTTGTAAAAATAGAAGGGGATCTGTAAATTTGAAGTGTCATACAGCGTTTGATCTCCAAGCCAGGACAGACTCAGTCATTTCCAGAGGATTAAGAATATACAGGGAATATTTTCAGAATATGCTGACAAAGTAATATGCCTCTTCTGAGTATGAGTAAGCAGCAATTTTCAAAAGCTTATAATTCAGTGCAATAAGGACAGACATTCAGAGGCATGGCAAAAGACACATCTTATAACCCATTAAAGCTTCCCTTTCAAATTCCAAGTCCTTGCTCAAAAGCAAAGAATAGGTCATAGACCTTTTTTTAGACCATTTTTTTTTCCATATTCAGGAATGATACACCAATCTCACAGAAACTTTTGCAAAGACACTCAGGCTATAGCAAAACTGTGGGCAGAAAATATCTGTCAAATTAATCGAAGTTAAAATTCAAAAAAGCTGACATTTGAAGAGAGAGTTCCTTTCTCCTAAGTATTTCAAAACACAAGGAAGGCCCTCAATCACACCTTCATAGAAGACAGAAGGCTGTTTTGTGAAGTCTCACTGTACATTTGGCCAGTTTTTACACGTTTACACTGGTATCCTCTTGAATTATGGACTTTCCCCAAATGGCCATTTGCAAGTAACTGAAAACAGTGCTTATAATGAAATTCTTAGGTCACTTTATAGGTCTCATTGAACTCTGAAAAAACTTCAGGAACACAGCTATTTCTACTGAGATTAATGGAGCTCGCCTGCAAGGCTTTGTTCCTAGTTATGTCTTTTCTTTTTTTTCTTTCAAACGGGAAATGATACTAAAAATGTATCTTTCTTGCCATGGATCAAGTGAAAGAGATGCTATTTTTAAATATCTAAAACCCCCATCATGTGACTATTCACATCACGTGAATCCTGGTGCTAATTCAAAGCTAAAAGATAATTTCACAGACTTCAATGTGATTTTCATAGTTATAATCACAAGTCTTTAAATATAATTTAACACATTTTAGAAAGCTTGCAAATTCTGCAAAGTCTCATTTTAGCCAAAGCTTAAGTAAAATACTAAACTGAATAACTAAATACCTCAAAATAGAAAAAAATTTTTAAAAAGAAAATTTTAATGTCATAAAGTAAAATAGCATAATATTTCTGATTTTGCTTACCTATAAATATCCCCAAAATCATAGAATAGCTGAGGTTGGAAGGGACCTCAGAAGCTCATTTAATCTAAACCCCTGATCAAGCAGCGTCAGATGCAGCAGGCTGATTGTTCCTTTGGGTTTTGAGTATCTCCATGGATGGGGATTCTACAGCCTCTGTGGGCAAGCCTGTCCAGTGTTTAACCATCCTCAATGGAAACATAATTTAATTTTCTGTATGCAGCTTGTACCCACTGCCTCTCATCCTGTCACCAGGTGTCAATGAGAGAAGTCTAGCTCTGTCTTCTTTGCATGCTCCCATCAGGTATTTACTGTGAGAATGAAATGTTACTCAGTATTTTACTGTTCAGGAGACAAGGATCTTGTGCCTAAATTAGTCCAACTACTAACCATTTGATATCACCCAACCCACACATCATGTTTGGTGCTAAGCAAAATCAGGCCAGCATCTTCAGAATTCAGAAATTATGTATGTATATATGAATTATACAGTATCATGCTTACACTATAAATCACTGTATGACGCCTGCTTACTTGCTAGCCACTTAAGACCGTTTACTGGTTTTGGAGACCTGAATTTTAACTTAGAAAGGACATGAAAGGCTGCATTATCACAGTATGAAATGCACAACAAAACGGTAGTTCCCCATTAGATAATAAGGGTGCCTCACATATGTTTTTTAACTCTTGTAAATGGAAAAACACTAAAAATATCTATAAGGTCTGAGACTATAGCTCACCAATGAATTTAGCTGCAGAAACTAGCACAGCTGCCAAAGGAAGTTATCATGTGCTCCCCCATGCTTTTGGCTGCTAATTCCCACCCCCATCACCCTTTGTACCAGTGACAGCTCTTGGACAGCCATATGGGAGAAGGCTGGGATAAACTCAACCGAAAACAAAACCATACAAATAAGTGGCTATTTTCAGTCTGATCCATTCTCCAAATTTATGAACAGCTACACGTGCTGAGAGAGGGAGAATGACAATATGGGGAGGAGAAAAGAAGCTGGCAATGCATCTTACACAAATGTGCCAGGTTGAAGTGTTCATTGAACACTTAGGCTAAATCTAAGCAGTCAACACAAGCTACTCATTGAGTTATAGTGCATTCCTTAGGCATTGCTTTCAGAATGAGCTGGACTGGCCTCTGGACATGCCTGCTTCTTTCCTGAGGGTAAACAAAATCTAGAATGACTGAGATATAGCTGCTTAGTTTCTATGTATCTAAATTAACCAGTATCTAGATGAGTGGGAAATGGTAGAAAAACAGATTTGTGACTCTTTCAGCACTTCATTCCCATTAACAATTGCTGTTTGGAAAAAAATAATTGTAGCATAGCTTACCATCACACTAACATCAAAGGGGTATGTATTTTCTGCATGGTCCACAATTTTTTTTCCTAAACTATATTTTACATCTATAAGCAATATGTTTCACTGATGGGGTACTGTATTCCTCCCATAGCACATATAAATCCACAGCAGAAACACAGCCACAGTTCAGTTAAAAATCACTTACATTTCTTCAGAGTCACTGTGTCACTTTGCTGTGCTGTGGGAAGGGATGGTCTTCTCCTTTTTGCTCAAACTGGTCCTCCTTCCAAAAGTGTCTGTCACCTCTATGGCAGATAAGGACAAAAGGTCCTTAACGTTCACTTGAAGTCATCTAAGAGTAAAAAGGGAAAGGAACACAGTAAGTGCAAGCATCCATATTGTGTTTTATAGGTATTACAACCATCTCTACAATGCACTTCAGTGTCATCCTTACACATTTGTACTGTGCGCCTAAGAAAAAATTGCACACATTTCACATCTTTGTCTTTGTATGAGATATGTGAAGTAGTCACTACTCCTAAAGCAGTCACCTGCTTCACTTCTGAGATTCATAATAACAAGTTTATATTACTTTGAAAGAGCAAGTATACAAGTTAAAACATAATTTCACATTATTGATTATTTATTTTGTACCACAAAGACAGTATGAATACATTTGGCTGGTTTTAAGCAGGCAATCATGATTTGCTGAGCACAGGTTCACTAGAAACCATCACGGCTAGCCATTACTGATAAACACTCTAATCTGAATCTTCTGTTAAACAAAACAGGTCTCTATTGCACTACATATTACTGCTCAGACAGTGAGACCTCGGGTTTACAATACTTGGTACATTGAAATTTCTTCTCATTGAATTTTGTCTCATTGAAATTTCTTCATGAAAACTTAAAACTCACCACTCCATCAGAGTCAAATGTATAAACTGAATGTTAAAAGTTATTGAGAAAGGAATAAAGGACAAAGCCTAACACATCATTTGCCAGTATATTAATCCCTATCTTGAAAAGCATGCTCCACTCTCTTGCCTGTCACAGAACACAAAACAACAGAACTAATTAGTAAAGGTTCAGAGAAGAAAATATACATGACCAAAGGCTTAAAACAGTTTCCATATATGACGAAGAATTCAGTATACCACTACTATCCAGACTGGAAAAAAGCTGACTTAAGGAAGGGCATGATAGAAAACAACAGATGTCTGAAGAAGATGGAAAGGCTGCACAGACATTATCTGTTCCCTATTCTTTGAACTCAAGAACTGGCTAGTAAAAGCCATGTTCAAAAGATAAACAGGAGTTTCTTCTCCACAAATTGTGTGACAGAACTGTGAATGTCTTCCCAAGGATGCTGTTTAAGCAAGGAGGTTTCACAGGTCAAGAGGAAGAGGGAGGCACCTTTATAAAACAGCCATCACTGGAGAGAGATGATGGCCTAAGTGAACCATTGATCTGAACCAGGATGACCAGTCCTATCTCCGGGTATATTCACTTATATTAGTGCTAATTCAACAAATTTTATATCTATTTTACACTGATCTATTCACCACTCAAGAACAAGAATTGGTACACAGGGAGTCTAGTCTTAGCTACATTTGAAGTACAGGCTAGATCCTTCGGAACAGGAAAGTAAAATCCCATGGTTCTCTCTACTTTACTATATGCTTAATAAATTTGATTGATTTTTCCAAAATACCATCACCACTGGAAAAATAAAATCAAATGAGGTTGCAAAGTCTTACTGTAAAGCAGCAGTAGCCTTCCTCGCCCCAGTCCACAGTCCCAAAGCAGCCAGGGCAGAGGGCTACAAAGCAAGGTTCTGCTTCTCAAGTTGTTCGCTGGTCTCATGGGTGTGAGTCTGTAACTTCATCCATGTGTTCCCACTCAGTTCAACACCTATATAAATGCAGGTCAGCATCTCCATATCCCAAGTTTCATCTCAAAGTAAACCTTGAAAATCTTATACTCTGTATTCCAATATCTTCTCTTTTGCTTTAATCTCTAGGATACAGCAGTGTTTCTGATTTATTTTGGGTAAGTGCAGATCAATTAAAATTCCTTCAGGGAAGCCTTCTGAACCAGCAGAAAGTGAATGACTGTCATCAGGAACAAACACTTTTTGCTGTCATGGACTGGCATGTCACACTTTTGAGCAAAAACTATGTTAATTAATTCTATCCATACCTACCAGGTGTACCAAAGGAATATAACCAGTCCTTTCTGCTGTCTTACTAGATACAGATCCTTGTCTCTGCGAACCAAGTATCCCTATATGTAGAGTCGTGCATTGGCACATTATATGTAGAAGCAGCCTGTACTAGCACAAAAAAACATAGCAGGACAGAAATAACTTTGTTCAGACATCAGTATGCAACCAAAATCCCTTTTGCAAGATGCATGAATTAATACTCTCACATTTCACCCAAAAACCAGACATTTTCCAGTACATCCACACACTACCTATTCATTAACATTCTTTTTAGACCCTACAGTGAGGAATTTGAATAACTGACACTTTTTTTGGTCAGTTTGAAATATTGGATCAAAGTATGTTTACTGTTCAATCTATTCCCTCTCTGAAAAAGAAGAGGCTGCTACAATGTTTGCTGTTCTATTTGCTTCTGCAGCTTAAATGGCTACACTGAGGATGAAAGGAAATTCACTGTACAGCATGCTAATGATCAAAGACTCATGTACCACTGGCCTATAGCAACATTTTAGGTTACCTCTCCCTCCTATTATTTGTCCAACTTTTCTGTTTAGAATGTTAAGGGTAGGAATATAACCAGACAGCTCAAAAGGTATTCAAGGTGTGTTTGATATCCTTCACATCACTTTGATACTAACTATAAATAAGAACAAACAGTACCAAACAAGAACCAAATGTCTTAGCATTGATATATAAGCAAAGCTTACACAAGCTTCTTGAAAAATGGCAAAATTCAGAGGTGTGGGTTCCCAGTATACTACAGCAGGTAAAGTACTATTGCAGGATAAACCTATTGAAAACCATTTGATAGTAACAATAACAATTCAGAATTATCATCACCACTACTTAAACACTGAGAAAGATCGACATGAGAACAGTGGCTACCTACTGGTTGTCAAATAGAAGCCTTGATTTTTCACTTTTTCCACGTGTGGCTTCAAGTTACTATAAACAAGTTTACAAAATCTTCCTATGAATATCATCTTGACTCTCTCAAACAAAAGCACATAAAGGGGGAAAAGTTGATATGCAATTATCTCAGTTGCAAGTGCTGGAAATCAGCAGTAACCCCAAAAAATCGTGTAAGCTAAGAATGCATTATTTTCAACCATCTGCTATATAACTCCACTTGAAGGTAAAATAAGCATTCATGCCTGCTTTAAAAATTTATTCCATATATTCCCTAATTCAATTATACCCCTGGTAGAAATCCACGTATATCAAAGATACAGATAGAAGTTTTTACATGAAGAATTTCTTAGCTTATGGTTTTTTATTTCTGAAACAGCATAGTGATACAAGTAATCTGCAATTTTAAAGACACGAATATATTTCAGAGTACACACATACTAATTTGTGATATTAAAAGCTACACTTGTGTGCAAGCTCCATTCCCATAAATTACCTAAGACACAAAGCAGAAGCTATACATCACAACGTGATCTTATTAGTATAACAGTGACAGGACTTTTTTGGCAATTCATAAATATAGAGCAGCATTACAATGCCATCCCAAATAAGTGCTGACAAAATACTCTCTTGACTTTCACACATTTTTAAGAGTTTGCTACAGAAAATGCATTAGAGAAAAAGTATTTGAGGACTATACAAGAAAATCCTAATTCTTTTAGGATTAATGTTATAAAATTCCATTTTTGTACAAAAGCATCATATTAATTTTATTTTCAATGCCTATAGCCTATTTGGTGTAACTAAGTAAAAAGAATAGAATAGAATTTGGCCTGATATCATAGCATATAAAATCAAGGACTGGATTGGAGTTCTGAGTTTGGTTTGGTTTAAGATTGAACAATGTTTACTCTCATTTGTAATTGTATAGACAGCCTAATGTAGCATTACAATCCTGTGTCTTTAGAACTATGTTTATCTAAAAGCCTTTATCCAGAAATCTTATCTCAAAAAAATATAAACTCACAAAAATAATTACTGCTTTGCTAATAAATGCCAAAAATATTGTTAAGAAAGACGTATCAAAATACAGTGTCAAATGACATAAATATATCTATGCTAAAGCCCCTTCCAGCTGATCTGTGGTATCATTGTCCGAATCTGAAACAAGACAATGAGTAAACAAGAGATCAACCATGATTTAAATAATTAAAGCAATAAAGGTGTTATACTGCAAACTTCTCTAAATGTTGTGCTATTAAACTGAATGAAGCTGTTTGGTTTGTCTGCAATTTAAGAAACCTTATTATGTTATGATCAAAAAAAAACCTGCTTCAGAAAACATCAGAACTGGCACTACTTCCCTTCTCCTACATAATAAAAAGAGAAAGGCAGGACAAGTTATCTATGTACAGGTAAAATGGTCTTTCTACTACTAGACCCCATGCATCAGAGCCATGAAGATAATCAATACTCTTCCTTATGTTGTTATATAGATCTCCTGCAGCACCTGAAAACACACACTAAAATTTGTAATATTTTAAAATCTATGCCTCTCATCAATTGCATACCAGATTCTTCAAATCTTCTGGATTTGGATCATCAGTATGAGTTAGAGAAATATTCCTCTTTTTTCTTGCAGATTTAGTCGATACTTATTTAAAATATATTGACCAGAAATACAACCTTAAACTGAATTGTAAGAGGACAAAACAGCATGAAAACAGAAGAAATACCTATGTCTAAATAATTCCTTGTATGGCTACCTGTCTACTATCCCAAAGGAAATGCTATATAAGAGATGGATGAGAGAAGACACAGGCTAACCAGGTCTACCAGGAAATCCACAAAGATATAATGCTGGATTTGGGACAAACACATGTAATCCTTGGTAAACTGTTGTTAAACCAAGATCCGAGCTTGGGAAGGTTAAATGGATAGTGGTAAATTTGTATAGTACTTCTTGTGGCAAATATGTCTGGGAATATTTTACTCCAGCAATCACCAGTGGGGAAGTGCCATCTCCTTTCCCCCATATTCCTTCCAGCTCTATCTGCCCTTCTCTTTCTAACATTAGGCTGTCATTCAGCACAGGGACATACAGCAGGAGCTGAAGAAATGAATGCTGAGCAGTTCAGTGTGATTCCAGACACAGAGCATCACACACACAATTCAGCCCGTCAGGGTTACACAATCAACACCAACACCAGTGTGATGGTAGCAAGAATTCAACTTTGGTTTTTTTAATCCACCATATTGCTAACTAGTTTGGAGCCCTATCACCTGAGAGAAGATTCCTCAATAATGTCCAGTACTGTTACAGTGCTGCAGCACTCCTGTATTACTAGCAGGGGTATAAAAGATTTCTGGAGAGAAACAGATGTGAGAAATTCCGTAAAATTTCATTTGGCTTTTTTTCCTCTATTTCTCCTTTTTCTCTTTATTTTCTCTCCCAATCTCCCTTTTGCTGAAAACACTGTTCCCTTATGCAGCTCTGTGGGGAACACAACACGTGCATGGAGCCAGCAGGGACAGGAAGACAAGAGACAAGCATTCAGTGACAGCCGGGATCCCTCCTTGTCACCTTAGGCAACGCCAGAATGCAGGATGGGCTTAGACAGGATGGAGCAAGAGTCAGCAATGCTGAAGCCAAAGGTACAAGGGCATGAGGTTTTAAAAACAGACTATGGGTGATGAAACTCTGGAGACAGTGGCAGGCCAGACAATCGGAGCATATGTTTATTTGAGGGGATGATTTACATTGCTATGAAAAAGAAGGTAGAGTTTAACTAAAAATGTGAATGTCTGTGGATCTCGTGGACCTATTTGTTCCTGGGTGCTATAAATAGGATGACATCCTTGGGAGAGTTCGATTTATTTTATTGTCATCATTACATTGGCTGGTATATATTGCTCTCACAAAACAGTGTAAATGACTTTTTTGAGTGACTGCTATTTGTATTGTCTACATCGTTTCACACATACAGAGCATACAGTGGTCTAGAGGTAAATGTAAAATTTCCAGAGAATGCAGCAGCACAGTGACTTAAACTGCTCTAATCTGGAGCCAAAGCAGCCCTAACTTCCCTAACCTTCTTCTTCAGCTCCACCTGCTCTCACTCCTCCCTTGTGCTGACTTTAAAACAGTCCTGCAAAACAAATGATCAACCTTTGACCAAAATGTGGTCTTCCCTGCTATGGCAAGAGAGGAGTGAGGAGACATAACCTGGATCAGGTGGGATCACACAATCGTGATGTGGCACAGCTTGCTCCGCTGTGGAAGCTCAGCCTGTGTGTCTTGGGGTGTAGACTGATGAACATTTCTTGCAGTGACAGGGGCAGGACCAGTACCACCTCACCCTTCCCAGCACTGGCCACTGAGCTGTTCCAAGGCAAGCATGCATGGAGCTACATGGTCAGCCATACTGGGGAACTAATCTAGATTAAAAGTAAACTGGCTAAATAAAAGCTGCTCTCAAACTTATGGAGTCTACCTTGCAGACCCACAAAACACTGTATGAACATTTTTAGAGGTATAGCAATGACGAGAAGGAAGCAAAAGATGCTTAAGCCAGTATTACAACTAAAGAAGCATTTACCACCCCATGATCTGATTAGCCTACGGAGTCCAGCAGTCAAAAGCTATCAGATATCTCTGCAGCCGAGCAAGCACCCTCACCCCGAGCTGCCTCCCCCTCCACTCCTCTCCAGCCTTCAAAGACACACTACAAAGAAGTGCAAAGACTCTCGGTGCAAATGAGATGGAAGTGCAGTCGTAGGGGCACAGGTGTAGGCTCTGTGACAAGGACAGGCTGCAGAAGGGCAGCAAGGACTGTAGCATTAGCACATAGCAGCTGCTGGGTTTGATTTCCATGTCTTAGAGGACTGGGGCCCATTATTAGAGTGGATGTACACTGGCCTGGCATGCTTTGGTTTATTATCATTACATGTGTACATAGGTATGGACACGCTTGTGTTTGATACCCTAAATAACCCACTGTTGGTATTTACATTATAAACTGAAAACTAAATCAAAGCAAAAGTCTAGTTTTTGGTCTTAAGATTAAACAACTTTTTTCAATTTCCAAAAGGAAATCCTAAATTCTACTTTACATCCCTTTTCATTTTAATGATATTTGATTCTTACAATGTAATTATCACATTTCTTTTCCAAATGATATGGCTGCACTGTATCTAATATGAAGCACCTAACCTGCTGTAAACATTGTTTACATCATTTAGACCACACATAAAATAATTGTGGTCCATTATTCCATTAAGTTATTGTCCATTTTTTAATAGTTTTGTTTGATAAAGGAGGGCAATCATTAAACGAAACCTTAATATGAGCTATCAGTTTGTAAACAGCACACCAAGCACAGTATGATGGAACTCACAGTTCAAGAAATTCTAGGGTTTACATTGAATAATTTTGTGTTTGCTTATATATTAATTTTTCCACACTATTAAAAACAAATAATTAAAAAAAAACCCAAAACCTTAGAGAAAATGGGGGAAAATACCTTATCTGCATTTCTCTTCCAATTCCACTTGGACAACAGTATTTCCTAAATGTAGCCTATTCACTGCTGGGTATGTAATTACCTTCAGTTCATAGTCTAGACATTAATGCTTTCGTAGTATTTAAGACTCCTTGTAACATGCTTGCTGCTTTAAGTAAGCAAGGCTAAATCTTGACCAGATAAATTAGCAAAGAATGCAATAAAAGCTGCAATAAAAGAACTTTATCCTCCAAACCTTCAAGTTGCGGCTAAATGAGATTTCTTTGAAATGCAGATCAGTTGAACTAGATTAGTGAATTTTAGCTCCTGTCAACATCATAACAAAATACAAATACAATTGTTCACTGGCCTTATCTCCATGCTTCCATCTGCTGCCTTGTTATTTACTTTCCTTGATTTACTATGCAGATCTAAATAAGACACATCAAGGAGGGCTTACAACACAATGGCTTCTTAAGCTTTACATCAAGGTATTTGAAACTGAAGCCCTGAAAGGGCTGCCATCAAAGACATATCTCTAATGAACTTCCATATCAGAGAGGTTTGGTATTTAATACTGCTGTGAAAAGAAAAAGCTACAAATCAGAATGGCCTATGAAGGAAAATGTCTGCAAATCTTGATGAGATTAGCACCTACCAGAATTAATATCCCAATAAAAATGATATCTGGTTCACTGAAGAGTTAAAATTCCAACCTTTGCAAAAATAATGCCTAGTGTCAGAATGGGAAAACTCAGCTGACAAGGTTGAAAGGTCAGGGGGATACTCTTTTTTCTCCACAAAATGTTCAAAAAGCATTTTTTCTGGTGGCTTGATTAAAACACTGTTGACAAACTAGCCATGGAATGAAATAATTAACTGGCAACAGCGCTACTGCGGTACTTTCTGCAACAGCGGAATTTTACAGTATCTTTAAAAAAATTAGCAGCAAATTCATGGCAAAACAACATAATCTAAAATGACAGCATGCAACATTTCTTCATCAATTTTACTATTTCCCTTTCTCCCCCACAGCAATCTACGGCAGCACAGGATAAAATCTTCTGTCAGTTTGCTTAAAAAAAACAATCCTTAAGTGCCGTTTCTATTACATGCCACAGCCCTACTTGTGAAGTGCAATAAACAAAGAAGTTTCCTCCTCATGATTTAAGCTCTCTCTACATACCTGATAAATTAAACAAATACAAACATCTTAGAAGTTTCCAAAGCCCAGGCATAACCTTGTGCAGTAAACCCCCAGTTCTTGCAGTGTGCTGCCATTTGACAGGAATTTTTTTGCTGGGCACTGAAGTACATAAACAAATGATACTTTTCTTTCTTAAGAAAGCATTTCAATCATTTATGTTCTTCTATAGCAAGGGAAGATCCCACAAGCGTGTTCTGTACTGTGGATCAATCAGCTCCAAACCGAAGTAGACATGTTGTATGCTCCAGTGCCTGGAAATCATGCTGCAGGCTCACCAGATGATGAAAACAGAGGTATGCAGTGTAGGGGAGCCCCACATGGCACCCGCTGGCTTCTGGGCATGTCAAACTTCACAGCTACCCTACAGTCAATGACAGCAAACACCTTCCCTTTACTTCTTGCCTCCAAACATGTACTTGTCTTTCTACCCTCCTTCCAAATTGCAGGCAGTCTTCCAGAAACAAAGCCCCCAAACAGAAGCAGCATCCCATGGCTATACTGCAGAAATCACAGTTGTCTCCTTGCTGTATATCATTTCATATGGGATATGTTCCAGACTTACTTATGGCCAAGAGAGACCACTACTTTTCCTTTTTTAATGAAATGACAAAACAACAGATTTGCCTATGTAGAAGCAGGTGTTGTAACAGGTTTGACGACTCTTGACCTAAAGCATGTAAAATGATTTATCAGCAACAGCTGTCCCTAAGGTATTTGGGCTCTGATGGACAGTCAAAACTTCACCATCTGCACCGCCGTGTGTTAAAAATGACAATCTGAATTAAAAGCTGGTCAACAAATCTCATATAACTAATGCCTTCCATATCCTCATCCATATGTTGAATTCCCAAGACACACAACACTTGGATTATCTATTATAAATACCAATCTTTAAATCTAAATAAAATAAGACAATCTAGGAAGATGCGAAAAGTAACTCTGTGGCAGTTGCTACTTATTCACAAAACACCGACTCAAATAATACTTTGAATGTACACACGTTTGAAATACTTCCACAATTTCACATCACGATATAAACACATGTTTTTTCAAAATAGCATTCCATTTCTTATCAGAATTTAAAAATAGCTATAAATATCTACATAGGCTAATTTGAGAATTGATAGTGCCTTTCTTGAATACCTTGACAAAAAACCTGATTGACAGAAAAACATCTCATAGCATCTGTGTGTTCTCTGCACAATGAAGGTATTCCAGGCTAGTGAGGTTTGCAGTTTATCTTCTGATTTTTCCATGTGAAGGGGAAATGCATTTTTTCCCCAGACCAGAGGAAGGAACCTCAGAGTCTGAATATGACCCTTTGGTGAACACAGTGACTTGTTCTGGAGCTACGCTAGCAGAAGGTAGCACCATATGCCCCGAGCCCCAACTTGGATGCTCTTTCTACAGTCTAATGTGCTTGTCAAAAGATGTTAAAATCACAGATCTACTTTCTCTGGATATTTTTTATTATTGTACAAAGCAAAAAGAAACACAAATACAATGTATTAGGACGTATATAGACTAGCATCCATAATGTACTTCCATCAGTTAAAATTGCAAGATCTCTTTTTATTGGTGAACATTTTCTTATGTGTTTAACATTACAGCAATCTTGTGTTTGATATCAATCACAGCTATTGTAACTCCTATTGATTACAAACAAACTATATTCTAAACTTCACTGTTAATAATTTTCCTTCTCATACAAACATGGAAAAATAGCACTCATTACCTGGAAATGAATGAAAATTACCAAACTTTGCTCCACTGAATTTCACTGAACTTTTAATTATTTCTTTTTAAAGACTCAGAACACCAGAGAGCTTACCAATGTAATACAGGTAGGAAAATTACTAAAATAAGAAAAAAAGTAATATATGGAGCACATACTGGAAGCAAATCTAAAATAAAAAATGTGCTTCACAGCATTCCTAAAGATAACTTTAAATGTGGTGGCACATATAAATTCATTTAGTTCATATTTTGGTCTCAAGGTTTTAGAAGAAATACAAGCATTTATATATATATATATGCACATACATATATTTGCAGGCACTGCTGAAAGACAGGAGGTACTTTTTTCTCAAATAAATAATAGAATTATCTTCTGGAATTTTGTAAGATTCAAATACCTTTCAAATAGTTACAATTTCTTGCAAAAACAATGAAGATTTGAAAAAAAAGAAGAACGATTTATTTACTTGCTAGGTCTGTTGAGAGATACATTGATCCCCTCAAGAGCATAAATATTTAGACAAATTTTAAAATGTGTATTATATACTTGACAGAAGGTATTTACATGACAGCCCAGAGCTTAAGCAATCTGATAAGAAATATTTCCACATAAAACAAAGTCAAGTTAGAAAAAAAGTGCAGCTCAGCCACATAAAGAGGCTTGAGATTAAAAACATAAGCATTTAGAAAGAGATTAGCCATATAAGTGTTTGCGTCAAAATTGCGATAACCTTCATCCTACTTCCCAATTCACTGGATCTTATGTATGAGTTTATGAAAATAGAAGATGAGCAGCACACAGCATTTACTCTGTGTCTTTTTTTACTAAGCTGTTTAATTGCCTGCTCGTTATCTGCTGCCCTCTGCTCCCAGCAGTACCGCATCCCAGGCAGGCAGAGAGGCCGCAGCATGGCAGGGATGCCCATCTCACCCAGCTGCCATGGGGAAGGTCATGGGCTGGGGTGGGAAACCTCCCCTCTCTCTGGCAGAAAGTTGGAAGCCCAGCTCCCTGAACTACACTGGCAAGGTGACGCCTAAGAGAGATAGAGATTGACAAAAGGTGGAGAGAGACAAGCCTTGCAGACCTTGGTGAGGGCAGAATCCTGCCATCTCCGTGGAACACAGCACAGGTCTCCCCAACACAGCTGCTGTGGAAGCTGAGGGCTCATTTATCACTTCATGACCTACTATACTTTATCTTGGTGGTATTAAACAAACTACGTGTTTTGAGACCAGGTATTTTGTCACAGAGTTTGGCAGTAACACATTCATCAAGGACAATTCTAAAACACCACCATGACTCAGAAGAATCCTCCCTCTTTCCACAAAGAACATGAGGACTGAGACTTGGGATCTCAATGTGGCCAAAACAAACTGCCAACACATGAGAAACACGCACAGAAAAATCTCGTAAATAAATTTACAGGAATAATCTCCCACTGTATTTTTCAAATACAAAATTTTCTGCCTCTTTTAACAGGCAGATGAGCTTTGGAAGGAACACTGAGCTGGCTCAATGCAGCCATTGGGCACTTCATAATCGTGATTTGCTGCCACCAAGCAGCAACTTAACAGAAAAAGGTATGAAAGATTTGTAAGAATGTAAGTTTCAAAAAGCTATCACGTGAGAATGGAGGACCTTTCACACTCTTGTCAGGGAAAACAAGTAGCTTAGGAAAACTGTATCAATTACGAAGATGCTAAAGCAAAGACCAAAGGGACTAACGAGCAAACCCAGAGTCAAACACTATACTGGAAATGAGTGGTCAAATAATTTAGGTTTGAACCATTTTTACTTGCTTTCCTGCAATATTAAAATCAGTTTCATCCTACCTAACTTTAAATATCTACATAGGATAAAATCTTTACCTAACACAGCACTCCAGTCAGAGCCTGTGGCTTTCCTGTGTATGGGAAGCCAGGGAGAGGGGCTCTTCCAGCTCAGGAGCATTAGCAAAGCACTTGATGCTTGAATAAATCCAGCTGCTGCTAGGATGAATCAAAAGAGGGAGTGGACTGTAGGTTATTTGGAAGAGAAGAGGAATTGTTGGACACTTTTCTAAACATAATGCAACTTGAGTTTCAAAAATAATTCAACTTTAATTAACAGAAAAATATTCTTGAAGTCCAGATTGTACATCAAATGTACCAATGTACAATGGATACCTCCACAGAGGAACATAGACTTACTTTTTCCCTTGTATTTCAGACTGTTTAAGTATCTGTTATTGAATTCTGTGAACTTAAGGGTATTTGCTAAATTAGTTTGTTCAGAGACAGAACCAAACATTTTGCTATATTGAGCTATAACTTTCAACATTTGAATAAATTAAAAGCTAGGAAATGAGGGTGAAAAAACGCTAAGGATATTTGATTTTAAAGCCCCAAAACAAAAACCAAAATCTCAGCACACATGGACATCATGTATTTGTGGACTATAACAAACATAACACTTGTCAAAGAAATTATTTCTTATTCTACTCTCCTTTCAAATGATAAAGCAATCTTAATATCAAAAACTGTTGCCTTTTGTAAAAGTATGTGTGTCTTATGATGAACACAGAATGGGTTTTTTCCCACAGACTTATTTACCTAATATATTAAGTAGCTCACAGAGGTAATCTTTATGTTTGTAGCACATAAAGTATTGATTATTAATATTTTATAGTAAAATAAGGTAACAACTAGTAAATTGTCAGACATAATCACTCCACTAAAGTGTATTTCCTTTTTGTTTACAAATAACAATTCTCTATTAAAAAGTGGAATCTTAAAAAGTGGAAAAATACAATTACAAAATGTTCTTTATTTGCAATTAAATTCCAAGGTTGCAGAATACTGTATCTGTCCCAATTTTACAGAACTGCTTAAGGCATCTGCCAACCAAGTTTCAAGAGGATTAGCTGTAATGAAAATGCAATATATGTAAATACAACCATGTATTTAAATGTCAAATATTTCAAATACAATAGAAAAATTACAAATTCAGAGTTATCTTTTCAAACATAATTCTATCAACCCCTTTCATGAAAGATAAAAACTTGAAAACAGCATTTTTATACTGTACAAAACACACAATGTGGCCACATAATAACTTAGCCTTCTTAATGTATCTCATTATTGAACTGAATGTGTTTTCTTTACAAATGTACACCATACCCCATCTTTAACACCAATTTCACATACTTCAGATTCACCTTGTAGATTCAGAAGAATCTTGTTCCTTGTGCTAAAGCCAACAAAAGTAAGGTAGTGTATGAACCTTAAAAAGCACCGTTTCGTTTGTGCTCTTTGGGTATCTTGTTTACTTGACATGATGGACAATATCAGCACAGGAGAAAGAATACAATTACACGAGAAAACAAAATCATGCAGCTAAAACTCTTCTGACTTCAGACACATTTTTCTCATCTCTGGATGTGGTACAACCTTGCTGTGAACTATTAGCTTTCCAGTGCTTAGAGACAGACGGTTTCATACTGCTCAACAGAGATTACTGCTGTCTATCTAAATAGGGCTTACAGTGGCATCAGCATATTTTATTAACTCAGAACCATAAATCCTATTCTTATGTGCTTTCAAAGACCAACACTCCTAGGGTCAGTTAAATTTACAACAGAGTGGCACCTACAGGAAAGAAGCTTTAAAGTAAGGATATGCTACTTTCCCCTTGGAAATTCTTATATCCACTGAAAGTTTAATAAACAATACTTTATCATTGAGACTAAACATCCATTTTCCAAGCATATTTTTAGCTCATTACATTACACAGTACCCCAATGTCCTTTATAATGCCTCACAACAGAGCCTTTCTTCCTGTTTCAAAATTCTCCATTCTTGGTATGATGAGCATATCTTAAATTCTGCTCTTCAGTGAAGCTTTATGTATAAACATAGCCTATTATCAAGGTTCTAAAATTCGGGGATTTGATTTTAAAGTACTAAACAAATTTTAATCACGATCTTCTTGAATTGCAGACTGTTTACCATTTTATCTTTTATTGTAAAACAATAAACTAGAACTTCACTCTCAAGTAACAATATAACAATTCAATGCTATCACAGCTATGAAAGAAAAACTGAGCTTTGAAGCTATTTGATTTTCTCCTATCAAAACTGCACTCTTGTACTGATTGCAGAATCTACCTTATTTTGTATTTTGTAACAAAAAAGTAAAGAGACTACAAAAAAGACTACAAAAAGTAAAGCATCAGAAGTAAACATTTTGATCAACTTAATTCACTTAAAAAAAAAAAAAAAAACCACCAAAACTCCTGCTGCTCCTTTTTAGAAAAATACCTTGGCATTTAAAGACAAAATAACAGCATGTGTGTGACTTGTTTACATCAGATAGAAATAAATCCTTCCTAAATGTGGAAAGCACAAAGTTTTCTTTTTATAGTCTATGAATAATATTTAAGGAAATGCTTAAAACACTTAACAAATACTTTGACAATTTAGCAGCCTCACCAATATAGCTGCTTAGACACCATGGTGAGGTGCATCATATACAGACTTCTGGAAACGCATCATCAACACAAGCACGCAATTTGAGCATTTAGAGAGGAACAGTGTGCAATTATACTGCGTGTAATGAGGTAGGTGTTGCAGGATTATATGGTGTATCACTAGGAAATTGTGGTTTGTTTGTACTTAGAAGAAGTGGGGAGGAAACAGAGAACAATGAAAGGGAAAAAAGAGCATTTTACTGAGCCATTATGTGTCCCATATCACTGTTCCTGGATTTACCAAATAGATTCACTTACAGTTGTATGTACACTGCTCTTATGCTCACTTTCAGCCTGCATTAAAGAAAATTGCAAAAAACGCAGGAGGAGACACAAAACTACTTTGTCAGTAGTGTGAGCAAAGGCTACTGCAAACCAAAACACGCAACACTGGGAACACTTAAATAATTTGAATGAGTTTTTGGAAGAAAGGTCTTGCATTTCCTGAAAGTAAAAGACCAAGAGCTTAAGCAGAGAGATGGCACTTTGGCAGGTATTTGAAGAACTAAGCACCATTTGGTTCTGCTGATAAACTGCAAGCAAGACTCACAGAAAGACATTAACTAAAAAGGTACCCTTTAAGTCACAGAAGCCAAAGATGTCAGGGGAGAACAGATGGGGACAAAACCATTATGAAAGCAGTAGAACCAGGTTTCACTGGTGATATTCAGAGGTTTTCAGGCTACTACATATGTCCAAATTAATGATGACTAAGCGTTTTGTCAACAATTTGAAAAACAGTTGTTCATGCTTTCAATGCTTGAAACTAAGCTTTAGAAGGTTTTAAGAACACAGTACTTTTTGCACAGACTTTGCAACTCAATCCTTGAATGTAACAACCCTTCTTCAGGGAAAAGTGGCTTTTGAGAATGATTTATTATGAAACTAAAAGCCTATGCTGCCAAGTGCAAGACTTGATCCTCCAACAGACACTACTGCATATTGCCAAAGAATCTGCAGGGGGCTGCAGGTCCAGATCCAAACACACATTCAGCTGCTGATGCATGTTTCCTGGCTGCAAATCCAACTGGTTACTCAGTCCACAGGCCAATTTTTTACCCACAGCCAACAGCCATAGTTCTTCTATAGAAGCATCTGTATTCTGCCCTTGACAGCTGAGTTAGTTCACTATTAAAGGAACTATCTGTGGTACTTGGAAGATGTGGATTCACTACAACATATAACATCTAGGAAAGTATAAGATACTGTTCTGAGCGTAAGTACATTTTCATGCAAATTAAGGCGTTGTGGAAATTTAAACTTCAATATGATGACATTAGTGAATCACACAAACTTACATGAAAATTTGAGAGAAATTTTGTCCAGAGGAAAGAGTCCAAGTTTATTCTTTCATTTCACCACAATACCGATGGATCGCTCTTATCAAGCAACAGTCTAACTTGCTTACCCTCTGAAATTCTGGAACGGCAAGAACTACCTGGAAGATGGCTCTGCAGCTGATCTCAGTACACCAGCTCTGTGGCTGACTCCAAGTACAATCCTATTGCAGCTGAAGTTTACCTTCACCCAGTCCTTAACAATCCCCATCCTTCCCAGCCTGCTCCCTTCCTTGTTTTCTGGGCTACTTGCTGGACTGTTCCAGAGCAGCATGGATCAGCAGGAAATTAACATCACAAACATAACTACAAAAATTAAAGCATATTCATCAACTTAGTATGCTGAAAAAGATTTAGGGAAATCTAAGGCCTACTGGAGTTGATGCACAGAAATTAGATTACACTGAAGTGAGACAGTATCACAGGATTTACTGAAAATTTATCTCAATCTCTGGTTTCTCTTGTGTAATTTTTCATTTCATTATTTTAAATTTACAGAAGTATCTCTTAGATCCTCCCTCTGGTGATTTTTCCTATTTCTTTCCTAGTTCCAGTCCTTCAAATGTTGCCCCACCTTTTCTATCTCCTTCAGAAAGGACAGCTTTCACATGGCACAAGTCACAGCTCTCCTGTTTTCATTCCCTCTGTTCATATTCTTTATTATTATGTTTAACAGAAAGAAGGAACACTACAGGTTCCTATTGAACAAAGAGATTTACAACAAAAATAGAAGGCTGAGATGGCATTAAGG
Source organism: Dasyornis broadbenti (assembly GCA_013397935.1). Classification (NCBI taxonomy): domain Eukaryota; kingdom Metazoa; phylum Chordata; class Aves; order Passeriformes; family Dasyornithidae; genus Dasyornis; species Dasyornis broadbenti. Next base: position 2,026,378 of record VZRN01004857.1, read on the forward strand.
CATTGGAGTTTATAGGTAGCTGCAGGAGACAAGAGCACAAGAACACCTGAGAAAAAGTAAGGTATGTTATTTAATGCCAAGGGAGTACTTTCTCAAAATCTTAAAATTTCTCCTTTTATCCACAGTACTCAGCACTCAGATCTTCTACTGTAAAATATTTCACAGGTGTGTCAAGAAGCTCTACATGGATACAAGGGATTTCGTTATAAGTCAATAAGATCTAAAAATATACCATTTCTCTTGTAAGAATGATTTTTTTTTTTTTTTTTACTAGCTTATAACTTTTCAGTTTAGACCAACAATATTTGTGCTACTGGGATCCACTGTGGTATTGCCAATTCTCAAAATGTTATTACAAATATTTTTATACCAGCTTTCATACATTACATGGAACTCTTAACAGAACTTCATACTTAAAAAAAGAAATATGTGTATTTCATATCAGAGATGGAATCAGGTTAAAAAATATATATGTGAAGTCTTTAAACTATGGACAAGGTTTTTAAAAATATCAAAAATAATGAACACTTCATACATTCTGATGCCTCTGAATTTTACATGAGTACCTAAAAGCGTGTAATAATACTGTTTGAAATGACTGAATTAATTTTACCATCCTGTTCTGATTCTGAAAGGTGACACTTGTAACATTCTTTAAATAACTGGGACCGAGACAGAGATGACAGTGGTGATTTTTCATAGAAAAGAGAACCTAACTTTGTTACAAGGTATAATGAGTGAAGAAGAAAACCAAGCAAGAGCTGGAAATAAGACAAAGGTTTTGCAACTACACACCAAGCTGGAAGGGCCATCCTCAGTGGTAATGCACCCAAGATCTGAGTTTACAGTATAGGATGACTACAGAGCTGGCATCAAACCAAAAACTGTGGCTGCATAGTTAATAATTTTAACAGCATTTGATTTGTATTCTATAATGAGTTTTAGGAATGTTACACAAATTTGTCAGTCTCAAGAGGATTGTAACAACTAGAAATTCCTTATGAATGAATGAATGTTAAAGACCTTTGCACAGAAGGAAGGTGCTAACATCAAAGGTGTTTTTCCACAGGAGAGGTGGAAAAGGTAAGCACTTCTTGTCAGAGGAAGAGTCCCGTCTTATCCCTCTCACCACCTCCCTTCTCTGTAGGTGTCCATTTCATTGCCAGTACTGAGGGATAAAAGCAAGCAGGAACTTTGATGGCATTTCCCAGAGCTGCTCACATTCATGAAGCCCCAGTGCCCTGGACGGGAAGGCAACACCTGCAAAACAACCTGCTATGAACACGGAATTCCACCTGAAACACTACTTCAGAAATTTAAGTATGAGGGACGAAAAAGCTGGAGAAGCATGCAAATACTCAGTTTAAACTAGAATTCTGTTTTCTTTTTTTTCACCACATTGTGTTTCCACCTAAAGCATGGTGTTAAGGCCCCCTGCATAAACCTATTTTAATATTAAGCATATTCAGTGTTGAGGGCAATGAGGGCAGTGAAATGGACACACTTATCATAACTACTCAGAGAGTAGTGCATGGAGGCAATAGCAGGAATGCCCAGGGACAACAGGACAGAAACAGCCACTTACAGGGAACAAATTCCTAAGACAGAGGCAGATATACCGGAAAATATCATACACAGCTACCAAAAGAGCAGTTAATAGCTTCCTTGCCTCTGTAATGCAGGTTTTATATTATCTAAAAATAATTCTTGTGGCCACCCATGATTTTACAGTATGTAGCAAGTTACACTTAGACTATTGTGATTTGTTAACTAGTCTTGCTCAAGATAATTTAATAGGCATTTTAAAAATCTAGGCTTAGGCCTTCTCTACTGGATAGAAAAACATACAAAATGTTTAATGAAATAGAGCAGCTATATACTCCATTAAGCACATAATATTTTAACTATATGCTATGTGATCAGGCTACTAAGTGGAACCATCTTGTCTATGCCTTCCTATTTAAAGTTCCTGTATTTCAGTGTTCAACAATAACATTTCATCTATTTATCTTCCTATGCCAGTCTCTCATATAAAACTCCATATAGTTTACAATTGAGCAAACAGAATGTACAATATACAAAAACAAATCAGCATTAAATTTCAAACAGAAGATGATTGGGAGATGACCAATTTGCCATTATAACAAGTGTATCAAGGCTGTACCTAACCTTAAGGACCAAGCCCTCAAGAAGAATAAATGACATCTAAAATCACGGGTGTTTTGTTCCTTGAGGACATTCAGAGCAAATCTGGCAATGGTCCTATGCTGACACAAGAAACAATTCAGCTAAAAAGAGCAGCAATGACAAAAACCCCACAAGAGGCAGCAAATACCATCTCTAAATAGCAGATCAAACTCAGCAGCTGAACAGAAGGCAGCAGAGGACAAACTGATTTGAGAATAAGAAACCATGAGGTCCAGAGATAGCTGTTACTAATTATGTCTCTTAAGAGATAGAATATTTATTTCCTGTTGGAGGACTCCAGAAGTCTGCTTTCTCCATTCATGTTAGATATTAGCATTCTGTAAATTGGCTGAAATAGTCTGGTGTTGTTATTTTCAGTCACCAAAAAAAAAGAATACCAGCCATTGTCTTTGGGCTCAATGCAAATGCACAATGCTATATAGAAAGGGGAGAGAGATGTGAAGGGGATGACTGAGATTCTGCCACACACTCTCTTTACTGCTGCCATCCTGTTTTCACAGGGGAGAGCAGTATTCATCAGGGGCTATGTACATTTTCTTTCTTCTCTTTGGTGCTGATGCTGACACACAGAGAGATTCCACAAGAAATGACAGCACTCTGTTAATTATCAAAGGACACCCTGGCTGAAATTGTGCTGGTACACACTGTACCCAGCACCTTCCTGAGCTGCAGTGCTGTGCTCTACAAGTACAGCTTATGCTGCTTCTAGCCTTTAGAGTTTTTCAAAATAATTTTGAGAATGCTAAAGGTTACTTATTAGCCACTGGAATTTTTCAGGATGTGCAATTCACAGGTATTTTCACACTCTAAGAAATGCTTTATAACTCGAGAGTAGAGGAATTTTCTCCTTTTTAGGGCCAGTAGAATCTTCTTTCATGGAGCTAGTGAGAACACCAAGAAGGACTTTCCAGGAGGCAATTTAATTCCCTCTGAACCACACAGAAATACAGAACTTCAAAAAACCCAGAACTAGATTAAAAAGTCAGGCAAAACCACATGCAGAATATGGTAATTATTATATTAAAAATAAAATATATAAACAATTTATGCTTCAGCTGAACGACAGTCCACACGTACACTCACACTGTGAATGTCTCCAAGCCATAAAGCTCCTGCTATCAATTACCTAGCAGATGACCTCAGAGGTCTCCATGCAAACTGCAATGCCTTCAGTGTCTCAGACACCACAAAATGCCTGATAAAGATGTGAATACAGAACAGAATATGATGGGTTGGAAGGGACCCATTAGGATTATTGAGTGCAACTCCTGGCCCAGCATAGGACAGCCCCAAGAATCACCTTGTATGTCTGACAGTATTGTCCAAATGCTTCTTGAACTCTGTCAGGCTTGGTGCTGTGACCACTTCCCCGGGGAGCCTGTCCCAGTGCCCAACAACCCTTTGGGTGAACCTTTCCTGATACCCAAACTAAACTTCCCCTGACACAGCTTCAAGCCATTCCCTCTGGTCCTGTCACTGGCACCACAGAGAAGAGATCAGTGTCTGCCCCTTCTCTTCCACTTGTAAGTTGTAGACTGCGATGAATCTCCTCCAGGCTGAACAAGCCAAGTGAGCTCAGCCACTCTTCATACGGCTTCCCCTCAAGGCCCTTCACCATCTTTGTTGCCCTCCTTTGGATACTCCCTAATAGCTTTACATCTATTTTATATTGTGGCTCCCAAAACTGCACACAGGACTCGATGTTCATCAAGTTAGAAGATCCTGCTTTGGCTGTTCATTGTAAATCTTAATCAATCTCTATTCACTAAGAGGGCAGCAAACATAAAGAAACCTTTAATCCTTTAAGCAATAGTGTGGAGTGTTTATTAGCATGTGTCCATGCTAATAAACCAAAAGGGCCAAGACGCAGGCTCAAGTGCTGAATCTGGGAATACAAAAGCATAGTAGTCACTTGTCCTGCCCTGATGTCAAGTGTCTGAATGAGGAAACTTGCAGGTCTGAAGTTTAGAAGGAAAAACAGAGATTAAGATAAAATGTGGCCACAACTGTAGAAGTTTCCCTCTACACATATCAGACTTCAAAAATGTGTATGTAAAATACAGACCTTCACTCACCCCAGACTTCTTGCACTTTCATGGAAAGGTGAAGCCACACACGGGCAGTTAGGCAGTTACAAGGCAGTCCCATGTGGCGGTGCATTGCTAGGTTTAAGTCAAACCAGCCACTACACAAATATCTCAACAAGCCTAATAAAGCTTTTGATTAACCTGGAAAAGGGCAGAAAATGGAGGCTTACTCCTTTGGTGAGCATGAGCAGACGTGTGACAGATGGGCTTTTACAGAGCTGAGGGAGAGCACACTGGAACTGGTAACAAACAAACACATTAAATGTCAAACATCCCTCTCTGGAATTTATAGGCACTGGTCTAACGAAGTAAAGAGTAATCTTCTCACTTGTACTCACAAAACACTCACAAAGCTCTCAGAAGTCTTCAGCACCCGCACAGTGACAGTGGAGTATTTTGGGAAAGTGGCAAAAGTCAAAAGACTGATCTGTCAGGCATCACTGTCTGACTGGGCAAGGAACTGGAGGAGTATTGTCCTGTGGCCTCATACAGCCACCATAGCAGAAGTCTTCCGTAGTCTGAGAAACAATAGCCAGCCTGCTGAAAGGATACAGAGTGGGAGAGCTCACAGAGGGGAGACATACTTAGTGTTAGGTGATGTGTGGCACAAGACATCACAGAGGTTAGCTGGGAGGTGTATTGTCAGAAAAAGAAAGCACAGACTAGAATCTGTTCACAGACAAAAGGGCTCTCACAAATTGAGAGTTAATAGTTTCTCCAGTGAGCTCAAGGATTTGCAGTAATATAATTTTTGTTTCAAGTGCTCACCTTGGGACCCAGATGCTTGGAAAGAGACTGAGACATTTGGAGAGATTCAGGTTTTGCACCTTTGTGGCACCCCTTATCAAAGAAACAATTGTAAAAGTAAATGAAAAAAGGCACACAGGGACACAAGTTAACAGCAATGACTACCACCACCATGATGAAAACTTCAAGGGTTACAGACAGGACATATGGAAGAACCCTGAAATGAACACAGTTATCATTTGAGAAGAAAATAAATTATTGACGAGAGGTCAGATTTATAACTGTATACACCTACAATTCTAAAAAGTTACAGACCACATACTGAATATCTGTACAAATGCTATCTAAATCCATACTGAATTTTAGACAGGAATAGAGTGCCAAAACACCCTTGCTTTGTCAAGAAACAACATCTGTATAATGCAGTCTACTGGGGTGTCCTGCAACTGGCTGTATGGTATCTGTGATGAAACTGTCACTTTCACAAGAATTGAAGAAAGAGGAAATAGGAGGATACTGGCAGATGTCTGGAGCCAAGATGAATTTATCATCATAGCAATGGACAATGCAGATTGCCCAGAAGATTCTATGACATTTACAGAGACTAGTAAGAATGTTCTGTCAACCACCTGTGCCTCTAACCCCATTAGAGTACAGTCTTCCAACATGGAAAGAGAGGAAATCTGAAACAGGTGACATGAACAGTCTCATTTACAAGATGAAACTCCAGTGATGCAATTGAACACACTTACTTCCATTCTCCTGAATACACCAACTGCTTCCAGGGATGAGGAGCTAAAGAGGGATGCAGAGCAAGTCCTCTCCCTGGAGCCTGCTGTTGCTTGCCAAGTCCTGCTGGTGGCAGAAGGAGAGTAGGCTGGAGCAGAATGTCTGGCTCTAAAATTACCTCGAAGTGGCCACTCTCATGCAAAATGTCCATGCATAAGGCTTTATCATGTGTCTACTTCTTTATTAAGGGGAAGCCTAAAATAGTTTGTGACCATTTAAGTTGGTTCTTGAAGCCACTCTGATCCCTGATGCAGGAATACAACAAGTGAAGCTGATATGATCAACAACTGGACACCACTGTCAAGCTGTGATTATCTTACACACATTCACGGGTTTAAAAAAAAAAAAAAATTATATTGGGGAGGCAAATAGGAAGACCTTTTCCTACCATAGGGCAAGAAGGCAGAAAAAATCATTGTTGCATCATTAGGAGTTTTTTACCTCAATAATGCAAACTGTTCCTGAAGAGATTTCTGTATCGACCAGATCAATACAAAGTGACACGGTGATAACTGAAGCAGAAGCCTTTATAAAGCAGATATATATATAAATTTGAAAGAGATTTTTCAAATAATGAGATAATGTATAAATACACTTATCACATGAATGCAAGTAAAGGACATTGTGAAATGCCCTTTTGACAACCTAAATGATCCTGTGATTCTGTGAAATGCCACAACAGGGAATATATCTAATCACTTCACAGTAGCAAGGTATTTTATTCAAAATTTTCATTTCAACATTAACTTAACTTCAGCTCATATAAGGACATGGCTTTAACTTCACAGTTTATTACATTACATTACTTTATTTGTCCCCACATTTCCTTTTTTCATATAAACATTTCTCTCTATTGCTTTTCTTTTTAAAATTCAACTACTTAACTGGTGTTTGACGATGAGGCCTAAGAGCCCTCACATGAAATCATAAAGCCTTTCATGCTTAAAATTAAAACAGTAGAAAACTTTGAAGTAAATTACTGAATTAAAAGCCCGTGAAAAAAACAAAATTCCAAAATTTCCTCTCAGAAAAATGAATCCATCACAGTTTTAGGACACTATGGTATTTGAAAAAATCAAAATTGAAACCTGCAGAGCAGCATACTCTTCACAATGTCAATCTGCATTCAATCCAAGAAAGATTAATGTTGCCTCACTTCTCTTAATGTTATTATGTTAGGAAATAGTGCTAGTTAAAGGTAAGTCTCTCAAGTCAACCACAGTAGTAAAGATACAGCTAAATGAGAGACATAAGTAGTTCATTACAAGAGGCCCAATTATTTCTGTATTTCTTTTAAATTGCAAGTTACTCTCTTGGATACCAGAGATTGGTATTCTGAAGATTCTTATGACTTTGGGAATGTTTTTGAGCAGTATGTTATTGTCTTGGTATTAAGAATTAAGGTATCTGAAAGTCCAGGGTTCCTATCTTCATGCCCACACTCAAAATATATCATATGTAACAATAAGAGGAAAACACATCTCCTACATTTTTAATCTGCAACACTGTTAGCTTATCTTGTAAAACCTTCTCTTAAATAAAAAACATACTTCTTTAAGTTACTAGAGGTTGAAAAAATAAGATTCCTCCAAATGAAAATAAGTGGAATTACTTACAGAATTTTTTTTTTTTTTGTTAATAATTCAGTGTATGTTTTGTCGGCATATAAGTTCCATGCTTATTACTAAGAACATTTTTGAGACTGATGTTTTTTTTCAATTTCTGGATCAAAATGTATATGCAGCATATTGAAATTCAAACAATTCAAAATGCTTTAAAATACTTACCTTCATCAGCATACAACTTCATAATTTTGGTACAGACGCTTCAATAAGGTTTTATTCAAATCACATGGTAAGAAAATGTAATTTTATTTCACACACAGTAACAAAAAGGAGGTTTACTAGTGGATCAAAATCATTATTTTACATTTCTAAATACAGGACAGTATTCCCATATAGCCTAAATACAGTACCTTTTTTTCCCAAATAAGAAGCCTAGCCTCTAAGACATTGTTTAACATTGCAGCTTGTAGAATAAAATTATTCTGCATTCAGCCTAGAGATCATCTGTCTTTGTTTCAGTCCTCCTTCAGGCCAGAGAGGTGCAGAAGTCCCTGAGGAACAGCTACATACCATTTTACCCAGGAAAAGTACAACTCCCCCTCCCTGCCTCCTCTCTTGTTGCTTGGAGCTCAGCCTGTGCCAGTAGCGAGGACAGAGATGCAGGAAGGCAGCAGCAGCCCCTTCAGCAGAGGTAACCTCAACCAGTCCCATGCAGTCCATGCTGCCAACTCCTCCCAAAGCCTCGGATCGTGCCAACTCCCAAGTGCCTTTTCCTGCTGCAGTGCCTGTTGCTGCGGCCTGAGAAGACCGGTTGCAAGCCATTTCAGAGACCTGTCCTTGGCCCGCGGACGCGCTTTCCAGCACACAAGTGCAACTGCTGGAGTGGCTGCCACCAGCACCAATGTATGAACTGCTTTCACACCATCTGAAGTCTAGTAATACACAAAGACAGATGATATTTGTAGATACTGGAGATAAAGGAAGTAATAAAAAGCTTTGGAAACAAGCAGCCCACATGGTTTTTTTGTAGTATTGTTATGTGTCAGAAACCAGTACCTACCAAAGCAGATTGTTAAGGAAGTTTACCTTATGGATACTTTGAACCATGGATGAAGCAAAACTTAACCTCACGCTAAAATTCAGTGCCATAGATGTACAGAAACAGAAATAGAAAATGATCAGATTGTGTCTCAAACTGTTTAAAATAAAAGGTTATATTGATAGAATGTACCATATGCAGTATTGAGTCATCTCTAAGTAATGTTGGTCAAGTTCAATTAAGTAGAACACATAATTTCAGTGTGCTGCAATCATCATTGTTTCAAATTAGCATAAGTACAATATTAATTACGCATTCCTAGAAAGCAAGACGAATTAGGTGTAAAGGAGGATATGAAATATCCGTGATTAAAAAAACTCCCTGCAAATCATCTGCAACACTGTTATTATAGGCTAATTTTTTTTCTTAATTTGACATGTTAAAGCTTCCTTCCTACCATATGTGTAAGACTGAAGAGTTTTCAGACCAATATATCATAGTATGACAAGACCATCACGTTAGGCAACTAAGCACGTCTCTTTTGCCACCCGCCATTTCTGTCAGCTCTCCTGAGCAGTTCAGTAAATCTTCCACTAGAAAACGATACCATGCCACCACTTATGTTCAAATGATATGCTTTTTAACCAAGATCTGATAAACAAGATCTGAAGCACTCCATTAAAGCTTTCCAGAAGTTCTTCAACCACTTCACTTGAATTAGACACGGTGTATGATGCAGTCATTAATTAAAAAGAAGCAATACCATGAGTTCTTAGATCTGTATTTAGTATTCATGTCATTCTCTGCATCTCTCTACCATACAATTTTTAACAGACCAAAAGTTTTGTAATAGTAACACTGGACAGCTGTGTTAAATGGATACCTGCAACCTACAACCTGTAAGGGGGACAAGAGTTTAGAAATCCCATTTCAGCAGCCAGCACAGAAAATACAGGATGGGTATTTCTGTGCTGAAAGAGTTTAGCACTGCAACAGGTAACCGTGCAGACTGCCCACCAGAGAGGGGCATCATTACACTTTGCTGATGAAGAAACTAGATTAAATATCAGCATTAATACGGGTCTCAGTTCTCTAAAGGGATCTAAATCCAGTAATGGCACGTCCAGCTAGCAGTTTCTTTTTCTTCCCCAAATAAACATGAAATTTTTGTATAGGATGAAGAATAGGTTTTACTTAAGTTTGTGTCAGTTGTGGGCAGGAACTGAGATGCAGCTAAAATAACAAGAAAAGGTAGAAAGATCTTTGTTATATTCTTTTGTTGATCCAATTAACTATGGAAAGAAAAGCCACAGCATTAAACAAGGAAGTTTCTCTTTAAACTTGTTCCATTGCAGGGAACACTGCCTCCCTTTCTGTATTTTCCCTTCTTTTGGGTTCTCTGTGCTTTCATATGTGCCACAGTACATGTCTGACAATCTAGCCTAATTTTAGTTCTCTTTAATTTCTTTCCACCACAGCACCATAATCCTCAGGAGATCCTTCCCATGAGAACCACAGCCAGAGGTCAGTGATCCTGGGACTGCCCAACAGTTTGGGACCTTCTCTCCTTTTACTGCACAGCACAAGGCTTTCTACTTCTCTGGGGGCTGAGCCTAGCCAGGACCGGTTTCAGAAAGCAGCTTTGAGAGAAAATAAGACTCCACTTGTCCTGCTTCCTCTCATTCCCATCTCTTCCAGTGGACACCCCATCTCAGATTTCTTGTATTAGCCCACAGTTCTGTTCCTTACTCAGGAAACACACAAGAATCCTTTTTTCTACATGATGAAAGAGAAGTTAAGCAGAGGACAGGATTTACATTGAGGAGAGGAAGAGTAAAAGATTTCTATGGGAAGAAGATGATGGGAAGACAAGACAGTTATAGCATGATACTGCTGCTCCTGAAGTCCGTATAAACATTTACAAGTTACGGTGGGTGAAGAAAGCATGATGTTATGATGGAAATGAGTAAAAATGAGAAGCACAATCTTCTGAGTTAGAAGGAACGCACAAGGATCACCAGGTCCAACTATTATGTGAATGGCCCATACTGGGATTGAATCCACAAAACTCAGCATTATTAGCACCATGCTCTAACAAACTGAGCCCATCTCAAGTCTACCATCAGTTACCTTACCTTCAGGACAATTTGTTTATTTGAGAATGAAGACTCAAAGAAGAGAGAACCTTCTTGTATGAGCATCAGCAGTGCTGGGAAATAGAGATTAGCCCAAAGTCTCAACTCACAATAAAGCCTTTGTGAAACTTTCAGATTGCATCATATTTCTTGGCATGCAAGGCTCATGGAGAGAAAACAATATCAATTTTACAACCAGGAGAACAAGGATGTATATGAATGCTATATGTAGCAACACATAACGTTTCACAGGATGGGGAACACTGTCCTAGGAAATAATACCTGTGAAAGAATTACAGTGGTTAATCAGCATGAATATGAACTAGCATGGACAAGGGACTAATGTAATCTCTGTATAATCAAGGAAATCTAACTGAGAAGCAATGCTACCTGAGCATTTCACACTGGGGTCACTCCTAATAAAACAGGGTCTCATAGCCTCAACTCAAACAGGACATTACTCAAAGCGAAGGATTCACAGAATACACTATAAGTATCATTAAATGACTGAAAAATAGGACAGGCATGAAAAAGTGAATCTGTTTACAAATCAGAAGATTATAGGAGAGTTAACCACAGCCCCTAAGAACCCAAACTCAGGGCAGAACCTTAACACTGTTTTTTTTATTCCTCCCTCACTTTCTGTGAGGAAGGCGTAACATCCAGGAAATCTGAAGCAAGATAAATTCAGACGAGAATGTAGAGACGAGCAAACGTTGAATTGCTAACCACTACAACAGGCTGCTGAGGGCTGCAAGGGATTTTCTATCACTGGAAATTTTCCCTCCCTTTACCCCCGCCTCCATTGAGATCAGCTGTTTTTCTGAGAGGTATGATTTACTCCAGTCTTTATTGGCCTTAAAGCAGGAATGGAGGAAGTCCTCACCACAAAGGAAGTCATACCCAAAGATTACAGTAGTTCTTGACAGGCTTGAAAGCTGTTAAAGTAGGACAACAATAGCTCAAACCTCTTTTAATCCTTTATGCCCTCATGACACGCTCATCGGCAAAGATCACCTGCCAGGGACTAAGACCCTGCTCTATTCCATGCCGTATAAACACAACATGTAGGTAATCCCTGCCTGGGAAAGTTGAAAACTCAAACACATGATAGAACACAAAACAGGTGGATTCAGGGGGAGAGCAGGAGGAAACAAGGAAACAATATGGGTCAGCAGGAAAGGCAGGAGCCCTCCTATCCACCGCACATCCATTGTCACGTTTTCTACAGGCAACACAGCAAGGGAGAGTTTTAATGAGGGATTTGAAGTCAGAAAAGTTTCGACCAGAAATAATTTTTAGAGTTGTGATTACCAAGTGGAGGAAGCTCCCAAGGACTGTCATGGGCTCTCCATCACCAGGAATATTTTAAAACAATGTTGACTTATTTTCCCCCAAAATCTATGCTGTACTTCAAATAGAAATTAATTCAAGAACTTCTATAGATACTTTTATGTTGAATATCACAATGGTTGTCTTTGGCTTTACAGACTTCATTGTCCCTTTAAAAAGATGCATTATAATCTCATGTTAAACAAAATGATTAATATCAGTATATGTAGTCCCACAAGCCCAGGAAAATTATTTATAAGATGTATCAGCTCCAAGACCACCCCTGCACTCTTTTGCACTGTTACTTTTTTTCCCCTGCAATGAAATAAAGAAACCAACAGAGAAGTGACTTCACTAAGCCCACATGCCTCCCATACAATTAGGTAATTTACACCATTGAATGAATTATCAAGTTCCTCAATGAGGATCATAAAAATATCACAAGAAAAAATGACAGTATCTCACTCATGCCACACAAATTACTTTGCTTCAGAGAAATAAAATTAAACACAGACAAAGATAATCACAGTCTAGGATGTTAAAGAAAGAAGAAGTATGAAATCTCCATTCAGAAAAGATGGAGACCATTCGCTAGCAGGTTACAAGAACACACATATCTAACAGGAACACAAAGAAAGTACTTACATTGTCTGCCTTAAAAAAAATTGCTCAAGTTCTCAAGTGTGAGTCAAGCAGCTTCAGACAGTACTCAGTCCACCACAGAACAGCTAAAGCTGGCTGTGACCTCAGGAGTTCTCTAGTCCAGTCCTGCTCATAGCAGGCTCAACTATGAGATCAGACAAGGTTACTCAGGACTTTCAAGGGGTCAAGAATCTATTACTCAATTTAGGAAGCAAGGATTTAACATCCCTGATAGAATGACCACAGCCACCACATTAAGCATATGAGCAAATAGGCTTATAACCTAAATAAATTTGTATTTATCATCTACTCACTGATACATTTCAAAAAAAATTGTGTGTATACACCTCCTCAAACTACAATGTGGGGAAGGTTTTAATCAGTCAAATACTACCATATGTACAACTGCACGTAAGTTCCTCTTAAGAGCAAGCTCATATTGCTGGATATATTTCAAAATTATTTAAACAGTATGAGTTTGAGCATTACAGTGCTTATAGAAAAATTTTTAACTAATCAGCAACAGTTGGCATTTATGAAATACCTGGAATAATAAAACAATTGTTGAGTAAAAAAGTCGTGAAATAATGTTTGTATGACAGATGTTTTCTAAAGTGGTCTAACTTTAAAAGCATTAATTCTATTAACAGAATTAATTTTGATATGGAATGGATAATGGGCCAAGTAAAAATACAAGAGGAAAGCAAAGTCTTGGTCAAAGAGGTAAAAAGACACTGGGAAGTGCCCTTTTACTATATTTGCATAAAAAACCAAAGCATGTAGTGGAGATGTAAATCTTCTAAAAAGGTACCATCATGCAAGGATTACAGATCAACATTCTGAAGTGCTCTCTACAGGTCAAAACAGATATTGTCTTGGACTACTTTTTAAAAGTTTATTTTGCATTTTCACTGATACATGACTAAAATATAGTAACACACTGACAGTTGCTAAAGTTGACCAACTTTTGTAACACTTATAAAAGGATTTCTGGGGACATTCAGATAATGTATTATTTGCCTTGTGAGTAGACACTCTCCAGTAAGAGCTTTTACTGTCATAACTTTTGTGGAGAGTGTGCTTAGATCATTCCTCACACAGCCCACACAGCCAAGTATGTTTAATACATTGCAGTTTTTGAAAATCTTAAGATGTGTATTTTGAAGGACTGAGGAAAACAGAAACATGCTGAACTAACATATAGATGGACTATGTATATGGACAGTCTGTAAAAGTCAGCTTTTCCTCTTTTGAGTAATAAACATCTCTTTGAGTAATAAATCACAACCACATTATTCACACCATCAGTGATGCCTAGCAGTAGTGCAGAACCATTTAGTTCGAGGTAGATGTGATGAGTCCTTCACCCAAGCAAGATTCCAACATTGTTTAAAAAAGAAACAAGGTAGACATTGCCTCTGGATGTTTTTCCAATGATGTGAAGTTCAGTGAATTTGGACAGTATTCCAAGCAATCCCTGGATAAATGGCATTAATATAGATATTTGACAGTGAGCCACTGATGTACCTTGTACTCAAAGCAGAATTCGCTTTGTGGCTACAACATGGTACTGGCTCAATCTGCAATTTTAAGACTCTGCATGGAGGTAGCTACACCTTTGTATTTGAAAGCTATTGGAAACCATCTAAAGAGAGTGACAACATTCATACAGAAGCAAAACCCCTTATAATGCTGAGGCAGCAAGGGAGCCTCTATTCCAGATATATGATAATCTGGAGGAGGCAAAGGAAATACTTAAAATCATTTCCAGATTAAAGAAAATATTAGAAATCAAGTTTTAAAAATCCTGGGGGAAAAAATATGTATTTATGACATATGTGTATCTGCCAATCTCTTAGAAATACATTCCTGAGAGAAAGAAGAATACACTTTTACTGTTAGGTGTCTGAAAGATGGAATAGGTTGTCCACAGATGTTACATAGAATACTCGTGTCATGTCACCAGAGTTACTATTCAGATTTAGGCAGTGTCTACTTTACAACGTAGTTGCAAAACCCTCAATAATTACCAGTTTCATAGTATTATTTCAAACGTGGCAACAAACTACTGTTCACAAACACTAACTTGGGAAAACAAGCATGCAGTGTTTATTTGTATCATATGGTTACATACTATACAATTTTTCACAACCAAGTGACCACCAAGAATATGAAGACTACTTCTTAGTACTATAATATACTCACTCTAGTTACCCATGCAATTTTACCTGCAAGGATATTATAAACAGGATTTTTGGATTATGCATATACCTATGCACTAAGGGAATGTTATAGCCTCCAGCTATAACAGGTCAGCACTCTTTGAGAGAGTGGACATGGAGGTGGCTTTGTTCACCCCTTACTTCTCTGAGAAGTTTCCCCTTAATATCTACACAAAGGAAGGCACAACGAACCCCCAAAGATGATGTGAAGGTATAACAGTAAAGGCAGTATCTGACACTGATAGTGCAGCAACAAGTCATCTGTCTACAGTTTAAAGCTTAGGGAATTCAGGTATATAATGTCAGCATTTCCATTTCCCTTCCTAGTTTCACCAGCTCTCAACAACCATGTAAGCAACTTCTGACTCAGCAGACACACATACACAGTGCAAAAGCAATGGCATCCTCCACATACGAACCCGTACTAAATTGCTTCAACAATTGCACCTCATCTTAGATTTAACAGATCACTGTAGAGTAACTCAACTGCTCAAAAAAGTGATGGTATTACTACTTGAAACTATTAATAAACATTCTGCAAGCAATTAGTAAAACAAACAACATGTCCAAAAGACTGGAGTCCTGAGTACAAATTATGTCTTTATATACAAGATGTGCAACAAGTACACTGCCTCATACTTGAATATACATGAGTATTATTAAATATGATACTTCCCCAAACAAAGGTCTTTATTATGACATAATATTTAGTCTTTGTTTTGAAACTGACTTTAGAAGATACTGTGGTACCTTCCAAATACTCACATTTTTCAGCTAATCAAAACCAAATGATCCTGTGCTACACACACTTTCTAGATTCAAAAAGACACTTTTCCATCAGCCTGACAGTGAACAGACACATAACAAAAGCAAGTTGTTAAACTCAATACCGGTAATGCCTTGAAACCTCTGGCTGGTAGTGAATGCACCTGCTCTAGTAGCAGTTATTAACTGATCCTTAAGTTATTCTGATAACTGATTCTCAGTTATTAACTGAGATTAGATAATAATTCATCCATTCACTTCCAGATGATCTACCTAGACAGGGCTCCATGAAGAGAAGTATTTCAAAAAAATAAGTAAATTGAGTTTAGTTCTGAAAGATTTCTAACTATCTGATAGATGTACCATACATAACGGTCTACCTGTACTACTATTATGTTACACTCAGCAAGGTTATTTCTGCCTCATCTTAGGTACACCTGCATTTTTTTAAAATTCAGGAGAGAAAAAACACCTCAAATGATATTTTTCTTAACAGAGAACATAATTAGTGTATTACAGCCATGACTATAACAACTTTCATCAGCTACATATGAAAACAGGGCCCAGAAATCCGAATTCACAGTGCTAATAATTACAGCTCTTACAATTCACCCCATACCATTGAATGTGATTTTTATCGGTGTAAATGGAATAGTTTAAGTTTAAAACAACAAAGCAGCTTTTAGATTATTGTTTTCCAAAAAACATAAAGGAAAAAATTAACTCACCATTAATGCTTTGGAACTAATAAGTCTAATTTTTAAGTGTAGTGAAGCAAATGGATACTTTTGTACTGATGTGAGTAATTAAAGTACAAGAGCTTCACAGACTCAGAGATGTAATGCAGCCCTTTTATCAAAAGCAGTCACTCTATCTCAGCCTGACAGTTAACAGCATATGATCTAGTAAACAAATACTTTCACACAGAACAAAAGTGCCATTAAAGGCCAGAACTGTCAACACAAATTCCATTCTTGCAAGAGAAAAAAAATATATAAACTGTTGATCACCTCTGGTTGCCTTAACTAGCATGGAGGTTGTCATGGAAACATTTCTGCGAAGTTCACAGTGATGAAACACAAACACATCCAGTTTAATTGCTATTAGGTTTAGCATACCAGAGTTTATTTATACTCAAAGAGCATTATGATAAAATGCAGTAGAAAATAAAGCTAGCAATGATCTGGCATAATAAAGCCAATGGATTTAGAAAATAAAGGGAAAACAAAAAAATAGAAAAGGAAAATAAAGCCGAAAAAGATGGACTTTTTTATTAGGCTGAAACATGACAAAAGTGAATTACCTCTTTGCCAAAAATATTAATCAAACTTTCAGCTAGAACATAACTTGTCCATGGCAGTTGTAATGTAACTGTATTAATATACTGACATGTGAAGATACTAAAGAAACAAAACACCTTCAAACAAAGCAGTATATATTTGAACTACAATATATATGTAAGTATTATAAAGATTCAAAACTGATTCTTAAAAAAAATTGCAGCATCATGTTAACTTCTGTAGCATACATCCTGTGAATCCCATGCATAGGCAACTTCTTTTTACCAGATAAAATAGACCTAGTCCTGCTATATTCTTACCAACAGAGTTCCTCCAGCATAAATGACAATTCTGTTGTCCTTGCAGACAAATAGAACCCAATGAGATTTCAAATAATAGTGCTGAGTGACTACATGAATGTAAGTCAGGGAGAGCTTAATTTTATTTCATTACAGTTAATGGGGATTCACTTTTATTTTATTAGAATTAAACAAAATATAGATATGGATGCGAGTTTCTAAAATCTGCAGGTTCCTTTCACTATAATCCGATTTTGTTTCTTAGTAATACTACATTCATTCTTAGTGCATGATTTAAGTTAATGCAAAAGCTTTAATAAATTCCAGTGACTTTTTATCTGTTTTCCTTAGCAGAAGTTTACTCAACTCAGCAGACAGCCAGCAACACTGAGAAGCTGAGCAGAGGTCAGGGCTTTGGAAGAGAGACTGGAACCAGTTAGTGCACTGGAGTAAGTGCAGAAGGCACAAGGACAGAATAAGGGTTCAGTCATGGTGCTGGGAATGTAAGCTAAACATGGATGGGGAGCAGAGACGTGAAATCAAGTGGGGTGCATCACACTTACTTTACAGACATTGTCAAATTCCTGGCTGCTCACTCTGGCATACAATCACAGGAAAGCAATCAATTGCCCATAACCTGCCATCAACTTTTTTCATTCACATGAGTGATATGTTTTGAATGAAGGTATGGAAGGGAAAATGATCTTTAATAAAATAACTATATTTTGAATAATTTTCCACTACCTGCTTGTTAGGTCTAATATCAAAGTAAAAATACATTCGTCTTCACAATTACCATATTTATGCCTCTTAACTCTGTTTTTTTCTTTTCCCATTTGCCCATCTTGCATTTATTCAATCTCCACTTTTCTTCTTGCTGATGTTCCTGACAATCATCACTCTCCCCAGCTATAAAAGTTATCATTAATGAAATTTTTAACGCTGAATTTTAAAGACCATTATTAGGTTTAGAATGATTACCTTAAAAAAGGATTAATAAAGAAAATGGAATAAAGATAGAGTTGGTGTTTCAGATTACCCATAGAATCAGGTAAATATCAGAGTAGCAAGTTTATACTCTCAAGATTACAATTATTATCCCAATACGAATATATGGATTCAAAATGAAAGTTAAGATCTGGAGCAATCTGAAAAATACCACAAATACTTTTGTCAAGCAGTCTCCTATCCACTACATAGAGATTCATTTATTTCATACTGCTTTCATTTGCTAGCTATACTTCAGCTCCTACTACATAATTTAGCTTCTAAGATGCTACTTCCTGTTAATTAATAATGTGCTTCTGATCTATACAAACATTACTTCTGTGAAAATTACTGAAAGACAGCAGTTTCTTCAACCACGATACACTATTCTGCAGGATTATCATGGTCATTACTGAAGAATAAGAATGTGCCTGGTTCTGCCACCGTAACATATTTGTCTTCGGGCCTTCTTCCCACAAGGGAGAAATATGCAGATGAGTGTCCTGTTTTGATAAAGCCCTTTTCTCTTCTACTTCCATGAGTTATTTTGTCCTAGGGCCTACTGGAAAGTTGGTTTTTTCTGATAATACACATACAAATAAGCTCTGATGTACTCAAATTAAAAAAAAATTATTTAGAATTAATTTGTATTAGAAGCAAAATATGAAAATCATATCTTCTTTCTTCAAGACATAAACAGGCCCCTGAACAAGATCTCTACTCTGCAGGGAGGATCTTTAGTCTTTCCTTCACCGGGAGCTCCCTTTTCCTGGAGAAGCCCAGTGATCCAACAGAGGTTCTACTCCCAAACTCATGGGGAACTAGGCCAAGAACTTTGAAAAAGAATACCAGACACCAAACTTCTTCCAAAGTCTCGTGAGGCGATGACAAAGATAAAGATAAAAATTTTGAAGTAGGCAGAACATGCTAACTGCTACATCCTCACATACATTTGTGCCACACAAGAGGTACAGATTGAATAGCTTGCAAAAGGCATCGATTCTGAAAATTACATCACCAGCTGACAAAGGTGGTGTCGCCTGTCCCCGCCCTCGCTTTAATCTTCGCCCATGAACTCTCTGTTGCCTCCTCCTCCATCCCCAGGCAGAGCTCCAGGCACTCCAGCTGGTCACAGACACACAGAGCAATGCCCTCTCCTTGTCTCTTCTGCTTGTCTTTTCCTTCCAACACTCCAGCCAGAAGATCATGGTTTACCATGAGGTTTTCTTCCCCAGTTCAAAATAAGACTAGTGTAGCAGATGAAGCCTGGGAAGGGCAGGATGGGAGACTGTCTCATAGCCTTAGCCAAAGTGAGGGGAAAGCCAGGAAAGCTGAGGAGCCATAACCATCCTTGATTGCCAAAGCGAGGAAAGCTGAACCAGGAGAATGAGAGTACAATGCTTTAGTGTCACATAAACTAACAAATACCAGAAAAGGAAGACAGCAGAAAAGACCCATTGTAGGCTTTGGTAACCTGTTGAATTGAAACAAGCCGTCCATGAGGCCACATTCCCATTCTTTTCTTCAGCTGGAGACTGCAAAGGGTGAGAAAAGGAGGCAGATGTGACTGAACACTAAGTAGTGAGCTAAACCTGCAGTATAACTTCATGATGAAAAGGCGATGCAAGCCCAGAAGAGCAAAACCAGGAGTCTGTGACTGTGAGACCACAGTTCTCTGACAGCTTTAATCCTGCTGTGTGAAAGGTGAAGGAGCTATGGGGGGGAAGCCTCACCTTTCTTTCAGTCTTTGATTGACTTTTTCTCATCTGTTTCCATATCCTCAACAACATAATATATCCCTAGGCACCCCAAGACACACGTTTTCTAGAAAAAATGATCCCATTGAGCCAATTCCAGTGCTCTACATCTTCTTGGCAAAAAAGAAGAAAGTGGCCAGAAGAAGAAAGAATGAATCCCAGTAATGGGTGTCAAGATCCCTTATTATTTCCTTGCTTAATAAAAAAATAGGAAAATGAGATATACTGGAGATGGAAGTGGAACATCAGACACACTCCTGTATGCTTTGTCTTAAATACACTTCAGTACAAATGAGAAAGAAAAAAAAAAAAAAAAAAAAAATCAAACAGGACTAATGGAATCTAGAGCCTCTATATCACTGCCCCCAGTAAGGGATTGAAATCTCTTACATTTTAGGTATTTGTTTCCCAAGAGATTAAATAATTAAGACACAAAAGCTGTTAAGATTATGACTGTTTGTCTCCTCAGTGGCAGAACCTTCACAGGTGAGCAATAAGCTCATTCTCACTTTTCCTCAAATTCATTTCTCTCAGTAGAATGACATTGCAAGGAGAGAGGATGGTATCTTTATTTTTAAAATTTTACCTGTCATATTAATTAACATCTGCATAGTCAATACATTTAAAATTTCTTTGTAGCACAATGGCAGTCTGTTAGATGCAGCTCCAGAAACAAAAACAGAAATGAAAGGAAATAAACCTCCAAGAAAAATAAGTTATAAACTTAAAAAAAATAATTGCAATGTTTTTAATACTGTCACTGGCAAACCCACACTATCAAGTTTACAGTTGATGTGTTCCAGACTACACCAAAATTATGTATGTGTAAAATGTTCATAATAGATAACAAAATCTCTAAAATTTATTAAGGTTTCATGCTGATCCTCCAGTCTGGCAAATGTTTGTAAAATAAAAAAAAAAAAANTAAAGTTTGGAAAAAAAAAAAAAAAAAAAAAAAAAAAAAAAAAAAGACAGTGTTAAGTAAACACTTCAGACCTGAACCTTCTTTATATGCCTTTGAACCTTTCCTTTCATGTGCAATACCTGACAGCCCACTGAGAATAAAATACTGAAAGCCCCAAAGATGGGTAAAACAGAATTTCTGACTCAGGAAATAAAGATCAGCTGAATATGATTCCCATATGGCAAACCAGATCAATGGAAAGCAAGACCAAAATTTACAATATCTATACTGTGCAGTACAACATGGAGGCTGTCTTTTATTGCTGGTAGCAAAACTCCCAGTGGCCAAGAATAAAAGCAGGCACAGAGATTATACTTACAGTAATGGTGAACTCTAAAAATACACATTGATAGATTTCAAATTGGAAAATAAAAAAGAGAAAATTTTGAGCTTTTATTTAGTGTTATTGAATATCAATCACCAACTAGAACAATCAACTTTCAGCACAAAATGCAAGATTATTAATATAAAGGCATGTTTTCAAAGCCAAGGGGGAAAAAAAATTCAGCAGCTTGGATTACCTGATATGAAAAGAAACACTCTTTGCTGTAAAACTAAAACAGCTTCAAGGCTACTTTTGTGATAGCATGTGTGGCTGAACGTGAGAGAATGTATAACAATATTATTACTTTTATTTCAAGATTTCCTGTAAAACCTCAGGTCATGCTCATGAAGACTTTCTTAAAAAGCAGTGATAAATCTGCTGAATACTTTTGAGAACTTGAAAAAAGGACAATGGGCAGCGGGGAGGTAATCAAGCAGTCCTCAGCGACTGAACCGGCACAGCAATGCTCTCACTGGGTTTAGCAGGAACCCTCTGTCAGGAATCCCAGAGCACTGTACCTAGCGATCTCTGGTGGGGTCTCAGAGGGCACATGTAGTCACAAGTCTGCAAGCAAAGGAAAAAAGACCCAGCTTTTCAGATTCCTCTAATACAGTTCAGATGGAAACACACCATAGAGAAATTCTTAAAAAGAAAACAAAACTGACATTTTTAGTAAATATACAACAGATCTGACCAAAGTGAAAAAATATAAACTCACTTTCAAGCTTCAGTAAAATATTTGCTCTATTCTAGCATAAAGTTTCAACTGACAAAAAAAAAAAAAAAAAGGAAACCTCACAGCATCTTGGACCTACCTCACATTGCACTACTCCACCACTCTCCACATGAAATTAAAGATATCCGCAGTAACAGGAAAGCCCTGTTCCAGGATGTCCATAGACAGATGAGGGTGGAGAGAAACAATAGGAACTACATAGCAATATCGTCTTCTCTATCCCTCTATAAATGAGCAAATGAAATACTTCGACCCTATATATGGAGAGAGAAGATTTGCCTAAGAATCTTCAAACCATTTTTTCCCAGTAGGTGGAAATATATCCTGTATATGTAAAATCATGTCCATGGCATAAATTCTACTGGCATTCAACCTGACTGATCTTCATAGCTCATGGTTTCACAAGTAAGCAATGCAGTCAAGTCAGTCCTGGCTCTGAAAACCTAAAATCTTCAGCATGTTAGTGGTGTATTAATACATATTTTCCATGACACTTCATCAACAATGGTGTGACACGCTTTTAGCATAACCTTCAGCGGCAAATGCTGCCACTAAAGAGCAATAGAGAAACAGCAAAGAACAACAATATTTCAATAAATTTATGAAAAATCCTCTTTCACAAGAGAAATGGTAAAGCAGGACTCCAAAAAAATTCTGGAAACCACCAGATTACCACTCACCTGGGGGAGGTTATTCTCCCACACTGCTGCTCTGAGATGGACCACAATTTTGTACAGTTCAAAGACAATGTATACTATCCTCTAATAAGCATTCCTCTTGCCTCCTTCCTTGGGCAATATCACCATTCATTTAGGCCAACTGGGCTATCATCTCTCTGTCTTTGGACACAAGCATCTAGGTCCTATAGATTCAAATATTTCCAAAAGATTTGCATGCAGATATTGTAGGATCTTTACAAATACTACCTTTAAAGTACACCTCTTCTCTCAAAGTGTACAGCCATTATACTCCCATCGCTCTTATTTCAGATCTTGTTCTTACCTTTTGTTCTAATCTTGACAAATGTAATCTCATTCCACTGACATAAATCCAGTATCCCATTATATATTAATCACTTATCTTCCATGTCAAAGCTTTCCTATCATCTCTCATTCCATATCTAGAGGTAAACTCCCTTCTCCTTTACGTCCAGGCTGCCAGCTTCCATCATCTATGTGTTATTTTTTCAATTAAGTGTCTTCAAGCTTGTTATCCAGGCTGACACCTCACACTGCTATGAACATT
Organism: Dasyornis broadbenti; assembly: GCA_013397935.1. Lineage (NCBI taxonomy): Eukaryota > Metazoa > Chordata > Aves > Passeriformes > Dasyornithidae > Dasyornis > Dasyornis broadbenti. The sequence continues at coordinate 2,049,502 of VZRN01004857.1, forward strand.
CACAAGACTAACTGATTAACCTCTTTCAAACTGCTTTGGCAGGAGACTTATGGAAAATTTTAAAACCGATTATTTGCCGATGTGCTATGATAACTCCTTGTTTTTCTGTCTTCCCTTGCCTGTTTCTAAACATTGCCTCTACCCACACATGTAAATTGTCCTACTTCAGGGCTGGAACTCAACGGTTCTGTGTGCACAGCACCCAGTGGTGGCCTTCCAGCTCATATCCTGGTCTCTAAAACGCTGTCAAAGGACAGGCAAGAAGTTAATGAATATTGATATGCCAATAAGCACACTAAGTACTGTCCTGCTTCTTTCAAAAGAAAAAAACAGTGGTCAAACCAAGATTGATACATTTCCCGGTTGTAAGGTGCTGCTAGTATAATTCCTTCACCAAATTTAACTGTGTATTAGAAAAGTCCTTAAAGCACAATCTCAAGTATCCCAGTGAAATCTACTTTGAAGTCCTTACTAATGTCCTCTAACTCTCAGTAGCAAATAACTACTCTCAGTGTTAAAAACAACCCTTCTCCCAGTGGGCTTTGCTATGCCCCCGTAAGGTGGATTGACAGTACTCTGCTATCAAGTATCTTTTCTCCGTATAGTCTCTTTTACATACAGCTTTTTAAGAATCTATCAAAAAACACCGACATCAATAAAAAGGAAGGAATTTAGGAAAATATCTATCTTTGTAATTCATATTTAAGATATTTTTATACATCCAAAGGTATAAATTCCCAGTGTAAATACAAAATGTTTATATTCACCTGATTAGTCAGAATACATACACATGCCTTTTTCAGAGACACAACGTTCCAGTCTTGATGCAGATCCTCTTATTGAAAGCAAAACCAGCAACAGTGTTTCTAGATGTATGCCCCTGTATTTCCTTGAACTTAAATATTTTTTGTAAGGTCTCATATAATATTCCAATTAATCAGTATAATTTCCTGTCTTCTTAATCATGCATTTGTATTGTGTTTTATCAGCCAGCATATTTCATCTCAACTTTGTAAAATTTTTGAACAGCTTCATAGTTTACTTTCACAGAACTAGCAAGTTACAAACATTCATGATACATCCCAGTTATAAAAAAAAAAAAAAAAAAATCCTTAAAAAAAATCAGGCTGTTCTCTTCAGCTCTTATTATGCTTTATTATTTTTTCATAATTAAAAAAAAATCATAAATTCAAAGCTGTTAGAGCAAATAAAGCAGTACCATCTAATGAAAGTAAGAGTCAAAGCAAGGAAACCGTTATCATGTAACACACAACAGTGAAAAAGAGTTTCAACTCTCACTTATGAAACCGATCTTCAAAGTTTTTCAGTATCTAAAAATACAGCCCATCACTCTCTCACATTTTTATCCCTGTGGCATAAAATTAAAAAAAAAAAAAAAAAAACCACCAAAACTTAAATTAGAGACACACCTCCAAATTGTAAACTGACTTTATTTCCAATCCCTCTTACTCTTTTACAAGCGGAGTTGTGTTTCTACCACACCAACTTCCCCCATAGCATGCAGGATCAATGCAGTTCTAGCCTCTTCTCTGATGAGCCCCAGCTGCAGAGGATGGAAATCTTGCGCACTGCAGAACATATGGGGTACCGAGTTTTAATAGTCTGATTCTGTAACACTAGGTTTGGGAAGTTTTTACACATCCTATTAATTATAATAATATCACTGAGGCGTACCCAGCAAACAAGCCAAAGTAGCTGAGCTCTGCAAGAAGTTTTTCAAAGGTATAATGGAGTTAACCAAAGGGCATTAGTAAGTACTGAAGGAAAAGCAGGGGGAGATAATAAAAACAGGCAATCAGCTACAAAACATGATATGAGACTTGAAGGCTACCATTTCCCCTTTCAAGCATAAGATTGATTTTCTACTGCATCTCTAAGCAAATTACTTGAATCTTTAGCCTTACAGAAATCAGGTTCTACTTTTACTTTTTCCTGATACATCTGACATTTCAGCTGACAAGAGGCACTTTCTATTGTACAACGATTTTGGTGAAAATAGGATGATTTCTTGTACTTCCCACTGTTATTTTATGCAGCTTCTTCACTTTGCAGTATGCCTCTAGTTAGACAGAATTGTTAGGATCCTTCTTTGTTGATGAAATACTTCTTGTCTAAAACCATCCCCTCCACTATTAGGATCCTCTTTAAATAAACACAAGAGGAAAGAAAACTTGAAAAAGTACAAGCAAGAAAAAGCAAACAGAAAAATTTGAGCTACACTCCTTAGCATTAGAAGTGCTCTTGAAAACTTCCAAAAGCAAAGATTAGAGAGGATTATGGCAGAGGAAGGTTTCCTTGACCCATATTCTAGCTTCCAGAAGTATCTCACAGCCTGATTACAGGGGCACACTTGCTTAGCATCTCAGCCCTGACAAGCCACTGCCACTGCACAGGGCATCACATGCCTCGCCACAGCTCTTGTCCAAAAGCCCTGTCCTGGCCGTCCAGGAGGGTACAGCTACAGCTATAATGCTCTAATTTTTCCAAGACCTATAGACTTTTAACAGCTGAATATGAAATGAGACTTTGAAGAGCTAGAAGCAAGTTAAGCTGTGTGCACAGATATAACCTTTGTATTTTCTGACAGTTCTATAGCAAAGGAAAAGCATCATAATCCCAGAAGTTCAAAAACCATAAAAAAAGTCTCTTTAAAAGTGGAGAAGTTCTCCTCTCTTCTCTTCTTCATCCTTTCATTATCAATAGAATTATATTTCTTTCTTCCTCTCTCCCTCTCATTGTTTTTTTGGTGTTTTTTTTTAATTTGAAAACATTTTTCATCTAGCCTGTCTCAAGATTTCTGAACTCTTCTGTCTGCCCATTTCACATGTAGGTATGTGAAAATTAGTATATTGCAAACACCAGGGGGTGGATTATGTGTTACTCATTACACAGTGACAATTCAGCTTTTTTTTTTTTTTTTTGTCAACCACAAATATTTGTGAGACAGCAGTGAACTATAGGGTACCAGGATTCCAAGTTTCTAAGAGGAGCACATAGGCACTGCCAAAGACAAACTGTAACAGCATCTTCATCAGCCATGATTGGGCTCCACCCTGTAGACAGAAATCACAGGCTCCTCCTAGGGCCAAGTTAACCAAGTCAATTATCAATAAGAGACTAATCCTTTGCAGTGTGGGTCACACTGTATGCGACTTACCCAAGCACTCAGGGTGGTCTGTGTTTCCTGAAAGGCAATGCAAGAATGCAGATGAGCCACAGATCTCCACTCCATATCTGAATTGTATTTTACATTTTGCATTAAGTGACTTCAGTCCATGTTCACCCATCCATGTTACAGCTGTTACCATGTTAAGGTAACAGAGTTATCCTTTAAAGAGTACTGAGCCCTAATGAATAGTAATTCTCATGGAAGGCATACACATTTAAAAAACATTCAATGTAAGAGATAGGCTTATTCTTCTTATTTCTATTAAATCTGCCTTAAATACAGGTAGTTGAATGAAAACAGGATAACCTTTTTGTCTTTCTAAATAAAAAAAACATATGAAAATAAGAGCTTCCACAAGGAGGTCTACAGCAGATGCAGAAATCATGTTTCATGAAATAAATTTGCAGTGCTAAGCATTTGTTCCAGTTCGCAGTCTTTTGTTATTGTTTTCAATCTTATTTATTTGTTTATTTAAATCCTTAAGTTATTAGTGGTCATATTTAACATCCCATACAAACATACAACCATCAACAGAAGATTAAAACCAAAAAAAAAAATACAATAGTCTGCATGAGATTATACTGAACTGCAAACAAAAGTGGCAAAGGCAATTAATCAACCTTAAATGAGCAAAAGCTCTAGATCAACAACGTGGCTTAAAACAAATTAAAACTTTGCAAATGGTCACAGAAATGGCTATTTTTATTTCAAGTATACTGAATTTTAAGAGACTTCAAACTGTTAAAATTGCCACCCAAAGACAGAAAAAACACAGCTTATGCAGCTACTCACTGTATATATTTTTATGTTGTTAGAATTTTTTTAAACTTCCCACCAAGAACAAAAATGCAGGCCTTCAATGGAGTTTATAGCTAAAGAAGAAACAATGCCTTTGATGTTATATTACAATAATCAAACTGATCAAGTCACAAGTACAATGTATACCGCACTGATTTGCAGAAGAGCTAACAGTTGGGGTTTCTTTTGCGGAGTTTAGCACTGCGTAGTTTGCTAGAACAGTTTTTACCACAAGTACTTCTGATGTGCCAAGTAAAATCGAGAAGCTGAATTTTCATTTATGCAAAACATGTTTTGTGGGAAAGACATGGTTGAACTGGAAGCAGTTTGGGTACAATTATTAGCTGTTTTACACAGTTCTTATTACTATATGCATACATCTATGAAGTAAATGTAACTCATAGAATTTATTTTAATGCATTAGAAAATTCCAGAATAAATTATGAACACTTAAACAGTAGCTAATTCACTTTCCCCTCATATTTTCTATGACAAACCAAACACTACAAACCTCAACCTCTTTATGCAAAATGCACAGAAGTCTTTGGAACAATGAAATGTAGTTGATGTGCTTCAGCAATAATAGGACTTCACCTTCCAAATATCACATCCATATGAAGCCGCTAGAAACACTGTAGGAAATGGCAAAACGGCAGATCTCTTCCAGCAAGCTTTTAAGGAAACTATTTCCATTCTTTCTAAAACTAAAGCAAATAGAAGATTTGGGGGTTAGCTCAACAAGAATTTTTTTTCTGAATCAACATAATCAATCACTTTTTCATTAATTTGTTTTTAAATGGATTTCCATGGCACTTTTACCTTGAAATGACCTCAGACAGTACCAGGGGAGGTTCAGGTTGGACATCAGAAAGAATTTTTTCAGGGAAAAGGTTTTTAAGCATTGGAACAGATGGCCCAGGAAAGTGGTGGAGTCACCATCCCTGGAGGTGTTCAGGAAATAAGTGGACACAGCCCTTGTGCTCTGATCTAGCTGACAAGGTGGTGATCGGTCGAAAGTTCAGAATCAAAGAGCTCTTCCAGCTAAATGACTCTATGATTCTAAGTCCCTTTTAGAGCTCACAGGGTTACACTAGAGTTATACCTTGTATTTAAGCAAATTAACAGCAAAATTATGAAGAATACCTTGCACAACAAAAAACCTATCAAGGTAAAACACTGTCACTTTCCTAAAGACTGTATTTTCTCATACATCTCTATTCTTAAGAGCTCAGGTTAAAAGCATAAAGTGAACTTTTACCTCATGCAGTTAAACTACCCTTTGTGTGAAAGGCTAATTTCAGAGGTATCTAATTTCTCCATAAAATAATTTCTGCCCACACTTAAATAATTCACAAGGAAAATGGACCAGCTGCTGAGAGAATGATAGCATTTGTTTAGAACACCAAAAAAGCCAGATGTGAGCAATACTCTAAGAGCAGTGAAAGAAATTGACTTAGCTAGTTTTTCTCATTTGGACAATATTTCTTTCACTGGGTTGTTAGCATCTTAATTTTTCTTCTGTATAAGAGTCAGAGCTACCACAAACCAGCACAGAATTCAGGCAGTTAGTAAGAAACACAGTAATCTCTGCACACGATCAGCAATGTAAAAACCTATTTCTCCTCTCCTTTTTCCATCCAGTCTTAACTTGAGGAAAAGCTTCTAGTCCTTATCCAAGGCTCTCCTTTAAGAGAAACCAGCTTAGTTCTCTTGCAGTTGCTGTGCCTGGAAGAGGGCTAATTTCTCAGTCTACAAAACCTTTCAGCAAGTGAATGGAAAACAGTGGATGTATTAAATTAGAAGACCTGAGTTTACAGTCACTGAGCTCCAGAAAGCAATTTTTACTAGCATTCTCTATTTAATTATATCAACACTTCACAGCTATTAATGAATTTATCTTTACTCTACTGAGATTAAGTAACTCTATCATAGAAGTTCCACAAGAAGTATACATCTGAGCCAAGAATTATACTTATAAATTTTAGGAAAGCACTTTTATCTGCATCATCATCATTCTTCACAATGTTAAAAGCAGTTAATTTCAACCCCATGAGCCATGACTGCTGCCCCCTTCCCCATCTACTTAAGATTAAAAATAAATGTTTGTTTCTCTTACAGCCATTCTTGCCCACATCCATACGGATGTGTTCACCTCTGACAGCAGTTTAATGAACTTAAGAAATGCAAGTGCTTTTCAGCTATAGGCCTGACATGTGCAAAACCTCTTCCCCCGTTCAACCTGCAATGCCCCTTTGAGGAAAAAGGGAAGAGAAATGAACAAGCGGGGGAAAGGGGAAAAGGCTCTGAAGAGTGGGAAAAGAGCTTTCTACACTAACAGGGGGGGAAAAAATACAAATTTAAACAAAGGCTGTCCACACTTATAGCACTCTTCTTTCTGGGTTTTTTTCCCTGACCCTTTTTCTGACCCTGACCCATTGCCTTCACTGTTTAGAGCAGTTTCAAAAAGAGTACAAGGAGGCAAGTTCTGAAGTTCTCTCCATATATACCAAATTCTACATATATACTTAGGTATCTGGTTAAGAAAAGAAAAATATAAAAAATACTTCATTTTAACTTGCAACTCTAAGCAAACCTGCATTTCTATAAGGCAATCAAAGAAAGACAAACTAATATTCACAGAGCAAAAGTACCAACATTTGTGATTGAGGAAAATAAATCTTTAAATCTATTATAAGCTAATGTTCCCTGGAGACATCCAAAAGACATGGCCCAAGCCTGTATATCAGAAGTTAAACAAGAAAGTAAAGATTTCTGGGAGGCTTTCATTTTTGTGCCTAAAATCTTGGGTTTAGTTTGCTCTCCTTGAAATCTAAAGAAAGAAAGAATTCTGATTTATCTATCATGTCCAACACACTCTTTGTATTTTCATATGCATATAAATTTAAAAATTTCTGGAGATGGTAATTTGGACTAGGCTAATAATCACCTATAAAAAAGATACTGGAGAACAACATGGATTTCTTTAATATACTGTATCATCATCCACTAGCAGGCACACACAAAACAGAATGAGAACAAATTATATTCAGATGGTACTAATGTTCAGGATTTTAATATTGCTGTCCTTACTACAACTATATAAAACTCTCTGCATAAAGGTTACCTCTAACACATCTTCAAACTCTTAAACACATTTAAAAACACCCTTATTACATTGTACATTTAACCACAACACAAGAAAAGGTTAGCTCCCAATAATAACCTTATAAAGACAGCACAGTATCAGTTAAATGGATTTTAAGTAAGGGTCCAAGATCATATTAGGCAGCAATTATAAGCTACAAATTGTATTTTATATCTTCAGCAAGAGGTAGCACAAGTCTTGCTGAGTCAAATCTCTGCTATAAAACCTCTTGCCATGCATTAAATTCTGCAAGCAGCTGAGCCCTGAGGGGGTTAAAGCTAATGCTAAAGGTAAAGGCTTGAAGACTTGACCAGGTATCTTGTGGCCATAGATCTAAGTGTGTCAGTCACAGCAAATATACCGTACTGTGCTTGCCAGAGAAGGCCAGGAGTAATAGATCAAGTTCATCAGCTGCTGAGGAGCCTACCAGAGGTGCAGCAGAGATTAACATTGATTTCACTGCGCCTACAGTGATCTGCGCAGAAAAGGTGACACTGGACAATGACTCACTATTTCCAAGCATCAAAGAAAAGTAAATGCATTAAAAGTGTTTCATCCAAACAACACTTCCTAACAAAGAGGCCCCCAAAGTGTCAGGAGTGAAAAGGAATGAAAAAGGAGTCCATCCCAATCAGAAGGCCTCAAAGAAGGAGCTATCTCTTACTGCAGCTCCCCAGCTTATCAAAGCAGCCATCCTTGCAGCCTGACCCAAAGGGTCACCCCCACCCACCACCAGCCATTGCTCTCCGCAGCCAAGCTGCCAGCACTTACCTCACCACCTCTGCCCCCGCCCCAGCTCACAGCAAAGCAGGGGGACCCCCAGGACATCCTTGCTGGAGGAGGTTTCCAAAAGGAGCAGCTCACTCCCTCCCAAGCATGCACTGTGAGGTTTGGGTCTGTGTCTTGTTTTGCTATCGAGGCATTCCAGGCTGTGTCAGTTTGGATTGCAACATAAATATTGTGCAACTGCAGGCTCCTTAGTTCCAATTATGGTAATATTGCAGGTGACAATGAGAAAGATATTTTTTAATAGTCTCTGGTCACATTCTGCTCCGACTCATCTGCATCTTAGAAAAAGAGAAATTCAGCTAAAGGAAACTTTGTTGATAAGTGAATTTGGAACAAAACTGTAAGCCTAACAATGACTTGGAAAAAAGGGTCTTCCCCATTCTGATAGTAATTTAGTGTTAGCAACAATGACCCAAATGTCAGTCACTGGATACAGAAGATTTTTTATAAAATTATATTTAAATGACACGTAAGTATATTTAGAGGTTTGAACATTAGGTCACAAAATGTGCAGGCACCTATGTATAATAAGGCTAATAGGTTCAGTTTAAAATTTAATTCTAGTTACTGAAGACAGGTACTGAAACACTGGTTAAAAATAGCACTTTAGTTAAGTCCAGGACAGTAGATTCCATTTTTACACATAATCGAATAATAGAAATGTATTCTTCTACTGAGTCACACAAAGATTTAAAATGCGAGTGCTCAGCCTGCAACTCAGGAGGACCAATCAAGAATATGGCTTTCTCCATCTGCCACCTTTCTCAGGCTTCGCAGTAGCTCTCCTCTTAAGTGACAATCAAATAATAAGGGGGAGGAGGAGTCTCAAGAAGTGAGAGCAAAGTCCAGCTTATAGCCATACGCTGTCTAGATGAACATATAGTGAATTCCTGGTGTTCACACATTGCCCGAAGCCCTGAGAAATGCCAGATTTGCTGCATATGCATATTAGCACCAATCATGAGGCACACAACACCCTACAGCTACAGCACACAGTATGTCATGCCTGGTTGCCATGCCTGGCTCATCAGGCTGGACATTACTGATTTAAAACAAGTATCTGTGTTCATATTTTCAGGAATGTATCTTTCATATGTCTTTGTATCCTCACCACTGATGTACCTGAATGCTGTATTTTTTAAGATTTTAAAGATTTACAAAATAAATGAAAGAGAACCCTTCAAAGTATTTAAATGCTGTGAAAAAGTCACTTTAAATATGGATTTTTCATGTTAGTGGCGACTTGCTTCAGAGCCTATGAAACAGTTGGTTTAACAAGACCTTGCATTGAAAGAAAAACTGAAAACACACATATTTGGCTTAAACATGCACAAGCAATCCATCACCTGTCTCAGTCTAGGTGGCTTTAAAGAACAGCTAAGTAGTTGGTAACTTCTCAGTCTCAGAAACCTGTTTTGCAGAGGCACATACAAACACGTCAAAAACATCAACCAACCTCAGCACCTAAGCCATAGAAGTGACTCTTCATATCAGCTTCAGAAAACTTAGGATGAGGGATGAAGGTCTTGGACTTTTCAACACAAGTTGTGCTTGAGGTGATGGCCACACACTTCTGAAGCCTGAGACAGGTCAAGCCACAAAAAGGGCACCTGAGTGCCACAGGAGCAGGGAGGTTCAATCTGAGCAGAGTCCTGACAAGAGGCAATCAGATAGAACCAGCAGATAGAACCACTCCAACATTCACCACTCCAGGCCCCACTGCTCGACCAAGCACACCTAGACCCCACCACCATCCTAGAGGACAATCTGAAGCTGGAGCATGACATGACACCAATGCTGCAAGCCATACTCAGTCTGGAAACAAATGCTAACCTGGTTTGGCATCCTTCCCTCATATTTTCAAGGAAGAATCTGGAAGGCCAAGTTTTCCCATCACAATCCATTAAACACTTGTTTTATATTGTAGAACACTCTCCCAGCATGGTCAGTTCTTGCCTGGAGACTCACATTCCTCAAACACATTCCCTGTTTTAGCCAAGGATTGACTGCACCCTTCTTTAGTATCTTTTCTGTCCCATAACCTGAGATGCAATAAACCCACTAGGACACATTTGTTTTTCTTCTGAAGGCCTTGCTCCCCTTCCCAGAAAGCTGTGGACGGAAACAGAAGCCCTGCGATACTGCATAGGCACACGTGTGCAGGCGTGGACACACACCACTTCCAAAGCTGCGCAGATTCACAGGAGAAATACTGGACTGAACATCAACTTCTTCACCTAGCACTGTCCTGCAGTGATACACATATTTTGGCAGTTTTGCCGTTCTCCATTTCTCTGCGATTTGAAAGTGTGGTCTGAGTCCCAGACTCAAAACAAAAATTAAAAAAAAGCTCACAACAACAACATCAAAACCAAACCAAAAATAACCAAAACCCCACGAAATAAACAAATCAAACCAATTTAAAAACCCTTAACCAATATTTTTGAAAGGTTTTCATATCACAGTTCACAAGATGTGTATTTCTGGTTGCTCAGGTATACTTCACACCCTTTCCTGGTCAATAATAAAGAGAGGCTCAAGAACAGATCCAGAGCATCCAAGGCCAAACACCATTAACTATTTTACAAGATGTGAGTCTCTTACAACAGAATTAAATACCAAATAAGTTAAATTTTCAGTCACAATAAACTTAATTCTTCGTCCAAAACAAAAGAATATGCAAGAATTTATTGACACCATATGAAACTTCTGTATATTCAATATAGGTATCTGCTGAATTACTGACCATATGTATTCTTCAATGTACACTGACAGTTATTGTGTACTGAGAACAATTTACAGGCATCTTCACAATATTAAAAGTAATTTAAATGCATTCAAGACTGGTAACAAATGGGTCTGAATAAATTTCTGCACAAAAGCATTTCATGATCTTTAGCAAAGTTCCATCCTAATATTTTTATAGTTTTAGCACCCATATATTCCACTAATTGACTTTCAATGAAGAATGATTGTTGCCACACATCACAGAGTTCTCAGCACCCCTCCTCTTACATTCACCATACAGTGTACATGGTATCATATACTCCTTATGGAATTACCTCTATTGTTCTACAAAGACGAAAACATTGACACAACTGAAAAACACAACAGTTCAGCAGATCCGTGTATCTCTGCAGTCTGCACACACCTGATTGCATTAGATTTTTGTGTTTTCATTTTTAGGTCATGAGAATGCTGTAACTACTGTAATGAAACCACAATCCTGTTTGTGTTCTCTCACAGAGAAGTGTCTTGAATCATAAATATTTCAATCACTGTGTTTTAGACTCAAAAAAATACTAGACTCTGTTTTCTAGACAGTTTTTCTTCCCCTTTATCTTCAAAAGACCTCTGCCCTGCCTCCGTCACATTAAGAAAATGATTTTTTTTTTTTAAGTAAATAAAACTCAACTTTCAATGCAACAACTAATAAATAAGTTTCCAAAGTCACACACTGGAATTAAGAAGATCTAGTATTTAAAAAATAGCATCCTCAATTAGGACCACCATAACCTGGTATAACTCCTGTGCCTGCCATGTGCGTAAAGCTAGTGTAAAAAAAGTTTATTACTTCTTTCCGTAGAAGAAGTGAAGGTGAAAAAAATGTATTTTCTATATTGGGCACCAGACAAAAATCACATTGCTCTTTCTTCAGAGAACCTGAGCAGGTTTTTCTGAGCAGCTGCCCACCTCCTGGCAGTGCTGCCTGCGCCTTTGCTGGCTCCTGCCCAGCCACGTTTTCTACAGCCTTGTTTCCCTCAATTCCCAACTCTCCATTGTTTGTATTTTGTCCCTCTCCTTTCCAAAGCCCTTTATGGCTTCCCACCACTAAATTTTCTCTGCGATATTTGCACATGGTAAAACTTGTCAATTTCTGATCTAATTTCCAAGCTGTTAAACATCAACTACAGGTTTTATTACAAAGGTATTACCTACCACTTGTTTTACTAGATGGGTTACAATTCCAGAAGAACAAAATGAGCCCTCAACATCAATAGTACGACTTACAAAAGGCGAAATCAACTATGCAATTGTGAGTAATTTTTTTTATAAGACTTAGCACTGACAGCACGGCAAAGTTTAAATGGTGTTTAGAGATTTTACCTCTTTTACATTTTCTTCACCATTCCTGGGAAAATTCAAAATCAACATCAGACAGATATTTAATGTATTATGCTTGATATAGCTCGGCAACTCTGAGATTGTTTTTCCAAACACAAGTTTCTTAGTTTTCAGACTGAATTATACAATTTGGTCCTGTTCAACAAGCAATGTAATACACACAGCCATTCTCCATCCTTCTCTGAACGGACAGATCACAAAAATTGTAGTGGCAATATCCCTCAAGATCAAACTGTTTTAACATAAATATATGTAAAATGTAATTAGTCAAATAATGTCAAATACATGATTTCAAATTACATCAAATACATAATGTATCATGTTGGTTTAGGCTGAAATACAAAAGCTGAATAATGGAATAAATCAGCATTTGAATTTACTTAGAAGACAATTTCTGACCTAAGCTGCAAACTACATACCATGTTGTGAGAGAAAAAATAAATTATTCTAATATGATCATTAACAAAACATCAACCTTAAAAGATACAGGATTTTTTTGGGTAACAATGTAAATACTTATTTACAAATACTGTGCTTAGAAAACCCCAACAACTTTCTAGTTATATATAACAATGTACCCTCTAGCCTCAAAACACCACTCTTCAAATGAATTTTCAGTTTTGGGCACAACAGTAAAGAGTATCTCCCACCAGGACAAGGTTGGCACAGGCCCACTGGAATCTCAGACATCCTCAAAATGTCCTGGAGGCAAACTGAAACAAGACTGAGATCAGCAACTTACAGAAATACTTAATATGATGCAATTTACAGCTGTGTCTGACACCACAGAGGTCCAAAGAACCAGCTCACTGAGGACCTGGAGTGTGTGTCCCTGTGGACCCCTCAACCACCAATGGGCTGGAAACTTCTTAACACAGAGATACTCCACCACCTACTTTCAGTACCTGCTGTCCGTAGGAGGGAGGGAGAAGACTGAGCTCCTTGGTAAACAAGCAAGTTCTACAGGTAAGCCAAAGCCAGCCTGTGAACCTCAAAGACAGTTCTTTGTGAGTCAGAGGGTTGTACGACGGAGATCTGTAGTTTCTCCTTTCACCCTAGAATGGACATCATAGAGCACTGGAAGGGGGGTGGGGGGGAGTAGGCAAGGCAGAGAATCTCCCTTCTTCACGTAGAATGAAGGTGCTGCCTATTCTTTAAACCTTTTCGTTGTTCCTCAGCCTGAATAATTAGAAAGTCATCTGTTACCTACAGCAAAGCCCTCTGCCACCCCTTCGAAGAGACACCCAGCCTCAGGGCATGTAGAGGGTACAGTCCACTGTATCCAAGGGAATCAGCTCTGTCCTCAGCAGCCAGCCTGACTAACGTATATAGGTAAAGAAGGAACAAACTGCAGCAAACCCAGCTACAGATGTGTGATTACTATTTACAGGAAGAGGAAATAACAAACTAAATGAACAAAAAGTTACACCTAAAATGTTGTTATTCCCTCTCCTCAGCAACCTCTACAATTTCTTAAGGAGATTTAATACAGTAAAGAGCTTAAAACAATATAATTAATATTTTAACTTTATTTTTCTTAGAATAAGAACTGAAATTGTGGTATTAAACACAATTCCACACATAACTCAATCCTCAGAGTTCAAACCTTACTTTCTAACACCATCCCAAACTATGCTTTGGTGAACCAGTAAACATCATAGCAACTGTTCATTAAAGAGATTATTTTCAGCTACTTCAGTGATGACAGCATAAGCAAGCTATTGCTGGGACTTTCAAAACCTCCTTTCTGACATAAAACATGGTCTTACCCTTAAATGCAAAAGTATCAGAAATGGGGATAAAAAAAAAAAAAGCAGAAAAGCCAAAACAGATGCAAATCTTGCAACAAAGGACAGATGCCTCTTATAATTTGCAGTGAACGTTTTGGAAGATTTTTAGAAGTAGCAAGTTTGATTAAGCTACTGAAAGCCTCCAAAAGGAAAAAAAAAATGATCAGTGCAAAATAACACTTGTGAGACTGCTCCTTATTTTTATGCTGATCTAGAAGTTCTGAAATTTAAGTCTAAAGCTACTCTTGGAAATTATTATAGTAAGTATGCCTATTCTGTAAAGGAACAATGTGGAAGAAAGCCTTCAAACAACTAACAATGAACTATTTTATTGCAATTTTAAGATTAACTTTAAGAGCTCAGTTTATTATACCTAAGCTTTTCTATAATTTCAAGGCTTATATTAGGTTTTTCTGTTGCCACTATTTTACACATACAATCGAGAAAGGTATCAAGTCAAAATAGGGCAGGGAACAGGAATCTAAATGACAAGTATTTCTTCTAACAAGGATTAGTTGAGAGGTATGCTACAGTGACTGTGAAAAAAAAAAATAGATAATTTGCATTACTTCTAGACCTACTAGCTGTGACAAAATTTTAAAAGAGTAATCAGTTCCAGTGTACAGAAAATTATTATTTTAAAACAAAGTTGATAGCATTTTTCAGCTTGATTGTGATTTGCATTTTTCTCCAGTCAAAATCATTCCATGGGTACTTTTCAGTGACCTATGTCCTAAACCATTTTCATTTCATATGAGCAAGTGACCTCTTCACAATCTGACCGACAAAGAAAAAAATATGATGACTCCCAGGAACCATTCATTTTCAGCCACCATCACAATTTAATTTCTCCAAAATAAACCTGGTAAAAATAGAAATGGAACAAAAAAGTACTCAATATTCAAGAAATATTAATTAACCACTCTATCAGGAAGATAGATAAATACCAGCCCTCACATTTCAATAATGAAAAACAAAGCGGTTAAGTGACATTTTCAATGACACATAGCAAAACACTGCCACAACATGGATCACATCTCAGAAGTTTTCTATTGTTTTCAGCCCACTAGCCTTGAATAACGCCTGTGCATGCAATGCTGAATCAGGTATATTCTTCAGAATACAAAAAGCTTATTCCAGCTCACATAAATCAGTAATAAAAAGAAAATAAAATCTTACTCTACAGTAATTTTTTTTTAAATACATTCGAGTCCAACAAGAACTTTTCCAAAAATATAATGGAGTCTGACAGGAATGCTTCTAAGCAAATATACCTAAATTTTTAAAATGATAGTCACAACACATTCTATTATGGAAAGCATTTAAAAAATGTATCTGCAACAGATGATTACAAGGAAAAAAGCAACAAACAAAAAACAAACAAACAAAAAACCTTAAACACTACCAAATAAACAAGTCACTTCAAAAATTTGTGAAACTATTCACCTGACCTCTGCACAAACACTAGTGCAGCTTTAAAAGAGTACCATGCATTTACTGATTAAAATATCCTGAACTTGGTACACTTCTTTTACTATTCCTCACACTCAAAACCACTCTAATTTGGTTGTTCCTCATAGACTATTTAGTTATTTTATACAAATCTTCACTTAACAGAAAGCTACAAAATACTTAGGTTTTTACCTCTCTCAAAAGGTATAAACACTGCACGGTAGTAAAGATCCCGTGACACAATGTAAGAATCACTGAGGTTAAACTAAAAACAAAGAAATATACAAATATTTATACAATTGATTCTGCTTAAGCTTCCTCGTAAGGTTACTGTTAAACCTTAAAGCCTACACCAACAAGGCCTCACATGAAGCAGTGAATTTCAAGTGTTACATATTATCAAAATAAATAACGATGTGTAACTACATGCATTTTGGAAATGCTATATCTGAAATACTCTTTCCTTTCCCTTATCCTTTTACTAATCTATTATCCTGAGTAATTAAATGAATGATTTAAGTACGCAAAAACGCTACAGAACAAAACCATTTTGTGAGAACTACATTAAAACTGCAGATTGCTACAAAACAGGGGTCTTTTGGGTATCTGCATTTACTTGAGCAAATTAGTAACATCAACAAAAAACTTAAATTTAAAAAATACTAATTTGAACATTTAAAACCATATCTCACTTAAAAGGGTTTAGTGTAGCATTAGAGAAAGCAATTTAATAATTAATCATATTTTCTTTAGAGTAATATTACTAGCAGTAATGTTTTTCCTTAATGGCTTTAAATTACTTAGCACATGGAAGAAAAAAAATTTAAAACTGTCAAAATATCTTAAAACTTTGAATTCTTACCCACCCCCCCAAACACACAAATTAACGTGGAGATATAGACACCATTCTCAACTTCTGAGTCCCACCTTTAAACAAAATTTCCAAAGGCCTGATCCAAGCCCGTGGAGTCAATGGAGCGATTCCTAAGGATGTCAATGGAAAGATTCCCACTCTCTAGAGTGAGTTTGGATAGGGGCTTTAATGCATAGAAAAGACTAGGGAAAATCCTCTTTGGAAAAGGGAACTTCTGTGGTTTTTTTCGGTAAGTAGGTACACAAACAAGACTTCCTAAAAGTAAAAGCGATTCCAGGTAGAGTACTGCCCGTTCCTCCATCTGCAGCTCTGTACTCTTTACTAACAGAGGGCAACACCATAAATTCACGGTGGTTACTTTTGAGATTATTTTTCCCTAGAGAATATACCAGCAGCCCATTTTCTGTCTGGACTGTTCTCGCAAATTTCAGATGAACGTCTTCCTGCTTGCCCGCAGCCTAAGCTTTGCCCCTCTCCAGTAGCTCCATCCCGGGACATTACCAGCGCTCGCCAGCGTTCTCGGCCCCGGGCCGCGCTGGGACACGGGCCCGCTGCCTGCCGAACCTGACAAGAGCCGAACTATGGGAAAAGAGCAAAACCACCCCACGGGCTGCCTTTACCTTGGCCGGGCAGGCTCCGCCGGGCGGAACACGGCTTCCCGGCAGGTTACGGGAGGCCAAAGGCGCTGCCGCCTGCGCACCCCGCGCTCGGCGCGGCAGAACGCGGAGCGGAGGCGCCGGCGCTCGCCCTCCCTCCTAGGGCTGCCCTGGCACTC
The DNA here is from genome assembly GCA_013397935.1 of Dasyornis broadbenti. Classification (NCBI taxonomy): domain Eukaryota; kingdom Metazoa; phylum Chordata; class Aves; order Passeriformes; family Dasyornithidae; genus Dasyornis; species Dasyornis broadbenti. Next base: position 2,066,440 of record VZRN01004857.1, read on the forward strand.
CCGATGGCACGGCAGAGTCTAGCCCGCTCCACAGCCGAGGCCGCCGCGGCCGCTCTCCTCTCTTCAAAATCTATCACACTTCCCAAACTTTCCAAGTCCCGCAGCCCTCCTCAACTTCAAAGCCAATTTTAAGGGAAGGCCCCCACGTACCAGGCACGGAGGCCGCCTCTGGAACCCCGCAGCTTCAACACCATTATTTATTAATTCTCGAGTTTGGGCATTTTTGTCTTGGGCGAGGGGACGACACTGTTCCCTGCTCAGCCCAAACAGCGCCCGGGGGCACCGCTACCCCACGGGCACCTCGGCGGCCCTGCGCTTCCCCTCCC
>VZRN01004857.1:2069216-2091754 GCA_013397935.1 Dasyornis broadbenti
TCGGGAGGTGAAAGTTCATCGCCGGGGCAGAGGCTCCCGGGGCTGCGGCGCTGCCGATGGGTGGCCGTAAAATATATTTATTTGCTACTCGCGGTTCTTTTGTCTCTTTGCCCCTTGTCCCCCGGTCCTCGCCCCGTCGCTGCACGGGTTACCGGGGCGCTGGCCGCTGCCGCGGAGGGCTACGAGCGCAACGGTTGCGGGGTATGCTGGCCCCGCAGCCCGCGGAGCCGGGGGACAGAGTTCCCGCGGGCAGCCGCCCTCCACGGCACCGCGCCCCGCGAGCCAGCGGGGCGGGAGGGGAACCGTGCGGGACCCGCCGCTACGCGCCCCTCCGGCCCGCAAACGAAATCGGGCCCCGCAGGCTCCGGCCGCCGATGGACTCCACGGGCAGGGGCGCGCAGCACCGCGGGGGCGCAGGCTGCGCAGTCCGGAGACTGCCGGTTCCCACTGACCGCGGGCGGGAAGCGCGCCCCGGGGAAGCGGCAGCTCTCCCTCAGGAGCCGTCTGCGGCAGCGGCCAAATGCCGGTGCCGGCGGAAGGCGCCATGCAGCGCACTTTCTGTGGGGCTAGCCCGCGGTACCGAATTGGCGGGACGGCGCGGCCCGGCCACGGGCACCGCCAACTTCGTTGGGCGGCGGGCGGCCGCGGCATCCCCGCCCGGAGGGACGGGCGCGGCGGCGCGCAGCGACCCGCGGTTCCGACCCTGTCGGCCCAGCCCTGCCTTGTCCTGCCCTGCTCTGTCCTGCCCTGCCCTGCCGCGGGCCGCCGCCGCCGTCGGGCCGGGCTCCGTCCGCTCCCGTGAGTGTCCGCAGCGCTCCCAGCCCCCTGCCCGGGCTGCGCTTTGTTGCACGAACCCTTCGTCCCGTTCAGCCCTCGCAGCCAGACCCTCTGTCTGGTGGGCACAACGTGCAGGGAACAACACGGCCCTTGGCTGCTGATAGTATTCGGCGCGACTTGGCAGTCCCACGCAAAATTAAAGCTAAACAAACACATACTTTCCCCATTTTTTTTTTTTTTTTTTAAACAAGGACTGTTGTGGTATAAAATATAACTCGGCTTTCTAATGAAAAAGGTTGGTGCGTTTTATTTGTTCCTGTTTACGGTTCAAGATTTCATCTGCACAATTGTATTTCTCGCTTGAAATAAACCGCTTTGAAACTATTTTCCTTTAATTAATTTAGTGTAATTTCTCTGTGCAGCTGGCAGTGTTAGGTGTCTATCCGACTGCTATTTTCCATTAGGATTTTTTAGAAAGCAAACAAAAACACAAAACAGACTCCTCTTCGAAATAGGTGCATTCACTTTCATCCCTGCGTACCGCTCCGAGACACTTGGGAAAGAGCAGAAAACGCTGGTTTTAAGCGAAGTCAAATCGAGGAGAATCTGTATTACAACATCAAAGAAAAGGAGACATTACAAAATTGGTGGAGTTACACCACCATCTGTCGTTAAGCTTCGGGACTACAAAAGTTCAGACGTATAATAAATCTTAATGAGAGATGGCAACTTTCTTTTTTCCTGTTTCACCTCGAACTCCTGCCACCTTGGCAGAGCGGGCTTCCCAGCGTGGCTGGAGAGTCCCGAGTGATGGGCAGCAGATTGCCAATGCCCTTCATGGATGTGTCCATTCACTGCATCTTGCCAGGCCAAAGGGTTTCTTCTGGCACCTGATGCCCCCAAGCAGTTGCTCGTCAAAACACACGGGTACCAACACTTCACAGTACTTTTTGGCCTCAGGAGGCTGCATTATAAAAAAGAGATCTAATTTTAAGAAATAGTACTTAATAAACCAACAAAACTAAACCACCCTCACACACAAAAAAACCCAAACAAACAAAAAAAAAATCCAAACCAAAACAATAACAAAACCAAAAACAAACAAAACAAAACCAAAAAAAAGAAAAAAAACAGGAAAAAACTCAACCAAATACATATCTTATATTACAGCTGTAGGATTCAATTTAGCCCATTTTGTGTACCTGTATAGCAGTGCTGCATTCTGAAAAGTAATATAGAAAGACCTTGGAATAATACGTGTGAAGAAGCTGTGATGTTCTAATAAAATCTCTGATTACTCTTGAAACTTCAAGTGCTTTAAACAAATCCTTAGCAGAAGAATAAAATTATTTTATTTCCCCCAGTGTAAACATGGCACCTTCTATGTCCTTGTCAGATCTCCCCATCAGATTTTAGCTCTAAATTCTTCAGTTAAAGGGCTTGCAAATGCCCATTTACTGTAGCTACTGAAGAATCACAAAAGGAAGGAGTGTTTTCTTTGAGATTTTCTGAATGTTGGTGTTACCTGTGTTTCAGAGGCCAATTGGTACTCATGCAAGCAGGGATCTTCACTGAACTCTACCACAAAAACCATCAAGTTTATCATTATTTATCAAAATTACTATTTTAAGACAGGTGTGGTTTAGTCAGTATTGATCTAAATGTGTTGCTGGATGGAATGCTTATCATTAAAGGTTAACTTTCAGGTTGTTTCTGTTTCACTGCATAAATTCACAGAACTTTGACTGTCTTCAGGCTGGCATTTCACAAGTGCTCACATACCTTACACTGTGATTAGCACTAGGCATCTCCCAGTACTATTTGAGGTGAAAATGTTGGTTAAACACAGTCATATAAATCCTGTTTCCAATCTGATTCCCAGGCCTAGAGAAACTGTTTCCTATATCCTACCAGTAGCTGTTGACATTACGAAGGAAATTTTCACTTTTAGTTTGTGGACATGTCAAAAGAGAGAAACTCATTTCCTCTGAAGCTCTATGTCCACTTTCCAGGCTATCTCATAAAATGCAGAATTATGCTGCAGGCAATAAACACTTCCAGCATTCCTTTGTCTACTGTGTTTATTTCATTCTTTTCAAAGAAAGAATTACATCTTCTATCTTCTTCATAGTCAACTGAGCTCCCATAATCAACTAAGCTCTTTGAATCAACATTAAAAGCTAAGGTTTGCAAATTGGTGAAACAGGTGTTTAACATTCATCTGATTGAAATACATTTTGTGACACCTTCTCAGCTTTGAGAAATAACTAGGTATTTACAACCAATTGCTAATTTAGGAACATTTGGTAAAAGATTTGTGTCCAAGAATTTGCTGATGATTTCAGTGTTTGCACTGCCTACAGTTTTATATACCTGTAGTAAATAATTATTTCATTTTTAAGTTATTGATTAGACATTATAGCAGCAGCCAAACTTTAAAAAAATCCAGTGATTGAGAGTTGATGGGGAAACGAAAAATGAAGTTTGGCTTTCAAAGTTGTCTTGCTCAAGTTGGAACAGATGCTGCCCTGAACAGCACTGAAACAAAGGATTATACCACAATGTCAGTCCCATTTCTTTGATAAAGTTAAAAAAAAAAAAAAAGGTTGTGCAAATCTTGAAACTCAATTTCTATATTGGAAAATATGTCAGAATTTCTCAAATTATATTTGGCATCTATATAGACAGATGGATTCTTCTGGATTCTTTTCCTGTTTTGTGCCAAACAGGCCATGCTGACTTTTTGGGTGCTGGTCCCCCAACCATTAGTTGTAGATCTGAACGTCTTATTTAGCCAAAAGTGAGGAATGTTTTAAGACTGCTAAACCTTTTGGTGAGTTTCCAAAGTATAACCCAGGGAGCAGTATCACAAACATACATAAACAAGTAGCTGTGTGAGTCTCATGAACAGCTCATAACTTCTGAAAAGTTTGGCATCTGACCTGTAAGGTGGTACTAAAATTTAGGCATGGAAGACTAAGATTGTAACCTTTCAAATCCTTGTTTAGCTTCCAGGAGTTAACACTGATAAGGTGCCAATAAAATTGCTTAGGCTCCTAAGGCACTATTTCTGAAAATTCAGGATGAAGAGTTTGGTGAGTTTCCTCAAGCTAACCAACCTTCTAAAACTGGGCATCTTCTGTGCAGCTGAGCATTAAATTGTAATTGGATAAAATGTCCAGTCAGTCCTTAGAGCAGCCACTGACCCAAGGCTCCTATTTCGAGGGTAAACATCCCACCTGCTGGGCTGCACACCCACTCTTTTCCTGCTGATCCCACTGGTCTTTGACCCCTGTTCTGCAAAGGGACACTACAGCCCTTCTCCAAACCAACCAAAACCAAGTGCTTAGGTCATGGTTCTGGGAGGTGACTGATGGCTTCGGTCCATGAAGGGTCCAGAAGTCAAGTAGAATAGCATCATAATTTAGCTATTATATTTATGTGTATAGTATATAAAGACATCGCAGCAATACCCCTTTGTCATCAGTTTCAAACCACTGGTGAGAGTACCTGCGGCTTTTATGAAACAGACCATAAAAACTGTCTCCAAAAGAGGATTCAGGGCTCTGAATAGCAAAATAAAAGGGCATGGCAACCCTGAGAAGGGCAGCAGTTAAGGCAGTGTTGTCTCTTCAGGCTTTTCTGCAATTGCCTTCAGCAACTCAGAGCAGTGACCACTGTGAATCTCACTCCAAAGTTCCCAACTTCCTCAGCCTGATGCAGAGGCAGCTCAGATACCCTTCCCAAGGTTATGGAGCATATGGGATTTCGTGTAGGGGCCAGATTAGCCAAAAAGCAAGTTCAACTACAAAAATGGAGTCCTGACTAGAAAACAGTGAGTCTCCACAAGTACCCCCCAGGTCTGAAGTCCAACTTTTCCTTTTCTATCTTGTGCTCATTTATTTGCATTTTTCCTCTTCATGTTTTCCTCAGAGCAAAACAAGACATAGGGACTTGCAGAAATTTTTCATTAAGGCTGACAGAAATCTTCCTGACTGGCAGATTTTTCTCTTTTATTTGTTCTGTTGCTTCTACTCTCCTCTTCCAGCTATAGTACTTTCTCACACCTCAGGAGAAGGTTGTGTGGAAGTGCCTCTGGCACAAGCTATGCTCTGGTGGGGAAGTGTCACCTTCAGATGAACTGCTCCAGCCTCACTCAGAACAAACAAGGTGTGCAGGTTGGTAGAGGAGTAGGGGAATAGTAGATGAATGGGCTTCTGGCAGCAAAAGGTCTCTGACAAACTTGCCCCATTACATCTTCACAGAGCACGCACGAGTTGCCTATGAGCTATGGTTTAATCTCCTAGAGTGGAAACTCATCTGCCAGAATGTGAATTTTGTGGAAGGAGCAGACAGAGTTCTACTTCACAAAAGAAAACAGGATTGATTCTGTTCTCTTCCACCCTAGATGTAGTTTTCATCACTGATGTTAAATTATGACTTCGTAATATGAAAAAGACCATACAGTTATTTTCTAGCTCTTTCTTTTTAAGCCAAAATTACTTACATTTAGGGAAATATATTAAGTAACCAAACAACAGTTACAGCTGTGTCCAGACAATGCTTTCCTTTGGTAACACAGACATATGAACCACATAAAAGATGCAAAATTCAGTTTAGTTTCATGGCGTTTACCCATCTGCAGCAACATTCTGAGAATTCTAGAAATTTTGTCAGTATTTAGGATTAAGGGATAGAGCTGTCTTTTTAGAAACCATTTCTATGTTATACATACAAATTAGCATGTATTAAGTAGTCATCTTTCCACCCACAAGCACTTTTATAGAATGCATGGGTTTGGGAAGTAAATTGAAAGCAGACTGTGAACGTTAACAATATGGTTAGATACCCGAGTTTTACACTAGTCAAACACTGAATAAACAAGCCCTCTTTTTTAGGTTTATTTAAGAGGACTTCAGGGACACAACCTCAGGACATGTATTTTGAAAGCAGAGATACTGCCTTGTAGATATGAATTACAGAGTTCCGTGATTCAGGAGCAGCAAAGTAACTTTATTTTCCGAATTTGTATAAACCTATAATCAAATAAATACTATTCATTTCCTTAGCATTCCACTTTTCACGTTCCTTCAACAGAAAAAACTGCTTTTTTGCTGCTACAGTGACACAACCAACACAGCTAGGAGGAGAATCACAGAAATTTAGGATAAGGTACCATCTACACAAGTGGACATCATAGCATTTTAGATTGTCAGTTATTTTACTTGTATAAGAAGCAAAGCAGTAGGCAGAGATAAGTGACTCAGAAAAACAGTACTTTTTAGAACAAATTATTTGCAATGAGAAGTACTAGGAGTTTAATAATTTCATACCCAGTTGTTAAAAAGAAAAAAAGTTGTAGAAGACACTATTTTTATTTGCACAGTCTAATTTTTTGGTGGTAGACACCCTTTCTTTTCATGATAGAAAACTTCAACTACCCTAAAATCCTTCTAGTAATTTATTGTTACTGATTGCGGTTGAAGGATGGACTGTGCTAGCTCCTGTGGTCCATATTCCCAGACAAGGCTCCAGCTGAAGCTTAAACTAGTATTTGGAAAGTGTGTTGAGGCAGCTGCTTGAGCCATATGCGCCTTCCTACCTCAAACCAACCATTCAGTAATTTTGTGTGCCTTTGCCAGAGTGCTTTGTCCCAGAAATTTGGCAGTGAGGATCTTAGCCATAGGAGAGAGGTCAACATTTTCTCATCAAAGGAACGATTCTTCCATCCATGAGTGTCCTTTATTGGTCAGACTTTCAGAACTCACCACTTTAGGAAAGAATTCAGCACCTTTTAAAGAAATCAGATTATCAAAGGGTACAGCTGAATGTTGAAAATTTGGTCTTGAAAAAAGCTTAAATGGGTGTTGACTTCTTAAAAATCTCTTCCAGCTACACACATAAAATTCTGGCATTCTTTTCTACTGAAAATCTACCACTGCAGCACCATGCTGCACTACATGGATGCCCAGAAAACCTTTGTTTTGGACCTACTCCAAATCCATGTGGAAGAAAGGAAAAGCAGTAAGTGCCCATTTGAAGAAATACCTGTACAGCAGATATGTGTGCGTACTTCTTACAGTAATTTATTGAATTTAATATAACAGGTGAACTGGTGCTACTTGCTGTAATAAAGGTTTAAGAGAGATTATTCTAGGAGATAACTGCTAGTTTTTTCGTGGATTTTAATGGGAACTGGTCTGGGCCTACTAGAAGTATTACCTGAAAGCTTACCCAACGTAAGCATTACTTAAAACGACAGAAAGATTGCTGTTTTCGCTGTGACTATGACAAGCTAACTACAAAGCATATGGAGACAAAAAAAAATTAAAATACAGAAGTACTCAATGAATAGTAACAATAAATCAATAATCTATGCTTCTTGTATTCTTTATATTGATATAAAATTAAATTCATGTTATAGTAGTCTGTGTATCACAGACTATTTAAAATGTGCAACTGCAGTACAGAAATGGGAAAATAGTTTGGCATTTCAAAAAATATAAAAATAGAACTTTTTTTCCTTCAAAATTAAGCTTTGACATCTTTTTGGGCAGGCTTGTTTGAAAGGACTTTAAATCCTGTGGAGGAGCTTTAAAATAGTATTTAACTACCAAAACAACCCTGAACAGTTTCTGCACTGTCCCTAGCTAATAACTCCTTCTACCCACACTGATACCAATGGATTTGTAAGCAATTGTCCTATGACATTTGAGTACTGAATTAACCCTCATACCAGAACAGAAACACTCATCTTGAATAATATTCAGGTACTGATAGCAAAATAAAAGACCAAATTTGGTACTGTGCATCAGTGTTGGGAACCTAAGTGTTAAACAAGTGAAATTGATATTGTTCATTTGTTAAATGACTTTGTTGTCCAAAGTTATTCAAAAAGCTGATGGGAATGTATATATATGATTGGATTACTAAAATGAATGTTGTAACCTCCTTAGAAAAAATGTAGAGCAGGTAAACAGAAGTAAGAAAATAATCAAACAACAGAATTGTAGGCACTTCCTTAACAACTTATTTTATGAATGACATGGCGTCTTTAGGCTTCTTAAATTGTTAGATGAGACAGGAGATTCATGTGGATGCTTCGAATCCCTATCATGTCTTTGAATTGAGTATAGGGAATGAGATAAACTAACCTTCAAAACCAAAGACTTAGTTTGGCTAATATATGCTATAACCACCCAGTGAGTAGAAGGGTGACATGATTATTTTCAAATTGTGACAAATTGCAAGCAAACACTAATACATGGATGTCCTAATGGAGAAACAGGAGTTGTCCACTGCAGAATATCGAGTATTACTGCTTGGCAGTACTTTCAGTACCTATATGTAGAAATGGAGGGAGAATGATAGTCTTAAAACTAGGATGATCAACACAAGTATAATAAAATAGCATTCACCACTGCCCTTTCTAACAAATCCAACAGAATTTAAAGGGGAGGTTATCCTTATCAGCAATAATTTTTTAACTTAGAGAGTTGCATCCACTGTTAGATATAATATGGGGACAGCATCATAGATGGAAAATGTGATCAGAAAATTAAAAATTAGAAAGATAAAGCAGAATGATTTGATCATAGACCATGAAGAATAAACAGTTTCAATTTTAGAGCAATAGAAGAGGACAATAATCAGCAGCTACAAGAGCTAGAGATTTTTAAGTAAATAGACATAGATAACTGAGACTTAAAGAGTTGGATGAGGTTTTGTTTTAACATCAATATAGATTTCCAATAAATCTAGGAAAACAAATGATGTTCTAAAATAATGGAAGAATGCAAAATCTCTAACTGTTTTTCTAAGTGGTAAACAGGACATCATGAACAGGCTTGTCAATCTGATATCAGTCCCAAACAATGAATGAAGTACAGGCTAAAGGGGTACATGGGGAAAAAGGAACTAAAAAAGTGCAGAGGATATTTGCTGGGAGGGAACGGGTGTGAGGCAAAAAACTGTGTTGGAAAAGACCCAGCACTTCTAAAAACCCACAGGGATCAGGACAGATAACCAAACAAAATTCTTGCTCAGGCATCAGTGCTAGGCTGTAATCAGAAGAAATGTGTGTCTGCAGTTGAAGAGAGATGGTTAAAACCTGGAAAAGACGAATGGAAGAGTAACAAGAATTCAAACAAATTAAAAAAACATTTAACACAATATCTGCAATATGTTTTGATAATAGTGCCGTCTTCACTGTAGCAGACAACGTGTAAGAGGTTCCAAAGGACATCTGCAGGGAGACAAATTCAGACCAGAGCACAGAGGAACAATTTTAACAGTAAGATTGTTCCGGACAGTGAGAATATTCTGGAATTATTTCTTACATTCTGTCAGGGGTTCCCCATCCTAATCAATTTTTAAAGCAAGTGGGAATATTTTCCTAGGAATATACTATTATAAAATAAAAACTCATTCAGGAAAATTGCATAGCCTAAGTGGTGCAGGTGTTAAGGTTCCATGATCACAAAAGCCAGATCTGAGTTTCTAGTCTATGAGCAGTGTTGAGTCAGAATTGTCATCACCATCTTTCAGGAAGTTTAAAAATTCAGGACGACTGATGCTTTTATTTCATGTGGGAAGATATATGCATAAATAGAAAATAAATATTTCTAAAAGAAATGTGTTGTTGTTATTATTATGAATATTATGTCTATGTCAATAGCAGTTAACACTTGCAAGTTGAGGACTCTGTTGTACCATGAACTGTAAAAAGTCTATTTCAGTTAGTTTCCAATGGATCTTGCAATACAATATGAAGACAACAGTAATCTGTAGCCAGGGAACAGATGTAGTCATAGCAGTTGAAGGTACACATTCTACTACTTGGAAACACTTTTTCACTAATTCATGTGGCATGCATCACTTTACTACAGCATGGAAAAATTCTGGGTTCAAAGCTTAGCTGGATTCTGTTTTGTAATTATTCTCAACCTTTTATTAATGTGCCGAAGTGAGTGGAAAAACACAAATATGAAATTACTGACAGCACATTTGCAAGTATTTAGTGATTCGTTTTGTTAAACAATAGTTTAGGGCATAAAATTTACAGGGTTTGGTAGTCCACAAAATATCTGTGTAGCAGTAGCAATGTTGTTTTTGTATTTGACTTCTCTGTAACATTGCAGATGAGAGGACAATTTTGCAATGAAACAAAGGATTTAATCTCTCTGGTTAAAAAAAAAAAAAAAAAAAAAAAAAAAGGGGGATTTTCCTAACCAACTAAGCTTACACGTATTAAAGAAATTCACAGTTATTTCATCCTCCCACCCCTCCATTCCCCATTCTCTTATCAATTTAGAATGAAGACTTGAGTGCTGAATGCAAAAAGCTTCATTTGAACTAGCCTGAGCAACTTCTGTGTTCATCATTTTCTTAATTGCTTTTCAGTGCCTTGACCAAGGAAGACTTTGCAAGGCATAGCTGCATGGGCTATGATGTAATGAGATCTTATTAGTTAAACAAGACCAGACCTCAAGCTTAAGCAAAATAAATTCAGATAAAGTCTCTGGCCCTTGACCCAGCTATTTTGCAGTCTTTGAACAGTAAAGAAACTTGAAATCTGGTCATAGATGCCAGTGTGAAAATTCCCCTGGCTGAAGGGAGACTGTCAAACGGTGTAAAACCAGAGGAGCTGGTTCCCACTGCTTTCTGCCTTGTCCAAAAAAGCTTAAGGGAAAAAAAAGGCTGAGAAATTCAAAGGAAAGATGAACTATATCTTTATTGTGGTGATTTCTGGACAGAATATGGTCCCTTCGGAGCCAAAGCCAGCATCATAAATTACAATCATATAGATTTAACAAATTTATATTGTAACTTCAGATGAGGAGCCAAACAAGACAGGACAGAGACTAAGAATGAAGAAACTGTAACTAGTTCTGAAAGACCATCCAGCATTTCCTCTGAGCACATGTTTGAGGAGGAGAAAATGTGCCCTTCTATGAAGCTTTTTGCAAAATCTGCATTGTTTGTCTCCACAAAACCTGCTGAAGGTTTCTTTCTTTTTGCCTGCTGAAGGTTTCTTTCTCTTCTCATTACTTCCTGCTTTCTTTGAGACAAGTTGGGGGGTATAGTGAATCAGTGATATCTTGAGAGTATGCTTACTTTAAAGATGGGGCAGGGTATTCCTACTCAGTATACCTGTAAAATCTGTAATTTTGTGCACCACTAGCTTAAATAGCATCTTTGGCTAAATACTTCTCGTTCAACCAAATCCTACATCTTAAGAGGTTTTTTAACAGAACTGTAAATTTTACATCTACTTTTCAATTAAAACTCATCATATTATTAACTTCTTTGGCTAAGAGGTGAGAAAGGATGTTCTAACCAATAGCTGGGATTCAGGAGGACTAATGTTTGCTCAGACACTGATGCTTTACAACCTCCTATGCAGAAAAAAATACAGTTTGAGGGGATTTAATTGGAGTTTTTAGAATTGCAAAGACAATTTAAAGCTATTTAACCCAGTCTTTGTATATGCTCTCATAAGACATGTATTATTAGAGTATCAGTGACGGGTTAATGTAGAACAAAGGAAAGACAATTCATCTTCACATTTCAAGTCCTTGTGGCGTTCAATATCAAAAGATGATATTGAGTACCTTTACTTTGAAAGGTCTTTCTTATCAACAGCAATGCACTGATAAAAATCTAAAAATTTATAACTGGTGGAAGGAAGGGGACCACCTTCCTTCCTCATCTCTATGGTACTTAGATATGCATCTTAGCAAGTTGTGCCTGAGAATTATATCATTCTTATGGGAATATGTTTTGAAACAATCTTCCTCCATCGACTGAACATTAAGGCCCAGGTGATTCACCAGAGCTGGCCTATCGGTGCCCATATTTGAAAACAAAACAGTGACTGGAGCAATGGTCATTTCCAGCATCAAGTAATCAAATCCCTTGTAAACAGTACTGACCTTACTGTAGCACATGCATTTAACATAACTAAAAATCTAAGAACTAGCATTTCAGCCTGTAATTAAGAGAGTTCTGGGAACCAATGCCTCTCAAAAAGAGTTGAGGATCAGAGTTCCTAGTCATCTGTGTATAATTTCCCAGTGTGACACAGTGCACAAAGTGTCTAATATGAGCTTAATAAATAGGCATCAGAGGAATAATGAATGAAGATAGGTGTCGAAAGTTATTACGCTACTGTTGTATTTAGCACTGATGAAATCATTACTGTAATATTTTGTCCAGCTCTGGGGTCCATGGTTCAGGAATATTGTTGAAGAAGTTCAGAGAGGAGTCACAAGCCTGACTTGGGGGCTGTTAATCATGATTCAGGGTAAAAGATTCAAAGAGCTCAATCTGCTTAGTTTATCAGCTGAGAATACTAAAGATTGATTTGGACCTAACCTCTATGCTGTTACCGTGGGGAATTATACATATTTGATTATGGAGTCTTAAATCTATCAAATACATGAAATTAGCAATAATATAAAGAGGTAAAATAGTACGAAAATCTGGACAAGATCATGCCAGAAATAAAGATGCATATTTTTGCCAACTGAAGCGAGCAACTCCCTAAGTCTGTGGCAGATACCTTCTCAATAGCAAGTTTTCAATATTTTTCTAAAAGATAGTTTGTAGCTCAAACAAGAATAAATGTAGACAGTTCTAATAGCTTGCTTTAGAAAATAGTACTTCTGGTTTTATCATCTGCAAAATTTTGAAAAGACCAGGCTCAAATACTGAGCTTTGGGACCTTGCTGCCATCAAAACAGAGGCCTTCAAATGTATCTGTACAAAACCTGTGAGTCTAAGGACTGAAAAGAGTAATCACTGATAGCATATTTTTCTCAGAACAAGGCTTTTAGGAGATACTACTCTATTGAAAAAAAGATTAAAAAAAAATCCAAAACTAAAAAAAACCCCAAAATTAGAGAAATTCCAAGAAATTCCAAAGAAGTTGAAGGTATGGCACTGGAAGTTGTTTTACAAACATTAGACTAGTTTGTTAAGTGTATACTACTGTATAAAGTACTAATAATTCTGTAAGTAAAACTTGGGACTTCCATATTACTTGCCAGCAACAAAAACCTCATAGAAAACAATTAATTAGTTACCTCACTCAGAAATCCTGAGAAGTTAGTAACTATTATTATTTGTCTTATATAGAGGGCAAATTGAGAGACAAAGAGTGACCAAGATCAAAGAGGAATTCTGGAAAGGAAACAAAAGCTTTTTGAGACCTGTTCCTGAGCTTTAACAACTACTTTTTTTTTTTTTTTTTTTAAATCAGGCAAGCTGTAAAGATCCTGGCAGGTGACATTCCTGTTCTTGTGTCAGTATTGACCCAATGCTGTGTCCAGTGCAAGAAGACACCTGAATGCTGAAAGTACCATCTCTTTCCAATGACACACAGAAAGTAAAATCCTGAGCATTTACTCTGTAATTGATCCTCATTGCACCCGTATAGGAGAGAGGTGATAATGATTTTGGTGTCTTGTCAAAATTCCAGCTTAGGGCATTAGTTTATTCTTACCTAAACTCCTTGAATGTCTCCATTGATGACATTTTCCATAAACCTCCCTACAGAAAAAAATACCTGTACTGTTACAACAGAAAAGTTTGTAGCTTTAAATGAACCAAACTGCAGAGCAATACGAAATACCTTCCACTTAACACAATTTTTGTAAAGGACCCTGCAGGAAATCAATTCATGGTGCATCAATGATTTGAAAGGTGTATAAATAAAAATAAATTTTAAAATTATATTTTTATGCAAGACTGTTCCTTGCCCCCAAATCTAAAATATATTTTTATGTCCTTTTTTTCAGAGAATTTTGGAATTGCCTTCTTGTTACCAAATATCCATTCTTATGGGTATGTTATGGGTGGAAGACAAATTCAAAGTTAAATGATGAAAATGACACAACAAATTAAACAACAATCAGCTTACTGCACTTAAAGAAACAAAAAACCAGACTTGGCAAGAAAAAACCTAAGTCCCATCAGTTACTAGCATTGAACAAAATCAACTTAAAATGAACCAACAGTATTTTGGCCTTTGATCTCCTGGATGCTTTATGGCAGAGGTCATAAATCATGTAATTATTATCTGAGATCAAGACAGCTCAAACTAACCTCATATTCCTAAGGCAGTGAGACCCTTCATCACAAGTCAAAATCTGCTTGTGTGGAATAAATAAACTTACTGATGGAAATAAGTCCCTTTCCTCTCAGTTTAATCTGGGCTTTTGAAAAGATTTTAGTAGTTCAGAGATGGAAAGTGTCATACTGAAATTCACTAGATCACAGGCACTTCCTGTTTGTTTCTGTTTGTTTCTGGAAGCTGTAGTTATGATTTTTAAATCACATCACCACTTAGGTTCTGGCTGCTTTTAATTGTAGACTTCTTCATTCCTTTTGCTCCTCTTCATCAATGGAAGCCAGCTCAAGATGGCTGTATGTTTTGGTTGCTGAGGTTCAGGAAAATTTGTTAGGCCTTTAATTCTGACATTTCACTCCTGCCATTGATATGAAACAGCCTACGTTTGATGAGCTTCAGAAAACATAGAAAAGTACACACTTGGATTTTTTTTTCTCCAATAGGCAGAATTGAATAAGACGGGGCTTTGGGTTTTTTACCTCCTTGAACAGAAAATTTCCAGGAATATCAGTGCTTCCTTTTCTTCTTTTAAACATTTTAAAAGTTTTTACTGTAAATTGCCCAGCAGGAATGATGGGCACATCATGATTAAAACACCTTATTTTTATGTATACAGCAGACAATCATTTGCAGCAGGCACCGTACATACATATTGTGAAAAACAGGCACACAATAGAAGTTCTTTCACAAAAGAAATGTACTTTTCCAAAAGAGTGATATACCTGAAATACCATGTAACAAAAATACAGCAGCTAGACTAAGAACATCAGAACCAGGTCACACAGAACCATGACCAATAATTCAGCATTTCGAGTACAAGAACAAGAAAGGAAGACAATACATAAGCTTCATAATGAAAAACATAGCGGAATAAACAGAGAAGATTCTTTTACTGGCAACACTTGGAGCTGAAAGGCGGCTCAAAGGGAGATGGGCCAGGTTTTGTGCACGCCCTCACAGGATTAGGTAGCTCATAGAATCGTCTGTGTTTGAAAAAGTTATGTATGACTGCTGCCCAGGCAGATGGCAGGTCCTGTTTTCAGGCAGCTCTTGCGCTGGTTTCCCTACCACTGAAATGAAAAATTAACAATAAACGCAAATTTGGAAATTAGGAGTTTTTCTAGTAGCATGCCACTTTCACTCTGATCAGTGTCTTCATGTTAGATTTAACCTCTGTTACTATCCGATGTGGCCAAACACTTCTTTGCTGCACTCGACTTTTTGCTCTTTTTAATCACTATGCCTTAATGGTTCAGCATTATTATTTCTCTGCTTTTTAAATTTTGGACTTACAATAATAAAGATGGCTGTTCAGATTTCTGAGTACTTACCCAGAATTTTATAGACAGACATTTAGTATTAGATACTCCCATGAGGAGCACAATCAGCTCCATGGCCTTGTGTCCAGCTGGATGCTACAAACTAGACCTGGAGACCAAGAGAGCCTAAAAGCTGTGCAGGGTGAGCTCCCATATGGACCAGAGCCTCAAGCTAACAGGGCAGCACACATGTACCCAGAAGCTGAGTGCAGTCAGGGCCACACTGAAACAACCCTTTTGTTTTCTGTAAATTCTGCATTTGTCACTGCCTTGGTATTTGCAAGAGATTCTTAGGATCCGAGGAAGGTTCCTATGGCCCTTTTGTTCTGCATGCACACACAAAAGATAGGGACAGACCCATCTAGTTCACAAAACATCCAGGCTACAAGGCATTGACAGTGAATCATACATCTAATAACTTGTCTAGTGCATGGGCTATAAAGTCTTACAAAAGTGAGCAAGCCCAGTTCACCATTTTCATAACTGAGACAGCAAAATTTAGGAGATTTTCTGTAATATTGAAAGCTTAGTTCCACTGATGTAGACCGATAATTCTGGCACTGGGATTATCATCACTACTTCAAGACTCAGTGTTCCTTCCTTGTAACAAAGAAAGGGAAAGACAATGTACAGTATGGCCAAGGATCAGGTATCAATCTCATGTAGAGCTACAAAATTACAAATGAAATTACATAATTGGATATATATATATTTCATTATGTAATGAAATTATATAGATGAACTATGCAAATTATGGTATATTATAAAGTTTATTATCACCAGAAGGAATGAAAAAAAGGATAAGATTTCTGAAAAAATCTACCTTCACTATTACCTAGACAAGACAGCTCTCTTGTAAGCAAAGTCCACATTTGGCATTTTAGTATAAATTAGGGTGAAAGCCCCTGAAAATATTAGCAATTTTATTAAAATCTGAGGCAAAACACAGGAAAATATGACTTAGAAGTAGAGTCACGGGAGAATGTAGCAATAGCAGTTCTGTCATATATATTAAATACTCTGAGCAGGCTAACATTTATTGGTATAACTTCTTGAGTTCCCACAAATCTACAGAGTTTTAAAGTTCTTTATTCTGCTATGCAGGCTATGATGGAAAAGAAAAATAATAAGAAGAAATATGTACGCAGTCTGCATTTGAGTCTGTGTAATGGTAGATCCCAATGTGGAGTGAGACGCACGAGAAGCACATGGCTTCATTGCCAGAATTATGTTCTCTTGGAATTGGGGTTGACCTGAATATCAAATTACAGTAACTTGTCCTTTATGTAAGTTGCATTTGGCCTAGCTACAAGTAAAAATGAAACTAAGGGAAGGACTGCTTTCTGAACAAAACACATTGGACTCATCTTTATCTATCTCCTCAGCAAACAATTTTTTGTAAGCTAGGTTGCAAGTATTCAAGAATGTCAGATGACCTCAGGCTTCTCTAAAGAAGATAAATCCTGGGGTAGGCAGTGTCTCATGATTAGAATAAGTAACTACCTGAAAGACCTGAAAGTGTAAAGTCCATAGAAATCAAAAGAAATCTATTGACTTCAGGGAATTTTAGATCAGGCTGTGGAAGAACTTGGGGGTATAACTCCTCTTGCACATCACTTCATTCATCTGCTCAGCAACTATAGCATACCTACACATTTTGTGACAAGTGAGAGTCTGTCAAGAAACTCCCACGACATTTTCCACTTTCATCCTGTAAACTCCTGCATTAGTGATAAGCCTCTGTGCCCTGGCATCCATGTACCAGCTGAAGGGAGGAACTTGTTTGTAAACCAGATGCTTTGACATAGCTGGAACTTGGAAGGGAGGTAGCAGTACTTGGCAAACAAACTTGTAATAAGTGCACTTTGCTTGAAGTGTTTATAATTTGTTCTTGAAAAATATGCTGAGAAGATGGGCACTAGACATACTGCTCAGCTTTGAAGTTCAAGTTTGAAGGTGGGGATACTGAATACCTCCCAATGAACATTTGGAAAAAAAAACAACCTGGTGTTCTGTGAAGTAAATGTGCTTGAGGAGAGGGGGCAGGGAATGCTACTAAGTCCCATTGTCATGCCATCTGCAGACATTATCAAGGTCCAGAGAAAGGCAGCTTCATTTATGAAGCAGCAGGTTCATATTAAGCCCTCCTAATTTGCTGGTAGATGTTTAATAGGAAGCACACAGGCATACCAAACATCCCTTCCAATCCATATGAATACTTTCAATTTAGCAAAATAGTAAAAAATTAGGCATATTTGTAAGCAGAAAAGGAGTCTCATTTTCTGCCTCTTGCTCTCTTAAAATTAAATATATAAAGAAGGAGTTACTTTGCTCAGCTGAGATGTATGTGATGCCTACTTATGATCCACAAAATGCCATTACCAAAGAAAGGTCGGCAGCTGGAAGTCCTCTAGGAGACAGTCTGATTAAGGAGGAAAAAAACCTCAGGTGCTCAGAATGTGAAGACTAACCTGAAGGTTTCTTCCCTTTAACAGTCTCGTTCTGTGGACAGAGAAAAACTGCAGGTATGGAGAGTAACCTGAACAATTTTCTGAAATCAGACTCAGCAAACTTACTGACGTTAAGAATTCAGCTAAATAAAAAAAGGGAAAGGTATGACACTTTTATAACTGAAATCTTTACAAACAAAGAAATTCAGCCCAATGTAGAGCTCAAGCTCATGTGGGATGCTACCACACGAAGGGGAGCTGAGGGAAGTTCAAAACCCTCAGGAATATTCCATCCAGTTTGCCTCCTGTCAATTCAATTTCCTTTCCCTCTGTACCTACCTTTCCTGCTTTGCACTCTTTTAATTGGAGAAGTCCTCTCTTTCCTGCAAGCCTGTAACAATTCGTGTGTACCAGAAAGAACAGAGACACATAGAGCTTGGGTAGCAAGCGGCTATCCAGACAGCAGATACCTCCTCAACAAGAAAAGTGGTTGGTTGAGCAGGAGGAAGATCTGTCTCTGACGATGCTGTGAAGCTCTGGAGGCAAGTGGGAGGCAGGAACCTGGCACGAGCAAGGAAAGTTGGCTAAGGCTGACTTGGTGGGCAAAGCAATAAAGGAGTCCAGAGGCCTTCTCGTGGAAGGTCAGTGGCAGGACTTGGGGTAGGACAGGGTTGAAAAGCTGGACTGATGCATGTTAGCTGGATCTTTAAATGAAGTTTTAGTGAGGAGAAACAGATGGTATGGTGAGTGTGGCTGAAGGCTGGGGACCTAAGATCCCGCAGAAAAGGTAAAGAGCTGAACTGAACTGATAGGAACAACTGCCTTAGAGTCTAAGTCAAATGACAGATAAGATGCAAAAAGCCAAGGAAAAGGATACCTAGGGATTAACAGTTGCATAAAAAGCAAAATAATAATATCACCAAAAAATTCTGTGTTAAATTAAGCATGTGAATAGTTTCAGTGATACCTAGTGGGACTACACAAGTAAAAATAAATACATAAGACAGAAACCTAAAATAGCAAATGGAGCATAAAACTGGGAAGAATCAACACAGAATAGAAAGGGCTGAGGAAAACAAAAGTGAAGAGAAGAAAGAAGAGCAAACATAATTTTTAAAGGAAGCAAATTAGATGCAGAAAACAAGGACATTTTATTGATTATTTTTTGTTGATGGTTTAAATATACAAAAGCATATTTAATACTGATAATGCTTTCAAAGGCTCAATTTAGAATATATTAAAGAAAGTATATTCAGCATCCTTGGATTAGTAAGCTGGCAAGATTTGCATTAAAAATAAGTGTCCAGATCATGCACCCTCTCAGGCAGGGTTAAACCAAACCAGAAAAAATGGCAGGGTCAGGGCCAAGGCAGCTGCCTGCACGCCTGTTATGTCTGCCATTGTTTGTTTTGTCTTTCTGGACTTGTAAGCCCTTCAGGCCTGGAGCACTCCCCATGGGACCTGGCCAACCTCTACTGCCTTTGGTGGGCACTGAGGAAGGCTTTGTCTAGCCTTTGGCTCAGGGGAGTCAGGGCTTGGCTGGGACTTGTAAGTTATAGATGTAATAGCAGCAAAGTATCATATACAGTCACTGAGATATGGCTGTGATTCAATGTTTTTTCTGATACTGCAACATGAAGTTCCAGCCATATAGAGCAAGATAGTTTTGGATTCTTTGACACCATTATGATTGGTGTGGTTGCCATTTCACCCAGGACAGGTGAAAAAGCAGTTTAAAAGCTGCTTTTTAAAACATAAATGCTTATTTTCACTCAGTTGTGGTGGCAGAAGCTCCGCTAACACTGACACCACGGAGCAGCACTCAGAGGAGGGGGGCATCCGGTGACCCTTTTGGTGGAGGCAAATAACTTGCTGTCCTCTTTCCACGTGCCAAGAGCAACAAGTATTACACGGGCAGGGAAGAGGTACTAGAGAAACCCTGCCAACACCCACACCTGCACTCTGGCGCTGGTAAACACTCCGTTCACACCTGACGGAAAAAGCAGTGAACGCGCCTCGCCCACGGCGTCCTTCAGCCAGCTCTTCCCTTGGCTCAAAGCCTGCTGCCGGGTTAGGATTAGGGCGGCTCGGGGGTCCCCAGCGCTGGCAGCGCTCCGCCCGGTCGCGCTGTGCCCGCAGCGCCGTGCCCGGGGCGCTGGGCCCGGAGCCCGGAGCGCGGTGCCCTCAGCGCCGGGCCCGTAGCGCGGGCAGCGCGGGGCTCTGGTGCCCCCGCGTGGCCGGCGGCGGAGCAGGGCCCCGGGCCCAGCCCCGGGTGAAGGACTCCGCACCCGCTGAGCGCAGCGGGGCGGGAGAGAGGTTCGGGATGGGCCTGTGCGAGACATACAGGGGAACATTCCAGGGTTCAACAGCACTTAATAGAAACATTCTTGTTTGTTTGTTTTTGGGTTTTGTTTGGGTTTGGTTTTTCGTTTTGGTTTGGGTTTGAGTTGCTGTAGTTGCCTTCTGTTTTGTGTAAAATAACACAGAAGTTTGCGGGGCGCGGTGGGCAGCGCCAGCGGAGGCGGTGGGTGGGGTGCCGCTGGCGCGGTGGGCGCTGTGCCGCACTTGAGATCCCCGCGCAGCCCCGGCAATGCTCCGCTCCCTGCGCAGCGGATCCACGGACAGAGGCACAGTTTCGGCTGGAGGAGGTTCGGAGCAGCCTGTGGTGTCTGAATGTAGCAGACCAAACTCGTCTTTGTCTACTTTTTGCATAATACATACTTTTGGTTTGTTTGGGGTTTTGTTGTGTTTTTTTTGTTTGTTTGTTTGTTTGTTTGTTTGTTTGTTTGTTTTTCCAACCTGTATTCTCAAGGCATATCTTTTAGAGTCATTGGGTTCAATATTTCTTTTCGCACTGTACCACGGATTAGGAATTGCTTCTAAAATGTTACAAATCTAGAGAATCCAGAATAAATCTCAAGGTAAATTTTTACTTCTGGAATTGGAAGAGTCTTGATGTGAATCAGGTCTGTGCTACCTTATTGGGTGTTTCATCTGGAAGCCTTGGACATAACGTGGTGTCATTTGGGCTGTTTCTCTCCATTCTGTTTATTGGAGTAAACAGCATCTGAATAAACTATATCAGAGAAACTAGGAGTAAGCACAATGTTTGCTGAAAGGGTGACCCCTTATTTTATGATGCACCTGGAAAAAGAGTAGCAAAATCTTTTCATAGTGCAGCCCTTTATCAATTTGGCCTAGCTTTTACCCTCCCTTTGTGATAATTACCATCTCAGGAGCAGTATCAACCTCCTCTTCACAGTTAGGACATGCAGAAAATCCTGTGGACAGCTGGGTAAAGGACTATGAGGGCCCTGAATGCTCTTCATTGCAAACTATTCTTGGACATTTAGAGCTGAAAGTTGAAGTCTGAGTTCTTACTGTTGAAAGTATAGTTCAAGTGTTACCTCCTGTATCCTGATTCATCCCTTTCAACTCAGTATGTTCTATGATTCTATTAAAGTAAAATTTGAGGTGAGTTCAGTGATGAATTTCCTCTGTATCCAGGAAATTCTAATCCCATTGAAGGCAATGGCAGAAATTCTAATGTTTTTGAGATTGCAAGAATTTCGTGCTGTCCTTTGTTTCTATAAAATTTCTCAGAGAGAGTGACAAACATTGCAGAGTTTTAGAGCTATTCTTGAAAATAAATTGATCAGAAATCCACAGGTATTTTATGTGGTCCTGTGTATTATTTCAACTTATGAATCAGCTTTAGGACTGCAGAAAAAGGCTTTATAGGCTTGATCCTAAGGTTAAAGTTAATGTATAGTAGTATAAAGGCCATATACTATCTAATCCATATATACATTTAGTTTATGAACAAAGCCACTTTTTCATAGCAATGGAAAAATGCATATGAAGTTTCATATTGGAAAAAAAATTAAACATTGCAGGCCAAGAGAGAAAGAACCAATACCATGCATTGCCTCCCAGTGGAAAACTAGTACCTGTCACGTTCTGGAATTTAGTGAGGACCCCTCCTGCGTATCTGAACATCTGCACACTACTTCGAGCTGGTGTTAGCTGAGTCACTTGCTACTTTCAGTTATAACTCCCTCACAGAGATGATATATTAGAAAAATCAATAGAGAAATCAATACATTTTACCCAAGTTATCAGATGTGCTCCGGATGCTTAAGTTGCTAAATAGTATTTGATTCAAATAAAACGGATCTCACATCCTTTCTATTAAATTGAGAGTTGGCATATATTTCTCTTCCCTCCCATCTCCATTCCCAGTTGAGAAGCATTTGCACTCTGGCATCAATTTATGTGGAATTTCAATGTGGTTTTGAAAGAAAATTGATTAGCATTTTCTCTCCTGAAAATCTGTCTTAATATCATCCCAACAATTATGGGAATTTAGATTGTCTAGAAAATAATTTTTAGTTTATTTTCCAAATAAAGTAATTATGCAGCATAATGAGGGGTCGCATAAGGGATCTCTTGGAGTACTTGGAAAAAGCAACAGTCAGTGAAGTGGAAAAATGAGGGAACAAAGACTGGATTTCACAGCAAACTGTTTCCATTGGATTTCATCTCTAGATATTACATTGATATTTTATGTGCATACAAATTATGTTCCATGGGAACTCTATGGGGTAAATTAACAGTGAATTGCACATGGATTTAGGCATGCGAATGACAAAAATAAGTATGAAGAAAATGTGTCCCTAAACCAGCATGTACTTAACTCATTGACAAACAGAACATCAGGAAAGAATTTTAGGACATATTACATTTTACAGGAAGACACATAGCTTTTGGTAAAGGTGCTGATAATGCTCTTATTCTTCAGTTCTCTCCCAATAGCATTAACCTTTGGTGTAAGACTGATAAGCCTTTTTTTTTTTTTTT
>VZRN01004857.1:2091789-2181588 GCA_013397935.1 Dasyornis broadbenti
AAAATAATTCTTGTGGTAGATATATGAAAAAGTCTCATCCAGGAACTGCATGGTTTCATGGTGATAATAGGACAAAGTGCCTCTTGTACAGGTTAGAATCACACCCTGGCACCCTGTCAGTGAACTTCCAGTGAAATGGAATTTCAGTTATTTCCAAAGCTTCATAACCATGTCACCAAAGAGAACTACCACTGCAATTTGCAACGAAGACAACCCTTACTGACAGTTCTAAGCAAGTGACCAATGTTTGAAGGAATGGGAGCACTGACACTGTGAAAATTGGGGGAAAGGTTGAGTTATTATACTGCAGTTCACCCATGCAGTATGAATTGCATTTGTTTAAACAGATTTGCATTCATGCAGTGTAACAAGGTTCTCAGGGGCTGGTATTCAGACTGGCACAATTTACCGTCTTTGTTGATGACATGGAATTGAGCGGACCCTCAGCAAATTTGCTGATGACACCAAGCCATGAGGTGCAATTGACACACCAGAGGGACCTTGGCAGGCTTCAGAGCCAAGAACCCTGTGAACCTCACGAAGGTCAACAAAACAAAGCTCATGCACCTGGGTCAGGGCAGTCCCAAACACAAATACATGCTGGGCAGAGAATGGATTGAGAGCAGGCCTGAGGAAAAGGGCTTGGAAGTATTGAGTGATGAGAATCTTGACATGACCCAGCAATTGTGCCCTTGCAGCACAGAAAGCCGACCTTATCCTGAGCTGCATCAAAAGCAGTGTAGCCAGCAGTTGAGGGAGGCTGCTCTTGTCCTTTCCTCTGCTCTGGCGAGACCCCACTTTGTCCAGCTCTGGGGTCCCCAGCACAGAAAATGATGCGAACCTGTAGGAGCAAGCCCAGAGCAGGACCACAAAGATGATCAGAAGGCTGAAGCACTTTATGTCTCCTATGAAGACAGGCTGAGAGAGTTGGGGTTGTTCAGCTTGGAGAAGAGAAGGCTTTGGGGACACCTTAAGCAACCTCCCAGTACCTAAAAGGGGCATGCAAGAGAGCTGGAAAAGGACTATTTACAAGGGCATGTAGTGACAGGACAAGGGGTAATGGCTTTAAACTGAAAGAGGGTAGGTTTACATTGGATATTAGGAAGAAATTCTTTACTGTGAGGGTAGCGAGACCCTGGAACAGGTTGCCCAGAGAAGTTGTGGGTTCCCCATCCCTGGAAGCAGACAAGACTAGGTTGGATGGGGCTTTGAGCAACTGGTCTAGTGAAAAGTGTCCCTGCCTTTGACAGGAATGTTGGAACTAAATGATCCTTAAGATTCCTTCCAAATAAAATAGTTCTGATTTTATAAGATACTCGCAGAGTAAGCTGTTAGAAAGTTGTTGACACAGACTGTCAGCATCACCCAATATCTTGTTTCAGCCACAGTCAATGCACAAAAGGATTTCATCTTCTATCTCAGTCTCTTGTGTCAGTCTTGTGTCACTTGCCTCTATGAAGACTGATATAAGGCACAACTTGGGATAGCAGGATGCTACTAATTCACCAGACCCACCCAGAACTTCAGAAAGATTGACCTAGTATCCCGACTTCAGAGCCATTGCCAACCAACCTTCTGCCTCTGAAAATATTTCATTTTGAGCTGAGTATCACTGCTGAGAGGACTGAAAAGCATGGTTGCACATGCTTTGATTAAAGGTCACAGGTCTGACAGGCTGTGACGTTATCTAATATATAGCTTTTCCTTTAGAGTTGCAGATCACCATGTTGTGAGGCTGTACATTTTCTGAGTTCTGAGCACTGCTCCCAGTTCACTGACTCATACCATTGATGTGATGGATCCAAAGTAGTGATGAAACTTTGTGCGAATGCAGTAGCTCAGCTCCTGCTTGTGCCAGGTCACTGCCACTCTTCGTTTTTTACATTTCCTCCTGAGTCAACCAGGTTTTTGAGAGGTAGCTGGAGTCTGTGATAAACCAGAGTGAGCAATCTCTCTGATTCAGGAACGGACAAACTTTATGTCAGAGCCTATCCCTCTTCACCCCGTTGTCTGTCTTCTCCCCATTGAACAAGTGTCCCTGTCCCTTCCACATGCTCAAGTGTGGTGGCTTCATGTGCACAAAACCATGTTTTTCAGAAGTCCTGTTCTTGGTTCCTACAATTCCCCTTACACCCATTTGAGAACTGCAAAATAGTGAAAAATAACAAACGGTAGAAGCTCATGGAGCCTTCCAAATCCAAGTCCAAAGCAAAGAGAATTCTCAAAGACAGCAATTCAAAGGACACAGAAGAAAGAGGAAGGGCTCTTCCCCTTCTCAGGGCCTCTTTCTGGGCAGATTGCTGCCAGAAAAAGGATGCAGGACTGGAGTCCTGCCATGGCTCAAGAAACTGCTACAAAAGGCCAGAAAGATGCTAAGTCAGATGATGAGATAAAATAGAGGAAAATTTAGTGATGAACATGTACCTCTGTGCTGCTGTTGTCCTCTGCATCTCTTCACTTCAGCATCCCTAGAAAGTCATGTTAACCTTGACCCTCACTGGCTCCCACGCGAAAAGATTTGGGAGCATTTCTTTTGTTATCAGCCTTCAGTATAAATGCTGTTCTTCCTTCCTTTCCCTCATGACATGCATTCTTTTGACTCCTCTAATCACTCATTTGCTAGTTCAGGATTCTGACCTGATCTGAAATACCTTTAAGAGGCTGGGAAAATAAACAACTGTTAGATGATCTGCACTGAACCAAGGCTAACACATTTTGAATTCTTCTTTTATTAAAAAATATGGTGTTGGCACTTTCAGGAACATGGAGATGGTTTGTTTCACTTGTCAAATGAAATATTTGCCAAAAAGCCAGGTATACTGAATGTGTTGGATACATTTCTGCCACTTAGTTAAGAAAATTGACAGTTCAACATAGCAGGTACAGAAAACCCTGCATTTAGTCTGTCTCCTCTTCTAAGTGACAGAACATAAGAATTCATAAAAGTATATTTGAAACTGTTGTCTTCCCTCATATAGCCACAGAGAGCCATATTTTGTGTCGATACTGGCTTGCACTCTTCAATAAATCCTGGACACCATTATTTCGCAAAAGGTTTACATATGTACTTTGCCTGAAAGAGTCAATCACTAATGTGGAAAAGTCGTAGGTATTTTGTTAAGATACTAGAGAGAAGCTTACCATTCTGCAGACAAAAGGCTAGTTTTGCTTTTCAGAGTAGCTGCTGTAATAGTTTTCAGGAAAAAAAGGTTACTTTTAAAAAAATACTGCTTTGAAGTAGAATTAAAATTTGGTTTCTTCTTTCAATATTTGTCTTTTGTAGGGTACTATTTAAATCACAGCATAAATTCACAGTAACATCCACTGGCCATGTTAGGCTGTATTTCTTCCTTGGTCTTTCAAGTGACAGTATTCTATTGAAGTACAGTTGGAAAAATTAGCTGTTCCAGTTGCTTTTCACGTGCATACATCAAACTGCCATTCTAGGAAACAATTCATTGGCATGTTGGATGCTGGAAACTTGCCTTGGCTTTTGTTTGCTAATAGATGACTTTATTAATTGCAAAGGTTTAGCAAGCACCTTGGTTTTTTTCCAGCAGAGTTTAATTCATCTGTTCTCATTCTATATGAATAGATGTCTTCTGGTCACTGAGACACAGGACTTTGCTTTCACATGCCTACATTTTCCCCATACTAATTATTTGAAATGTTTGATACCCCAAATGTACAAACTGTCATTGGTCTCCGTGGAGTTTGTCAGATTGCACATTGGTGATGGATTTTAAAAAAGCATTTGGTCATGTTCTGAGTCTGTAAAACAATGTAATTTTTCACTGTTACACATCACACCCGTTTTCTACTGCCTTTCACAGCACAAAAGCTGTAGTTGACTTCCATCAGTTAAGGATCAGGCTATTAAGGAAAAAATATGAATGAAATTCCAGTTTGTATTCTCAGATTATCATGACCAAAGTGGTTTTTCTGTTGCCTTTTTTTTTTTCTTAATTTTCTATTGTTTACGTTTACTTAAGAAGCTACAGTGCTACCACGCTCCTTGAGAAGTCAGGTCCCTAGAAGACCAAAAGATTGTCCTGAATACTGTCCTTTTTGACTATATTCTGAAACAAAGAGGAAAGAAAATTGGAAAAAGGAAGAGTGAGAGTCTGTCTTTGTGAGTGTGTTCATGAAACCCATTTGAGAGGCAGAGGAAGATCTCTTACCTGGCCCCTGACCTACTGTGTATTTGGAGTGAATAGAGAAGGATGTGCTGCAGCAGGGACTGCATTTTCAGACATCCCTCCTTGCAGGAAGCTGCCTTTTGCTACTGGGCTGTAGGAACATACAGCACCTAGTTTAGCTTTTACTGACTGCATGCTCCAAAGCTTTACAGTAGGAACTGCTTCTGCAGGAAGATCAGTGTGCCTGGGAAATACCCCATGACTTGTTGGGTGGTTCATCTTCCTCTAAACTGAGGTTTAAATATTTTGGATATAGTAGGAATGCAGTTAAATGCTTTGAAATTGGTGGAAAACAAATTTTGATTTTTAGTTTAAACAAATACCACCAGAAAACCACTATTTTTTCATCTTACCTTAAGATACAACGGGTTTACCAAAGTCTTTGTGTCTCTGTGCCTGTGATGCACAGTAGTGATCAAGCTGGCTGCTGAATTATTTCCTTATAAGATCATTTAACTTCAAAACTTCATATTATACAGGTCACATGTTCTGATGATATTCAGAAGGGAATTGTCACTTTTAGACAACTAATATCAGTCATTCTTCTATCTATATTTGGATTGCAGGCTCAGGAAAGTGTGATGGCAGTTATTAACTGCTCTCAAGAAATCCACTTGCAAGATGGATTTATTTCTTGATTAATGATGGAGATTATTCAAGTATTAATTCCAGTTTTTTATATCGCAAACTTGATATCATCCTTGTTCTCTCCACCCTTAAAATTACTATGATTACTCTAATTGTTAGAAAGCTATTATTTGATTCAGATTTGCAAAGTAATTATCAGCTAGTAGCACATCTGCCATTTCTCACTAAATTTTGGTATGTATTGTTGTATCTCAATTAACAAAAGATCTACTAACTGAAGCATTGCTATATGAATTCTAGTAAGGCTTTCAAGCATGACATAAATTTTGTCCTGATTGATTCTGACTCTTACTGTGTGCTCTTTAATTTGTTGCTTTGCATTTCAGAATTGTCTGTGAACCTGGCGCTTGATGTTTTAAACAATGATTTCTTCGTCTGCAGCAATCAGATGTACATCTACAGGTTTTAACTGATGGAGTATCCTTTATGACATTATTTCTGCTTCTGCTTTATGAGTTGTATTCTCATTACCGTTTTTCTTTGATTGTGTCACAGGCTACAGGGATTAAACAGAATTACAGTTTTTAATCTCATCTTTGAGTTAGCACTACTAAGATAATGGGATAATTGTCTGTACATATCTAGCTTTTCTGTCATGAATATGAGGAGCAGTGAAGGCAGCCAACATACCAGCTATTAATACTGGAGCATCATTGATGTGCTTTTTGCAACTGCTGTACTTCTTATATAGATTATTCAAGTTGTTGCAAAATTATACCATTTAAAGGTGAGATTTTGAGCACTCATAAATATGCACAGGTGCTTGTGTGCACACCCAAACACACACATACATACTTCAAATGTCTGAAAACATTTCTGTAATAGATAAACAATCAACAGCCTACTACTGAGCTACTTAAAATGTCTTGTACTGAAAATATGCTTAGTTCAGTCCATGTGCAACATTGCTTTGTTAACACTGTAAACTCTTCTTGATTACCAAATTCAGTTGACATGTTTTCTGTAAAAATACTCTCATGAACTTTTAAAGAAACTATTATCAGACAAATTCCATTTCAAAGTGCCTGCATTTTTTTCCTCAAACTCCTACAGTCTCCAGATTTAGAATAATCTCTGATTCCAACTTTTTCTTTATTCAGTAATTTTACTTGGTGTTTTTATGCATTGGGATAGTGATGAAAATATTCTTAGAAAGTTCAAAGTTAGAAAGAAAATTAATGTAATTTGTTGACTCTGTATCAAGGTTGGGAAGAGCAGAATATATGCTGTTTCCATTTCATTTAATGGCTGCTTTAAATGACTGTTTAGATATTTTTATTGTCCTTAATATTTACATATATTACTGTCATGTGAGGAACCCTAGCATATTGCCTGTGTATTAGAATTATTAAACAATTTCATAAGCCTTGAACAGACTGGATTGTGATCCATAGCGTCAGATTTTTTATGAATGTGAAGCGAAGAAGGATAATGAATTTTTCCCCTACAGTGGATCTGTATATCTCAGGCTATAGAAATAGTACTTTTTTGAATTGTTGTCTAGACTTTTCTTTAATGTGTTGGCTTTTAAAACAGTACAGCATCCTAATTATATCTTTCAATTTTTAAACATTTATTTTTAAAATGGAATTTCAAATTCTGCTGTTTATAGTTCTGAGCTGAGCACATACGGCTAAGTCTAATCTATTTACAGTACAGAAATACATATACATCTGTGTCATGCTTTAGCCTCAGCCAGCAGCCAAGCCCAATGCAGCTGCTATCTCACTGCCCCACAAGTGGGTTCAGGGGAGAATCAGAAGGGTAAAGTTGGGAAACACCTACGTTGAGATAAAGACAGTTTAATAGGTGAAGTAAGAGCTGTGCATGCAAACAAAGCAAAACAAGGAATTAATTCACTGCTTCCCATGGGCAGGCTGGTGCTGAGCCATCTTCAGGAGAGCAGGACCCTTTCATGCTAACAGTGACTTGGGAAGACAAACGCCATCACTTCAAACATCTCCCTTTCCTTCTCCCCACTTTATATACTGAGCATGATGTGATATGGTCTGTGATAACCAACTCTTTGGTTAGTTGGGGTCACCTGTCCTGCCTGTGTCTCCTCCCAGCCTCCCATGCACCCCCAACTTCCTTGCTGCTGTGTCAGTGTCAAAAGCAGAAAAGGCCTTGGCTCTGTGCAAGCCCTGCTCAGCAACAACAAAAACATCTCTATATTATCATCACTGTGTTCAGCACAAATCCAAAACACAGACCCATACTAGCCACTGTGAAGAAAATTAACTCTACCCTTACCAAAACCAGCAGAATCTGTAAACACCAAGACCAGATGAGACAATCGGAGTATTTTAATTGCTTGGTACAGTATGTGCCTTTTCTTTTAAACTTGGCTTCTACAACAGCAAACTGCTTGAATTTCATGTTAAATCAGTTTATTTAGGGTGAAATTTCTATTTCTCATGGCCGAAACTCTGGTATGTCCCTGGAAGCAGAGCTATGCTCTCCTGGGCATGGAGAGTGGGACAGCTTCTGTTACACATTAGGTGGGCCTCTATTCCCTCTCTAGTTGTAAAATTAAGCCTATACAAACTGATACATAGGGGTGTCATTTTTTTTTTATTTACTCTTGGCTTTGTTGAGTCGTATCTTTAGTAAAGCTTTCTCTTACACCAATTTGGGCAGCATGGAAACATGGAAGCTCTTTTTCAGCAAGCAGATTGATGTCTTTCTTCTTACTAATGAGAACGGGAAAACTTCTGTTGCAACCCACTGCTTAAAAAGAAGAATATGTCCCACTTCAAAACAAAACCAATACTCTGTAAAATAAGCCTATTCTCATGCTATTTTTTTTTCACTGTAAGTTCCAAATGATCTGATTTTTTTTCGTGGTGCTGAGGTTTTGACCATTCTTTTTCTACTCATTCATTTGAAGAGTGACAGCCATTTAAACACCCCGCAGGCCTGGCACTTTGTCTTGCTTTTACCTGATCAGATGTATACTTTCAGCTCTAGACATAACAGACCTTAGACACATTAGTACCTCACAAGAACAGTGTAAATCACACACTGTCTTCAAAGGACACAAGTAGGTAAGCTCCATGTGCTGAAAACACATTACTAAATGAATGTTAGAATTTTTATTTAACTGTTTTAAGTGTTGAAAGATCCAAAGGGATTTTGAATAGCTGACAACTCTGGAGATAAGAACTACCATGGAGCAAGTCCTTTAAGTGAGACTTTCCTTGCTGAGCTTTGACACTGAGTCAAGTTTACTAAAGATTGAGCTGAGAAATCTGTCAGGTACACAGGAAAATTAGTACAGTGTGGTTTTATGATAAAAATAAAGCCTGCAAGCCTGAGTTTTACTTACTTTATGATCTGTTGCTTCCAATGAAATTCTTTTTTTCATGATTGTTGCTAGAATCAGAATCAGGCACTATAGTTTCTTTCTACGTCATTCTTAAGGGAGTTAAAAGTCTTATTCCAGTATGTTGACATAAGCTTCATTTTGTCTGTGATGAACTGGGAATATTGAGATCCAGGGTCCCTCTTTGACTTCTCTGACACTTCTCAGCTTTAGCTGAGCAATACATAAGAAGGTAACAGAGTAGGGCCACAGGAAAACTTGAAGTGGGACATTCAGATTGGAACTGAAAGACAGAACAGGAACACAGGCACAGAAGGACAGAGTAAATACTGGAGAAGCTCGAGGAGAATGAAAGGGTAAAATAATTAATGCAGCTGACCAGATCCTCAATTGCACTTAGAATAGGTAAGACACAGAGGAGTCATTCATGGACATTCTATCTAATGTCCTATTAAATAGAGTGTAAATACAGGCTGAAAGAGTTTTAAAGATCTGAGGAGAGTCTGACCTCCAACTTTTTTCAGCCACATCATCTGTGTCAACATATCACAGGGCCAAGGTGGTCCATGGCTCCTGCGGTGGCTTTCAGCCACTTCAGTAGGCTCTCCCAGGACATTTCTCACATGCTGGGATGCACCTGGTCAGGAATAAGTATTGGCAAAGAGATTCAAAACTTGGACTGTGGTATAAAAATTGTGTAGTTTGACCCCTGTCTGCATGATCCACTTGGCATGACACTACCCCTTACATAGAAAGAATTAAATTTGTAATTATCACTATTTTGTGTATAATATAGGTTAGGGACATTTTTTACATGGTTTTTTTCATATTTTTAACATATGGAGATCAGATTATACTAACCTGGAAAGATCCTAATTAAAATTACACTTCAAAGAAATTCAAAAATTTAGCTACAGGAGGGCACATTTAAATCAGCCATATCTGTGTCCTGTATTGATCCTGCATAATTTCTGTGTGATTGAGGTGTTTTCATTTTCATAACCTCATTTCTGCTTACACCAACTCTCAAAGACGCTTTGAGTGTTTCCCTTTTTTTTTCTTTTTTTTCCCTCATGGTGTCACTACAGGCCAAACCTGACAAATCCTCATGCATCCATGTACATGAGCCTCAGCACACTGGATGAGATATTTCTGTTCTGCTGCCTCCAAAGGTTGTCTTCTATAACCTGGTCAGGGAGTACAAGAAATGGATAACTGTTGGGTAAGCATAAGTCAGTGTGCATAAGTTTGAGTGGCTAGAGGTCTTGTAGGCTTCTTTTTCAACAAAGCTTGTGGCCCTGGACAGTGGTTATTTTCAGTATGAAAGAGGACAAAAGTCAGAAGTCTTGCTGGGCAGCAAATGTCTCAGAAGATAAACTGTATAATAACTTTCTGTGCTTAGCTGGTGGAGATATCTTACTAAAATTTTAGAATAAATATTTGTATAAACTGGTGAAGGTCAGCTGCAAAGGCAGTTATTATGTGGCTTAAAATTATTACCTGTATAATGTTGTGGATAAAAGGTTCTCATGTTCAGGCCCTGTTCTCTTACTGCGCATCATTAAGGCATAGCTTATTGAAAGTGTTACCAAATGTATGGTTCAAAAATGTATTTAGTGCAAAAAGAAGAGGAAAGCAATTAACAGCTTTTATTTGTGAGAGCATATGTGACCTCCAACTCAGCTATTTATGTCATACACTGGCATTGCATCTGTGGACTCCTAAAGCAGATCTGCTGTAAAAAAAAAAAGTCTTCTGTCTTATTTATGGATATAACAGAGGATAATAGTCAAAATGCTAAAATACTGACTTCCTAACACTTTTATCAATCCCAGTAATACATTTCAGCTGGAAAATGCTGAAGTTGTCAACATACAGTTTTTAGATGCAGTGTTCTTGTTGAAATTTTCTGTAATTCAACATTTGTAACTGTTGGTTTTGCTTCTAAGGGAGTCTCTTACTCTGTAGGTACTGCCTCATAAATTCCTGTACAAGCATGTAATTAATCTGTTTAATTTTCAAGAACATTTCTGTCTTCTCATTAAATGGTAATTTTCTGTATCAGAAATCTAATGTCCTCTCTAATCAGAGGATAATATTTCAAGATCAGAAAATTATTTATTTCCTATGCTACATGTATTTGGGCATTTAGAATTCAGGTAAAATGCACAACTTGATTTTTTTATTATTGCTTTGAAATTGTTACTTCAAGTTGTTTGCAAATTAGTACTTTGACATTTTCATCACAAAATGACATACTAACCCTACTCTTTCAGCTGAAATGAAAAAAACAATATTAAGACTGCAATGTCAAGCTTTCAGAGGCTAGGGCAGGGGAAAAATGACATCTTGTCTAAATAGTGTATTCATAACTTGGCCCTTACCTCTGCTGAAGGCATTAAAATATTGCCTGTAGTTATATGAAAAAATCTGGTGTTTTGCCATATTTCATATCCAAGGCAGACCTTTTTTCTATATTAATTAAAATCATGCAATGAAGAAATGCTGGGTATTGTTTGTTAAATAACTTCAGACTCTGTTGGTCTTTACAGGAAGAAATAGTGTTTTTTATATTATGGCAGTGGCAGCTTGCCTTGAAGATATGGATTTGCCTCTTTCATATGCTGCAGGGCAAGTTACCAAAATCACACTTATCAAGATGGTCACTTGTTTCCATGTTGTTTTGTGTCTTGGAAAGATTCTGAACACTCAGAGGTGAAAGCCGGGGCAATGGGAGCTTGGCTGCTGGGCTTTGAGAGCAAAGAAGTGCTACACAGTGATTTCACAAACCTGATGCCCAAAGTGAATGTGTACATTTGATCTCAGACTTTTAGGTCTATGCTTTGAGATGTTCCTCATCTCTCAGGTTATTTTGAAAGTAAATGATATTATGGCTCTGAAGGATAATAATACAATAGTGATTGGGTAACTTAGTCTTCAGAGAAGTGTCTGAACTATGCACGCTAAGAAAGCATTGGATACCCACTGAATGATGAGGACAAAATAAATATTGGCTTATTACTTGAAAAGAATCCTCCTCCAATGTGGTATCCAGGTATTGTACGAACAAACAAAAGGTTAAAACACATTGAATAAAACAAAAAACATAAGAAAGCATACTGACTGCTACATAAGCAGAGTGGAAATATCTAAGATGGGAGTTCTTATTCTAGGGTATGTGTATCACTAGTGGTATGAAAACTATTTCAAAGTGGTCTTCAAATAAATCTGAGCATCTGAGCAGAAGAATGTCTCCTCCCTCATATGAGTTCCTATTATTGCATTCCCACAGGAAACTGGGACGAAGATCTGGAAGCATGCATAGGGACTGGTACATGCCACATTTCCAGCATTGTCACTTATCTGTAAAATACAATTCTTTTTCCAGAGCAAACTAAAATGGTTACTTCAGGCTTAAAGATTGACCTGGTAAGTGATAGGTCACATTAGCTCAAGCAGAGTATCATGTTATATATTTAATACTTTTCTCCAACTTTTATTTAGCAAGGAAGATGAAGTCAAATGACATTGAGTCATTTTAGGAATATCCTCAAGTGTACTTCAGAAGCTTTTGCTAAGTAAGCTAATGGAGCCCAGTGAGAACAAACAGGAGTAACTTGTTCTCTTGTGTAATTTGAAAGTAATTTTCTGACAGCTGAAGAGCTATAAATATTAAATTTTATCCAATACATAAACTATAGCAGGCAGAGACTTTCCCCACCTCATCAAACCTGCCTTGGCTCTTATCCCTAGATTTCATTCTCTTCTGGTTGTAATTGCCTGGCATTCACAATTTGTATTCCTTAGGCTTCTGACAGCTCCTCGATCAACATGTCTGAGCTCCTTGTCCCAATTCCAGTTATCCCTGTTTCCTCTAGCCAGTGTCCCCATCCGTCCAGCCGCTTCCTGCCACCTTTCCCACCTTTGTCCAGTTCGCAGGTTTTGTCCACATGCAAAGACATTTTATGACTGAGGCACCACAGTGCCTTAATCTACATTTTCCGTGAGCAAGTATTTTAAAAGGAAGTTTTTCTAGTTTTATAATTTAGCATAGCTGGGTTTTTTCACAATAACGCTTGTCACACTTCCCTATTCAAAAGTTTCTTCTACAATGAGGTTGCTGGATAGATACATACATTTCTAAAGTGTGTTAAGTGAGCACTTCGTATCATCATATACTCTGTTGCTATGTACATAAGTATGACTACATAAACTAAAAGTATAGATATAAGCCTAAGCAATAGGTGAAAATACATGAAAAATGAAACTTTCTTAAATGGATTGTACTCAGCTAATGCGTAAACTCATATTTAGTCATGTTGCCTTTAAGTAATCATTTAAGTAGGTTAATTAATATGTAGCCATGCATTTAAGAATCAGATTTGAACTTAAAAACGTATTTTAGATAATATTGCAATCCTGTTTCATTTGGAATATTTATTATTCTGAATAATTATTCAAAGAAGAACAAGATTCCAACTTAACAGTTAAAGATATATAAATGTACAGAGAGTTTTTGGATCAATACAATGCATCAGAATTAATAGTGACAAGTGAGTCCTAACCAATGTATAATATTAAATGAGTAGAAGAATAATTCAATATTGTCAACAGTATGGGAGGTGACAAGCAGCATTTCAAAGACAATCTCAAAGGAAAAATGTATTAATCCTTCCTACTCAATATAATGTAAAAGTAAATATGTGGTTGTACATGTTTGAATATATGGTTATAAATGCACATACATGTGTATTAATTTGAATCTAATAGAGCAGCAGTATACAGTAATATGATTAATACAGAACAATTTAAAAATAATTTCATTGGACAGTCAGTGTGAATGGATTTGCTTTTATACTAAAGTAATCTAGCCATGGCCATTGACTAGCATAATTATTGAAAATTCATTGTTATGGCTTCAAAGCTAATACACTTAGGTAATAATAATGGTTAATCACTGGCTTATGTAAGTAAGCAAGCTCTTCTGCTGTCTTTAAACATATACACAAGTTCAAAACTGTGCAACATGTATATAATATCTTGACAGAGTCCCAAGCTGTCTATGCACTTATTGCACTTCAAATACTTTCTAGTACTTACAGGTGTGTCTGAATGCTTCACTTTGGTGCTGTTTTTGAGAAAAGAATAAAAGGGAATTAGGGAAACCCGGTTGAATATTTAGGAAAATATTCTGCTGCATAACTGAAGGGGCAGGAGATCCATAAAACCAGTCCCCAGAAGTGGCGTGTGGTTTATCAGTTTGTAGTTGAGGTGAAAACTTCCCCATGATTAAATCACAGTTTACATTCCACTTTTGGTATTCATGCACAAACTGCAGTCTGTCAGCATACAGCATTTTCCCCAGTGGATCCAGAAAATAATGTGTTTGGTAAAGCCAATTTGGTGCTTGGCAGGAAGCATAGGGTCCCCATGGCATGAAATAATTCACAGCAAGGCAGTGCTCTAGCTCCTTTTGATTCCCTCGCTTTCGTGACCTTCGATGTTGCCTGAAGTCCCCGTGAACAAAGTCATTTAAGTTTGATGGGTGAATACTCCAGTAGTTTCCTTTGCCATCCTCACATCTTCCCACCTTGATGAAACAATCGTTTAGTGAAAGGTTGTGCCTTACACTGTTCCTCCAGCCTCGACCTTTGTTCCTGTAAAAAGGAAAATTATCTTCAATATATTTGTAGATAGCAGCTAAATTCAGTTTATTTGTGGGGGAAGAAAGAATTGCCTTTGCAATCAAAGCTATGTACGAGAGAGGTGGTTTATCCAGAAATCTTCCTTCATCCACAGTCACAGGAAGACCCTTTTTGGCATGTATGTGAGAGCTGGGAATTTGAGGTGTAATCCCATGAGCCAGTTTTCTTTCTTCTCCTACTGTACAGATGTCCAGACTTCTTTCCCTGTTTTCAGATGAGTCTTCACTCATTTTAGCAGCCTGAAACCTAGCATTTATTTTAAGTGTTCTGCTATTTTACTGCAAGTAGCCAGTTGAAAAATTGGTCCACTGAATATAACCAGCAGGAGAAATGAAAGTTGGGCTTTAAATGTGCTGCTCTCATATACTCAGATTTCTATTTTATACTCTGTTAAGTCAACATCCTTAACAATGAAAACTGAACTGCCTATGTTTACAAAAGTCAAAGTACAAGTCCTAGCTGAATGAAAAAAAATTACAAAATAATTATACTATGTTAAGTATGAAGATAAACAGACCATGACGTTAGCCTCTCACTTCATTATAATCTGAGAAAACACCCTTCAGTGTTCCCCATTGAAACATAATGATTAATGAGAAATTTATGGTGCCTAGATAGAGTTGCGAAAGGATTAGACTCTCCAGTGATATGCAGAACAAATTGAAACCAACATGTTGGTTCCTGTGTTCTACACTTAGTCAAACATGTTGTATTTAGTACAATAAACATTTGTTTTACCTGCTAATAGAAAGTACCGTGTGAAAAGAAACTTCCTATCAAATTTTACAGCTGCAGGATAGCTATTCCTGGTGGAAATGAATTAAAGCAAAAAAAAAAACCTCCAAAACACAAATTGCTCCCCTTTTTTCTTAGTAACTCTCTGATCCCAAAAGCACAAGTGGCTTTCATGCTGAGTATGCAAGTGACCAGTTCTGCCAACCCAAGAAACCACTTGAGGGAGCAATTACCACTCAGAGCCAGAGAGTTGTGTGCCCTGTCACTTTCAAAGCACAAACTGTCATTTGAACTCTGACATGGCCCTCAGCCTCCTGAGGTCTGACACTGTTAAGGAAGAGACAGTCATCTCATCTTGGAAATGGTTGCCTGGAGAAGCTGTGGATGTCCCGTCCTTGTAAGTGGTTCAAGGCCAGGCTGGACTGAGCTCTGAGCACCCTGGTCTGGTAAAGGTAACCCTGCCCATGACAGTGGGGTTGAAACTCCAAACTTTTCTATAATTTATGATTCTATGATCTCATGGGATTAGTTTAGGAAGGTTATTGAACATGTTGAAATATGTTCTAAAGCAAAACAAAACAAAATGGTGGAAACTTTGAAAGAGGATGTATTTTCTTCTTTTGGGTCACTTTTGATCAAAATATATATTCACAAATGAGATCTGTGTTTTGAGGCATCAACAATGTCATCAAAGATTAAACCTTACAAGGCTGAAGTTGATGCTGTTGTTCAGGTTTTTACGGGTTCTGAAATAACCCTTGGTTGCTCCCTTCAGATGCTAGTACTGTCAAAGAGAGAGGGACACTAGGGCATGCATTAAAATGATCCCTTTCCTCCTCACCTTGAAGTTCTTAACCTAACTGATCATCTTCACTGGGCACTTGTAAGCCTTGTCTCAGGTTTTCCAAATTGACCAACCAATGTTTCAGTAGGTAGCCACAATGTTTTTAGACCAGAAAACAAAGACTCATAATGCAACACTACAGTTCACATGGGTTATGTAACATTTCTGTGCCAGAGTAGAATTGCCACCTGCTTGCTTGCAAGATTTAATAGAACACTTTTCCAGTAATCTCTGTGAATGGGATGTACCTGGTATTTTAACAGCCTTGGCTGTTCAAAAATCCTAGTGATGACATGATGAGCTATTTAACCGTTTTTCCTTGTTTTTCAACCTCAGCAATCACTTCTTTTGAGGACATTAATTTGACTTCCTCTATCCCTACTAGAAATTGTCTGCCTGGACCATCCTAAAGTTGCTATCATCTTTCTGTTACTGGTAGTTTTTCATAACCTTCTGATGACTAACTTACCCAGTTTGTTCTCCTCCTCTCTTATTTGCAGCTGAATGGTTGCCAAATCATAGCAGAAATTATCTCTGAAATGTGTGATCTGGCATGTTAGACTATTTATTACAATCACGCCATTTCTGTTGCTGCAACTTTAAGCAGGTTATACGTAAAGGGGTTCCTACAATAATAATATAAAAAGCTTGATTTCAGTTCAGAATACCAGATTATCTATATTAGGTTATTTCTACTGAAATTTGTGTTTTTATGGAACAGCACAGTTGTAGACTGCAGAACAAATGCTGCTCACTGTGACAAGGACTGTGTGTTCCTTTCCCCATAGCTCCAAGAACAAAACACAGAATCAACCACGTTCTGCTATTTTAGTAGTGACTTTGTAAATGGAAGGATTTTAAAGAAGGACAAGGCACAGAACCTTGACTTTGAGAGCCTACAAATATCCAAATTAAATAAGAATAAGGAAAACAATCTTATTACAGTTTTTAGGACAGGCTTTCAGAAACTGAGGAAGCTGAGGTTATTAGAAGGAGCCAGTTAAGAATTAGAAATTTAAATGCAGTAAATGCCCAAAAGTCAAAAGCATGATGCTTGAACTCAAATTCTAAGTAAGAAGAAAAATTGTGTTGAAAGGGCTCCATACCTGAACAGATGAACAGTTCTTTCAGTAAGTAAAGGAAGAATCTACAGGGAATGAGAGATAAAAGGGTGTGCAAAAAACCCTGCATCTGGAAGGGCTGAAAATCCTGATCTCCAAGATGAAGATTTTTGTTTTTCAGATATGCCATCAAGGAAAATATTAATCCCATACTTCCGGGTGTCTTGCTTGTTCCTCCTTTCTTGAAGTTATTTCTGGAGTTAGTTTTTATTTTCCTCTGAGTCATATCATCAAAGATGAAAATTCCTCTCTTTCCCCAAAACAAGACTCCTTCTAAAATTGTAAGACATGTTCTTTGTTTTATCCTTATTCTTTGTGGGAATCTTCTTATCACTGTCTAAAAAGTCTGCAAACCTTTTACATTAGAGGAACAACCTTCACTGGCTCAATGAACAGTTTTATCTGAAAGAAGAATGAGAGGCAAGGAAAGCATAATGTGTATTCTTACTATGCAGACTTTTTCCATCCCGAGGAAGCAGATTCCTGTTCAAATATCTGCACACACCTTATTAAAGCATCATTTTTGTTGCCACATTCTCTACAATGCCGCTAAAACTCTGCCTGGTTAGAAATCTGAGATTTCCCACAAAGCAGCATAAAAGGAAGCGACTGGCTTTATCAGCCAGACTAGTTAAATAATTTATCCTGTAAATTTGTCAATAAATGAAGTATTCTTGAAAAAATGAATGAGGATGAGAGACCATTTGGAATTCTGTTTCAGTAATGTAATCTGTTCTGAATTTTCACTGTACAAGGATTGGTTTTTTCCTCTGTCCTTAATTTAGGTTAAAGAGAGTTTTTTCAGTGTCTTAACTTTGATTGTATGAATCCAGGCTATCCCCTTACAATAATTCTAATGTTTCTTTTTCTATACATATATTCAAAAAGTCTGCAATTTTCATACTTTGTGCTGTCAAAACAAGCACAAGTTTTAGGGAGTCGTCTGGTTTCTACTTTGGCTCACAGAGTAGACCACTTGCAGTCATAGGACAAAGTGTTTTTAAAAATTCTGACAGTGCATACAATCTGTACCAAAGAACAGAAAACAACTGAAAGCAGCCTTTGTCCTCACTCAGCTTTTATTACAGATATTTAACTACAGTCATATGGAATTTAGAAAGAAAATCTTGCTTAAGTGTAGTGCTGTCTTTTCTTCCTTAGCTCAACATACTTTCAGAATTAATTGCTGTTTCAAAATACTTCTCAAAACATGCCATCAGTATTTCTTTCTAAAGTATATAACCTTTCAAATATTTCTTCTACCTCTGGTTCAGCACTTTTGACCATTTAACAGTCAGCTAGAACAGTGTTCTCTGCAAGGAGAAAATGTATTTATGCCTTATCCTAATAGATTTATTTAATAGCAGTGCAGAAAGTAATACATCATCTACTATTTGCTGAAGAAGTGCAGTTTTCTAGGGCACTGGGGAATACACTGTTAGGAAGCCAAGTGGAACCAGATTTTATACTGCTCATCTTTAGTCCGTGCTTAAGACATAATTGTTTTCCACTTGATGCAGAAAGGTATAGCTTCTTCTCTTCCAGTTAAGGCAAAGAAAGATCAACTGGTCAGTGCTAATAATAGATATGACAAAAATATTTGACTGTAGTTTTTGTTGCTCCATTGTGTGTCTAATTAGGTCCCAAGCCTGCTAATTCTGTAAAGCTTTTCTCTCTAATGTTTACTATACTGTTCAATAGAGAGGCTAACCCATATAGAGCTGTCTTATTTTCTACACATTCTTTATTCTACCTATTGTTTCCACTGTGACTTAAACAATGTTTTAAGGACACCTGGAAATCATTTGTCTTGATTCAATATTTGGTTTTGATGTGTTCAAAACCATTAAGGAATGAGACTTCAGTAAAGAAGTCATTAAATGTTCCAAAGTACCTGCTACTGTTATACTTTGAAAGCAACTAGTTACTCTGTTGTCTGATTTAGGTATTTTACAACACCATTTTGAAAGATGCAGAGAACAAAGGATATTATTTTTCATTATATTATTTTCAC
The DNA here is from genome assembly GCA_013397935.1 of Dasyornis broadbenti. Taxonomy (NCBI): domain Eukaryota; kingdom Metazoa; phylum Chordata; class Aves; order Passeriformes; family Dasyornithidae; genus Dasyornis; species Dasyornis broadbenti. The sequence goes on from VZRN01004857.1 coordinate 2,110,381, forward strand.
AGTGTTAATGCAATCCTTACGTGTGTATGTATGCTTGATTTGGTATAACTCTCTATATACTTTTGATAAAACGTGCAGTCTTATGAAAATTTTGACTCAGTGCAAACTGTTCGGACAAGAACTAAATTAAATGGAGAACAAACATAAGCCTCTTTCCCTCTGCACTGAAGAAGATGAAGCTTGTAGACAGGACATCGTTTTCAACAAGGGTGTTGTCTCCCTCTGTTCCCAGTTGTGCTTGTTGCTCTCCTTCCTTATAACCATTGGTAAGTCTTTCTTGTACAAAGACAGAATCTTTTCCCTCTTTTATATTGTTTATTTCTAATACAACATATTTCTGTTTCCTATTTTAACAGCCCTATGTACACAGTCTTTGCCTACCTAGATAATGGCATTATACTGAAGACTGTTGATCAGTGCTAGCATTTAGACTGAACTAATAAATACACCTTTGCTTCCCATCTCTTATGTTTATTTACACTCAAGGCAGAAGTAAAGGATTTAAACTTAGTGAATGGCAAAATGGATAGAAATAGACAGAATAATCTTGATGTCATTTACAGTACTTGATTTAAACAAAAATAGGTCTTTGAATATGTCTTTGTTTTCAGAACATTCTGCAGCCTATCCTTCCTTCCTAAGCAGACCTTGTCACATCATGATGGAATGCAGTGATTTGTTTGTAATCTTGGGCATAATATCTAGTCTAATAGCTGCTAAAGCCAATGGAAGGGTTCTCCCTACTGAATAAGTGCTGGACTGGGCCAAGACAAATCACTGTTTGGTTTCAGCAAGCATTAAGAAAAGAAAAATTACAACAAAAGTAACCAATAAATCAAAACCCTCTTTAAGCAGTTTTTAAACCTATTTTCATGCAGTCTAGAAGCAATACTAGTTTCCATGATTTTTCTTTTCCTGCTTTTCTCCTTCCATTTTCAACTAGAAATGAATCCATTCTCAAATCTTGCCTTGGTCCAGGATGCATACAAGCACAGTAGGTTGGCAGCCCTCCTCTTGTCCACACCTCTAACCTCTGTGTCCCACCACCATCCACTGGGAAAGTTACCATCCCATTTGTATTTGTCTGTGTAGCTTTTTGTAAGGAATGTACAGAATTCAAAAGAGGAAACAGCTTTTCACAGAAACAGGTGTAACCATTAAGTTAACAGTGTCATAAATAAATTCTCCTTGTTTGCACAATTACTACAGCAATATTTTCTTAGATTATGTTGACAGAAGAAATTGACTTCCCATTAGAGTAAGCAGTCTCCTTTTCCAAACTGTGCCTATCACACAGTACTAAGCCAAAATGTGCATGTAGCAAATCAGCTCTGAAGCTCTGTGCGGATCTGTAAGCAGGAGCAGGCAGCCATGGTGTTTCTGGGACCCCACTGAGAAAGACTTTGGATTCTTCTGTGGGGGAAGCTCTGGAGATCTCACTCCTTTCTTAAACAGTCATGAACATGGCTGGATAACACTGCCATCTATATTTAAACAACTCTTGAATGTTTTTACTGTTGACCCTTGTTAAAAATTACAGCATTGTAAAGCACTAACTCAAAGGCAGTAACATCCTTGGAGTGTAGAAGTAACGTAGTTTGTGATAGAAAGCTATTTTTAAAGTCTTTTCTGATATGCCATTGTCTCAAAGTATGATTAGGGAATTAGGAATGTTTTTACAATAGCAGGTGGGATGGCTATTGAAGTGTTATGATGGAGCAGTGGTAAAACATGGAGATGTTCTCATGGTGTGAGAGGATGCTTCATCAGAAAAATGATTCGTGGTAAGATGGAGTTTACCTTATTGTCTGGTAATAGACATACCCAGGTGAGCTTTAAAGTTCCCAGTGAGGCTGTAACAATGGGGCAAAGCATTCAAAGCGTCCTGAATGAAGAATTAGATTTCTAACTTGTGCTGAAATCTGTGATGATGCTACTAATGCTGTCAGTCTCTGGCATGGTTAATTTCAAGATAGTCTCACTATATATCTTAACTTGTACTCTGCTATTAGATTACAGTGTAGGCTTACCCTTTGAGATAGATGCAAGAGAAATAGGAGACGTTAAATGACGTGATAGAATAAGGTGTCGTTTGAGTTCAAGATCTTTGTTCTGTAAAGGCTGAGTGGTTCCATGTGTGGAATGCCATGAAAGTGAAAGTCAAATGCTAACTGAATAAGTTGATTAAGAAGCCACTGTTTCATTTCATATCATGGGAAGATGTCCTGCACAAAGGCTGAACACCCTTTAAGAAGTGTAGTGTCTTTCTTCCTCCTGTTTGTAGGAGGTATGTGTTTCAGAGCTGGCTACCTAAGTTAATTCTCCCAGTTGCTTTTCTCTCCATTTGGCTGGATCATGCTAAATACAATCTAGCATGAGATGGTTTCATAATCTAATTAGTGGTGACCTCAGCCATATTTACAATGGTACATTACAAGTTCATTTCCAGTGTACCCACCTCAATGTTTTATTGTATTCCTGGTTCATTGAAGTTGTGATGGCCAATCCTTAGCTAGAGAAAGCTGGTACGGTCCTAGTATCTGGCTCATTGAGTCAGCGTGGTATAAAACCAAGGAAGAATGTGATATTGCATTTTATATCTGAAAACATTGCAAGAATGGCCTTGAAAATATATATGGGAATATTTTACAATATAGAAACTATTTACCTGATGAAATATACATCCTAATCAGAGATTAATATCTGCTCATTAGTGCAAGATGATGAGTTTTTAGTGCAAAATACGCTGATCATCTTAAAATAGCTCTGTGCAATTTAACTATGCAAATAAGTCAGTTTTTAAATGCTGTTCTTCTCAGCACATAGAGCCACATAAAAATAGGAAATACAATATTTGAAATGTATCATTGAAATTGTAACACCTAATACTGTCAGATGGAGAAAGGCCAACATAGCTCGCACACCATAGCATCTATTAATAGACCTGACTCCCTTTTGCAATGTCAACTGTAACTTTAATCCTTGTTTTAAATCATAGTATCTCAAATATCAGCTGCTACTAGTTGTACAGTTCTCCTTCAGTTTATACCAGAGAGCCCAATGGAGTCTTTTGAAGGACCTGGTCAGGTTAACAGGGCTAACTTATTACAAGTCCCCACTGTAAATGATTCCACTTCAGAGGACGAAGATGTTAATATTGACATTAAACTTCGTTTCTCTCCACGTCCCCGAAGGCGGACTTCTTCAGCTTCAGAGGAAGAGGAGGCAGATACTCCCACCAACATCTCAAGAAAAGTTTCATTTGCTGATGCATTTGGTTTTGATCTTGTGTCTGTTAAAGAGTTCGATATCTGGGAATTTCCTAATACAGGACAAGAAGATGATATAGAAGATGAAGTTTTCCCTCAGGATGAGTATTTTTTCTCCCAGCAGTTTACATTACCTGCTTCTCAAGAAGAACTTCTACAAAAAGTGCGAGAGCAGAAAGTGATGTTGGAGTCAATCCTGCTTCTGCCTGGGGTTACCTGTATGAACGGCATTATACGAGTCCTCAACGTATCCTTTCAAAAACAGGTGTATGTTCGAATGACACTGAATAACTGGCTCAGTTATTACGACATCCTCGCAGAGTTCATGCCTAATTCTTGTGGTAGTGAAACAGATCAGTTTTGCTTTAAGATTTCTTTGGTGCCTCCTTACCAGAAAGACGGAGTTAAGGTGGAGTTCTGTATACGCTACGAGACATCAGTTGGTACCTTCTGGGCAAACAACGATGACAAAAATTACACACTGATTTGTCACAAGAAAGAAATTGCACCCAAGGTGGATAATAAACCCCAGAAAGAGGTTACAGATAGGTGTCTTAAAGGCTGCTTAAAGACAACGCAAAGCAGGTGAGGTTATACCTTAATTTTTGGTAATTTAGAATACAGCTGGCTAATTCTGACTTTCTGTGTGTGCTTACTAAAGCCAAGACTGTCCACGTTATTTTCTTCTATTTTACTTTTTTTTCTAAATGAAAAATTAGACCAAAACTTATTTTCAGTAAAGTGCTTGTATATACCAGCCAGTGGTTTTCTGCAGACAGATTAGCTGGGATCATGATTTTATGCATGTCATTCATTTGAAAAGTAGTGTGGGGGTCTATAAACCCTCTATGGGCTGTGTATCAATTTCGATCTCTGTAGGATACAAATTGAGCTGACAGCAATGGGATTTTTGTTCTAGACTAAGGTATTGACATATAACATACTTTGCATCCACTTCCTTTCTAAGTCAACAAAAATTTAAAAGGAAAACAAAAGCTGGGATTTCACACTATTTATTTCATGGTTTTTTTTTCTCTACATGCAATTATTAGAGCAGAAATGGTGCTGGTGTTTCATGAAGCAGAAGTAGATAACTTAGGGAAGAATCCAGCAATTACAGTAACTTTTCTGCAAGTGGTTGGGCTATTCTGCAAGTTGCATATCAGGGCTATAATTCCTTTTCCCTGCCACTGGTTGATGCTTCCGTTTCACAAATGGTGAAATGAATTATGCTTTATAAGGCATAATTGGTAATATATTAAAGAAAAATATATACAATTTATCTTGTATATACTGTTCTGATTAAATACAGACAAGTAATATGTTACTTATAAAGTGGTAATGGTTAACTTATACTTTAATCATGTATAGAGACACCTGAGAATACTAAATTTTGGCTTCCTACTGTTTTTTGCTATCTTCTTTCTGTTAGCAAACAATGTTGCATGCAAAAATCTAATTCTCAGTTTTTTCCCTCCCCAAAATTGCTATAAATCATTTGGACTTCCACAGAACTAAATCTGTATTTTACCTGTAATGTCCTTTGTGATACTTGGATGCTAGAACTAAATTAATGTTGGGTTTTTGAATTTATGTTGGGGTTTTAGTTCCTATACTCTTTCCAAATAAGGCGGTGCTGTTTGATTTCACTGGTGCTCTTCCACAGGTGTGAGCTGGTAGGGAAGGGAGAGCAGAACTGCAGCAGTGGTGGGAGCTTATGGAAGAGAGAGACAGCCAGGTCTTCTTCCTCTGTGTAAAACCTTCGTTCCCAAAACCAGACTTGCTGTGCTGGGAGCTTCTGCCAGCCCTAATCGCATATCAGCCTTGTGAGGAGAGGTGCAAAACATGGCTTAGTGCCTGTATCAACACCACGGGGTAGGAGCTGCCCCAAGGCTAGCCCAAGGCCTGGTTCATAGCCAGTCCACAAGCTCTCCTGACCAGTGTCCCTTGGGCCAGCTCTGGAGCCCTCATGATGATGCTTCCATGAGGGAACATCCCAGTATGTCAGAGCAGAGGGAATGATGCTTTTACATGTCATGTGGTTGATTCCTGACATTTGTATCTGGTTTTATACATAACTTCTGTCCTTTAAGAAGTGTCACATGACCCATCCTGGGTAAATAAGGTAGCCTGAGATACCCTGCAGAAGGACTGTGATATCAATCATACAGGCATGTGCAGGCAGTATGACTCCAGCCTGAGTTCAGGTAGCCCACAAGGAACAGATGATGGACATGGAGAGCTGAGTCTCAATTTAGTGAGCCCTGGGCTTCCAGATAGTTTAACCTGAATAACCTGAAAATTTAGATACTGTTGGGCATCTAAGGTCAAATGACCCCTAAGTGTTTAATTCCTTAAAGTTTCCCATGACATGCATAATGCTAGCAAAAGTTGTAGAAGCCTGATACTCTTTTACATTGATATACTAAATTATTTATGTGTCAGACAGAGAGCTGTTTTAAAAAATGGGAAAGTAGATAACGTGTCTTCTTCTCAATATAAAATTATTTTGTCTCATCAGATTATAAAGTTGTCTCCCTCTATGTCAGACTGAAGAGGAATGCATATGTGTGCATGTTATACATACATACATATGTATGTATACATTTATGTGTATATTTGTTCATACAGACACATATACACATGTATGTTTAAAATATTTAAAACAAAGTAGTCAGATTCTTGTCTACATTAGAATCTGCTACACATTTCTGTAAAGCAGTTAACAAGCATGCACTTTCAAGACCCTCCTTAGTGGCAGAAGAATATACAGAGACCTCACAGTAAACGCAAAAATGAGCTGGAAGTATATTTGGAATATGGTTCCAGTGGTCACCAAGGCTTCTGAAAGACAGTTCTGGCAGATTGTAATCCAGGACTAATTTTATGCTACAGGGACTTCATTGACTTCATGAGAGTCACAGATTTCACCAGTGTAAATGAGGTCAGCATCGGGACCTTTTGTTTCAAAAGAACTAAGATGCCAACTTGCATTGCTCACTTGTTTTTCAAAGTGTCTTTGTACATGTTGCCCCTTTGAGTGACGAGAAACACCCTGCAGACATCTGCAAAAGTACCTCATTATTCTCCTTCAGACTCTCATTAAAACTCCTTTGCTTTGATATCCAGAAAAAAAGGAAAAGAAAAACAAACCCCCCAAAACTGGCAAAGTGAGGCTGCTGATGTGCTGTTACTCCTTCATTTCACTCTGAGAAGCACTGCTCTGATACCAGCTCTCCTCCACCAGCCTGTCTCTCTCTCTGCTTACTTTTTGTTCTGGTGATAAACTCTGCAGCATTTATACGTGCTGTGCTGGGTGTTTATAGAACATTTAGCAGAGTGAGGGGGTCCTCCACTGTATCTAGTTTGTCCTTGGAGCTGCAGCATTGCAAATAGATAGAAGTAAAACCAATTTTATCTATGATTCTTACAATAAAATGATAGGTAAGTAATAGTGCTATCCATACCCATGAGTTGGACATCAAGATTAAAGATTTCTTTACAGCAATCTGAATAGAAGGGTAATTTTAAAAGACACTCATTTAGGCATCTGTTTCAAATTTAGAAACCTGTAATAATATTTTTAATTTTTTTTTGTAATCTCTTGGCTCTGAGGTATTTATGCTTTCTCCTGAAATATGCAATTTACCTCTGCAGTTAAAAAATAAGACATGAAAGAATTACGTTTTTTAAGCAGAGAGCCTGATCCACTCTAGGGCATACTTGTGTGGCTTGTTAAATATCATTAGCAAGGATTAGTTGTGTTAGTTAAGTGAAAAGAATAATATGCACTTTCAGAGGAAGTTACAGGCAAAACACAATAATAAGGCTATATCAAGTTACTCTTAAGAACATGATCCAGGATGACGTTGAGTGAATAAGGGCAATAGGCTGTTTTCTGACACCATTATTAAGAAATAAATTTTTAAAAATTGACTTAACCCTCAAAAGTTGCACCTGAAAAAAGAACTACGGTAAAAAGCAAAGCTGCATCAAATAATTAATGCTGAAAACTGTCTATATTTGGATATTCAGAACCACATCACTTGAAAGTCTGCCTCTTAATTTCATGTTTCATTTGCTTTTGCTCCCGTTTCGAGGTATGAACAAAGAGCCTTCTCTTAAAGTTTCATAAAGTATTCAATTCTAGCTGGATTTTAACAAACTAAAATTCTTTCCTCATAAAATTTAACAATTTTTATGTTTTTCAAAATTCTTCAAAGGATGCACAGGGACAAAATACAGTTTGGAAAAATAATTTTTAAATTAAACAATTTATGCTTTGGTCTATCTGAAAGTGTTTCCTTAACTTATACGTAGTCATAATCATACTTCAGGAGAAAAACTGACTCCTAAAATTTTAAGACTGACACTGGAAATTAAAAAGCTTCTGCCAATAAACAGGCCTTATTTCTATCATACTTATGTGTATATATATATACACATATACACTTATCTTTATATATACATACCTATAAATGTATATATATATATATATGTGCAAGTAAGAAAAATGTAAATTAATTGTATCAGCTCCACTCTTTTTTTGGGATATGGATAATGATTCTGAACATGAATTTTTCACAGTCCTCATATTTGGACCACATGACCATATTGTGGACAACAGGCTCCTGCACTGATCTGATCAGACAGGAACTTGTTGGGAGATGCATGAGGAAAACTCCTGCAGATCATTCTGCAAGGTGCAGTGATAAAGTTATGAAAGCCATATTCCCTGTCACTGGTGATGCTGCATCCCATATCTTGCTTGGCCCTGGTTTGCCACCTGTCAAGAGCAAAAGCAACAGCACCAGGAAAATGGCTGATAGGCATGAGAATTGTTTTTAAAAGGATATTGTGTATTTGGACTCCTGTCCTCTGACAAGGAAGGGGAAGGCTAGTATTTTTGTCATAACTGTTAGAGTTGTGTGGCTTGAGTTATCCCCCTTGTAGCTCTCTGACCCCAAACATGTATCACTCTGAACTGATCCACAAGTGTATCACTGTGATCCAGCTGATGTTGGTCCTATGATTTTTTTTGTAATTGCTAGGCTGTACCTTTTTTTGAGTATGAGCACATCAATTCCCTTCCCTCCACGATGCTGCTTTAAAACACAGCACAGAATAGGGCTATAACTCTTATACGAGCTGCTCTACGAGAAAGAGATTAAAAACCCTGTATCTGTGGGCCAACAATGCCCAGTCTGACAGCATAAATACTGAATGCTCTTTAAGCAATTGCCAGTTAGAAAATCTTCTATGCATGAGTACTTTTCCTTCTTCAGCTGCTGGTCATCTCCTTTCTGATGGCAGGCAAAGGAAGTAAACTGCTGAAGACCCAGCTTGGCAGGACTGCACCATGCTCAGACAGTCTTCCCAGGCAGATGGCAGACCAGTACCTAGGTTGCCCCGAGAAATGCCGCTTTGCTTCAGCTCCTCCTGGCCTTTCCCACAAGCTCATGATATGATTAAAAAAAAAATCAAAGGCTTCTGAAAAAGATGTTTGGAAATAGTCTTATGCACTTAGCTATGAGGAACAACTGTGTCATTCCCAGCTGGTCCATTTAAAATATGGCATTTAAATTATGTTCTCTTTTGATCCTTGTTCTTTTGATTGTGTCTCAACACAATCGGGAAGCAAAAAGAAGAGCAGAAAAGGTGTTAAAACACACATCTTCTTTGTGTACCTCTATTTAATCTCAAGGTTGTTTCTGTCATTTTAAGTCATGAGTTACATCTTGATCAGCATACAGAGATGGGATTTGACTAAAGTTTATTGCTATTAATAGGAAGTGACTGCAGTCACTGTTTTTACCAGGAGAGCAGCTGCTAGAGAAGCTATCCATTCACAGGCAGCCAGCTAAGAGGAACACTCCTCTCTCTGTTTTCAATCTGACAGTATTCCCAAACCTTCTCTTGCCTCCTGGTCATTGCCAGTCTTTCTCAGTTGTAGAATTAGGTAGGACTGGCACCAAAATAAGACTTTTCCATGTGCTTGAAACCATGATTATCAGAGACACAGGATAATTATTTAAGGTGCTCTAAGATATATTATTCAGACAAGTGGGATAAAAGCATGCTGTAGAACTGAGTTTGAATATTACAAATGTTTCTTAATTGCAACGCTAGAGTTATCTTTTGAGGACATTGCTGCAGCCTTATTCTCCAAAGTAATTTAAAATGAGCTAAGATAAACCGCTTGAAAAATAGCTTATAGATAACAATCCTGCTTGGCCAGAAATTGCACTCAATGGTTTATTTTCTGTCTGTTTAATCATAATATTTCAAAATCTGAACATGTTTACTATTTGAAATATGAAACTTATTAAAGACCCTAAAGACAGATATTTAGGTTAATGGCTTAAGTCTTTGAATGCTATCACAGAAGAGTTAAAGAAACAGGTGGAAGATATGGATGACAATGGCACGCACAGATGAATAGACACATTCTTCCTGTACTTGTACTCTCCTACTTGGAGAGTATCTGAAAGCTGAAAACCTGTCACAGTTTTGCTTTTGGTGATTGTGAACTGTGCCATCCATTTATTGCACTAGAAACATTAAAGGAAGCTTTTATAATTTAAGGGAACAACATATGAAAGTAACATTACTGTACTGGCAATCCTAGCGCAACATTTACTCTGGAATTTATTAGTATCAGTGGTTTCTCATTCATTTCCAAGAGCTACCTTGGAAACTGCTCTCACCAATGCTACAGAACAGAAATTTGTGTTCTAATGTATGGGAAATGTTGGTTGCTATAAAGCTTTTTCAGTTGTTTGCATGAAATCATATAAAACCAGTGTCCTGTAATCTGAGTATCATTTCTCAGCCATAGGATAAGTCCTTTTATTATGCATGCATTGCTTGGCTTTACAAGTGTAGGATTTTTTTTCAGTTGCTACAATTTCACCAGCTTATTTAAATATGCCAGTGCTGTAACACCATTATCACTGACTCTTAGAACTTTTTAATTCAGCAACTGGCTTGATCCTGCAATAGGCACAATAAATAATTTAACAAACATCAGGAGTCTCACTCAACTTTGTAGAATTCTTCATGTGTAAAACTGTCCTTGAATACTTACAGGACCAGATGCTCTTTCAGATTCCTGGTTAAGGATCTTTGGAAAAATAGAAGTGCATGCTAAATGAACTCCTGCATGTTCAATGATTCTTTTGTTTAGGAAGATATCTGTTTTGCAAACTGAACCAGGCTGTTAATGACCATTTCAATTCTCTCTCCTGTCTACCATTCAGGTACTACTGTTCATAAATGTTCAGTTGGAAAAAAAATTGTTCTGTTACATTCACCTTGACTTGGCTAAATGTTAGTCTTGAAAAGATGTTTAAAGTTAGTGCAACATTAGCTGAGAGTACTGGAGTCGTATTTAATCATTGCATTGACTACCAGTGTCATTTGAGCTGTTTATTCTGATTATGAACTTTAAACTGTGATACAGTCCCAGCACCACAGCTCTGAAATTGAAGCAAGGGATTCAGCTGCAGTGTAGGTCCAGAGAACCAAATGCCCATGGAATTTTTAAGATAAAATGTGAATAATCTTCTGAGCTACATAAGGTAGAAAAAATGGTCCAAACAAATACTTTGAAAGTTAAATGGAGTCCCTGCCTTAGGGCAAAGGAAGGGGTAAGACCTTTTAAATACCACTGGAGAATGTTAGAAGTGGCTATTTGATCCCTAGACCTTTAGTGACACACAAGAAAGTATTAGTTGATATGCCAAAGCATAATAGGGGGCTTGGTTTTCTGAGTGTCTTTCCACTCTCCTCCTGACTCATGAAACCAGCTGATACACTAACACGAAACCTGAAGATTTATTACTGCTGGTTACTAATTGTAGTCCTAAAGGGCCCTGAGCTACACAATTGAATGTGAACTAGGCAAAGCTGGCAGGTTTTTCTTACCTTGCACTTAGGTGCACTACGTGGATTGGTATTTACATTTTGGTTTGATGCCCAATTGTTGTCCCTGCAATAACATTTATAGATACTGGATGATAAACATAAGATATACTAGCCTGAAACACTTCCTGTTATGGAGTTGGGGAGTTGGTCAGTCTCCTCAGCTACCCTAGTAAATCTGAACCAGTGTCTCCTAGGTTTTTTTCCACGTCTTCTTGATGGAAGTATTGACACCTATCACACAGCTGCCTTCTTGTTGTGTGGTAGTAAGCATGTGAAAAACAAAAAAAAAACACCAAAAAAAAAGTCTCTTGCCATGATAACACCTGGGATTTAAATCCTTTTTGTGATATTTATTGAATTTACAATTGCTTTCCAAGATTTAGATCACAGTTACCCTCTCTTAAGATCAACTGTCTAAGGCCTTTTTTTTATGGTCATCCTTCCTGTTCTCCTCCCCAGGGGTGGTAACTGTGTCGTAGTCTCACCTGACTGCCATCTATCTCTCTACAGTCTATCTAAAGCACTTACCACCTTCTTGTATACCTGCCTCAGCATACTGCAGGCAGCCTCTAGGAAAATACTCTCTTCTGACTCGCTAGGAGACCGCTCCTTCTCTATTTTCCCCATGTGACATCCAGAAGAAGACCAGGGGCCACATAAGGTGTTTCTCCTCTCAGATTTATCCAAAACAGACACAACTTGAGAGTTTCTCTCCTCCAATCTTTTAAAGTGAGAGAAAGAAGCAAGAGAAGAACAATGGGACACTACTCCCAGCTCTTTTCTACAACACCATTTTGATATTTGATCATGCCCCTCCCAGACAAAATAGCAACCTCAGAAGCATATCCTCTGACATTAGGCCAAGCCTAGGCCTCAGGAAACTTGACTCCTGATTCACCTTTTCCTCTCTTTCAACAGCTTGGCCCTGTAAATAGACATCCCAATAGTAAGGTCCTGCATTGCTGTTTCACAATGGATCTCTCAATAGGCTTTCTAACACTGCCCTGGAGAATATTTTTGAAAGAGTTTCTCTGTCTATGAAGTACTTAGTCCATTCTGTCAAAGGACTCAATGAATTTTCTGACCAGTCAGCATATAAAACAGCTGTGTAAATAACTTCTGAACTAGTTTTGTTTCGACATTGCTACATGGATATCACAGTAAGGTACAACAATCATGACAGACTTGTGAAAGGATCTGAAAAAAGGGGCAGTGTTCCTGTTTATAATTGCTATAGCTCAATTTGAGGTATAACCGACTTATTATGCGATGAGCTCCTCTGCAGTCTTCATATCTATAGTCACGAGTTTTGGGGATAGACAGTGCTCTATTAGAGGTTTGAGCCTGGCACCAAATTGGTGTTGGGCTCCTGGTTCAGACTGTATGGCACTAAAATCTTCAAATGGACAGATATACATCTATATTTAAAAAATAAAAAAAAAGTATGAATATTTTGCTATTAAAACTCAAGGTCTTTTTTAATGAGCTAGAAAATATAAAGACTAATTTCTTGGGACTTTGTTTGCTTTGAGGCAATGATTATTCTCATCCCAAGTCAGGCCAATGCATTTTGTTCTGTGCCACCCATGTCCCTGCTTCAATCATAAACTAAGACTGAAAAATTAAAATATTAGTAATTGGAAAATATAATCCCCTGGATAACACCAATCCAATAATCTTAATAAAAATAGGTTTATTACAAACATTGTCTGAATCCTACTGGGAATTATCTTTGCAGAAAAAAATGCTTAAATTCCCTTACAGCTGCTCTCTTGATCAATTGTCCCCCTTGATACTATTAATCATCATACCATATATCACTTATTCTGAGCATATTTTTCAAATTCACTTTCCAAACTTCTCTTCTAATTTCTCCTTGTGCAGAAGTTACTGACAGTCCTTTACTGTCCTTTTTCAGTCCCACCTTCTCTCCTCTTCTGGTGACAGCCCCTTTTCCGAGGTGAGAAGACAAAAACTAGGGGTGTTTCCTCAAGGTGGAGAAACATCACAGCTTAATATTGTCTTCCTCAAATTTCAGACATTTAAGTAGAGGTTCTTTGTGGCTCTGTTTTCATTCAAAATGCTTGTGAAGTTTGCTTGACTGCCTCTCCTGAAAATGCAGTCCTCTATTCCCAGGGTAGTTTCCAAATGGCGGCCGCAGTGCCAGCCTCTTTTGCCACGCCAGCCGGCAAATGTCCTCACCCACTGCTCTAATAAGGAGTGTGCCACGCTGTCTCCTGCCTCTGTCCTCTGTTCCCTGACTATCAACAAGGAAGCTAATTAGTGTCAGTCCCGTTTGTGTGGTGACACCTATTTACTAAAAACTAGATTGAGCCTTCTTTAACACTGCCAGTAGTTGAAGGTCAGATAGGAAAATCACTCTTGCCTAGATTTGTAATAAGGGCTCCTGTTTTACATACAGCTTAATTTTAATAGGATCAGTTGTAATGGCAGTATTTTAAAATATTATTCAGTTATTTCTACTTAGTGTTCGCACAACTCTTAATTTATAAATGTTGATTTTGTCTGCAGTTTTTGCTTCTGAATATTTTCCTTTGTGGTCTCAATCAGTTTTGAATCTAACATAAATTATTGTTTTCTGCATTGTTTACATTAAATTATTTTTCTGTTGTGATTCTAATTTTTAAATACCTCCTGAAAAAATTAACCATATAAACAGAAGGCCATGATGCCTGCACTGCCACACATGATGTATAAAAACCATGTTATGGTTCAGGCATGTATAACAACATCTCCACAAGGAGAGATCATTTAAAGCCAAAATGCTTTTAGGTAGGAATTGTTCATATTTTCAGATAAAGCCACCTGAAAAATCAAAATTCGGTAGTGTGCATTAGGTGCCCATAAGTAAGAAAGGGTGCTGGCTGTGCTTCAGTCGTCCTCTGTTTTGTTGACAGCATGGACAGCAATTCTCCACACCATGCTCACACTGCTCTGTGCAGGCTTGGTGTGTCTCTAATTAGTGCAGCCATTGGTGTCTGCTGTACCTAAGGTCTAGCTCCCAGGACTCTGCCTTGAGTTTTGGAAAGAAGCAGTTATTTCATTCTGAGGATGCAGCTACTGCCTGGGCCCACAGTTCTGCCACCTCCCCAGCTCTGCTCCCCAACACCTCCCTGAACTTCAGCGCAGACCCAACAAATTCCAGCACAGCTCTGACACCCCTACCTGACATTAAGATCAGCCTTTTTAAACAGTATGTAAAAGCCTGCAAACGACCTAGACCATTTCCCTGAAAAGCGTTATAGATGAGTACTTTGTTTCCTTGCAAGCTGCTTTCAAGAACCACTTTACAGCTGCTTCCAGCCTCCCCTGACTAATGGGTTTAGTTAGTTTAGAGCTCACACAGGCTGCTCACACTGACTGCCCTTTGCTGGTTTCCACTTTTGCTCTGCTGCTTACTTTATGCTCTCCTCCAAACCCTGGGAACACACTTTCCAGTTCTGATTTTATGTGCCCAGCACCTCTGCCTTCTTGGACAGCCGTAATTCTGTGTCCAGTTGTTTAGTGCTCTCCTTAGGGTCTAATACTAGAATTTCATTTCATTGTCTTTTTTCCCTATGTCTTCAGAAGAGGAAGAAAACCAGAGGACTGTTTAATATTCTCATGCAGTAATATCAATTTTCATGCATTTTCTTTATATAGACCACAGTTTATTGCAACACATCCTCCTGTAGGGTGCACATCTTTTTTTTATGCACACAAATCTTCATATTCTCCAAATCTGGTTTGAATTACTGAAATTCTTTAGCAATCATAAATAACTTTTTTTTTCTGTATTTAGAGGATTTCTAAGAAAAAAATGTATTCCCCTAATATCTGACAAATTCTTATCAATACCTTTATATACAAGTTGTTATAAAGATTAGCTATTCTTATCTAATTGTTTCTAGGAGTTTAAGACTGTCTCAGCAGGAGTTGCTGAGGGATGAAACTTCTAATGATGATTTAAAGCAGTGAAGTGTGTAGGCTGAAACTGAAATAATTATTGCTGTAACCCTCTAAGCACTCCAAGTTCCTCAAGAGAAAATACTTTGTTCAGAATAGACCCTGAACAACAAAATGCAAAAAAAGTAAAATAATAAAAAAACCTCCAACCCTTGAAGCAGGATGATAATTTAGAAATAGAATCAGTATAATGTGAAGATGTTCTCAACAACTGCTCACAAATGCATCAGACATCACAATTAAAAGGGAATAATAATTATGGCCCCATTCTAAAGTATGGAATATTCTATTCCATTCAATAAGTCATGAACACTTTAAAACCATCAGTGTAATCTACAAACCTATATTTACAGCATTAAACGGGATGTTCTGCCTTTTCAATAACTGTCATCTCATCTCTATTATTTTCACCTCAGACTCTAATTGTTTCTTTTATAGGAGCTAACCTACCAGTGTCCTTGGCAGTACAGTTTATGGCTCATGCATTTACAGTAATTGTTTGGGCAATTTGCCACACAGTATAACAATCTTCACATCACAATCAGTTTTTATAATAAACAGCATTAGTTGTGAAAAATACAAGTGATGCATGATTCTTATGGTAGATAAAGGGCACTGAAGATGCCCTTTAGAAAAAGAAAGGAAAACGCTCAAGCCTTGAACTACTTGAGAAAAATACTGATGTCACAATAGAGCTAATTAATTTGATGGTACAAACAAGAGGGGGAAAGGGCCTTGCATTCATTAGTGTCAATTCCAAATGAGAGCATACTGTTCATAAAAATAATATTCTGCCTTCATTTAGACAAAATATGCAGGTAAACAAATAAGAAATAAGCACCAGCTCTGGCAATAACAATGATTTTGCTCCTTAGCTTTATCAAGGCTCTTTCTTTTCTCTAGCCATGGGGAGCTCAAAGCCTGGGCAGATACAACTGGCAGGTAAAACTCTGGATGAGACCAGATCCTACTGCCCACCAGCCTGCTTTGTTCCACGGTCAGGCACTCCGGGGCAGTGGAGCCTCTGTGCATGGAACTGCTCTGCTCTTGGGAAGCAGAACATGCACTTAATGTTTCTGCCCATAACACACAAGTGGTGGCACAGAAAGGTGTCTCGCTGCAGGCGCCTCTGCTGCAGACATTCTGTGGCCTCTCAGTTTACAAGTGTCCTGTAATAAAAGGTCAAGCACAGATCAGTAATGAGGCCCTTGGACACACCTCCAGCAGGCAGTCTCCCATATTAGAAATTCTCCAGAGAAGAAATAATATATTTACCCTCTTATGCCAGTGCACAGACAGGTAATCCTCAGGTTCCTTGTCATCTCCACACCACATTATGGACCCTGGGTGGTGCTGAGCCACAGCAAGGCAGGGCCCCAGGAGGCACAAAGGTGGCTTCAAGCTGTGCCTCCTCTTCTTGAGCTCAGTTGTGAATTCACTGGCAGCACCAGGGCTGAGACTAAGAACTGCATGTGGTAATAAATTGTGGAGTGGTTCTAATATAACACTATAACTTCAAATTCTGAGAACACAGACATCAATTTAAATCAGTAGGGAGACTTGTCCCTGTAGTGAATTTTGGACTGAGCAGTATGGAGGCAAGGAACGAGTTTGTCTTTACTCATTAAATATTTAGTTCAGATATTCATTTAGTGAGATAGAATAAAATTAACTGTGGAGACACCATCACAAAAGAAGTCAAAGTCTGCACTTTGAAGGTCCACATCAGGATTCTTGGTGGCTCCCAAACCAGAATGAAGCATATGTTTTTAGGGGTGGGGCTTTTTTGGTTTTGTGTTTTTTTTTTTTTTTTTTTGTTTGTTGTTGTTTTTTGTTTGGTTGGTTAAATAGTGAAAATTGATTTTGTTTTCCTTTTATAGTACCAAGGTTTTTTTCCCTTCTTGCATTTTCTTCTCAGTGTGAATTGGTTTTGGAAATATTTTCTCCCCTGTCCAACTGGTATTTTAGGACCAGCATAAATAGAGCAATATTTTAAAGCAAGCCAAATCTTAAGGGAGTTATGTTAGTTGAAAATGTATTGAATTCTTACTCCTCTGAGCCTTAGAAACAATTGAATTGAACTTTAAAGCTCTGCTTAGAACTTTATACATACAAAGTCTTTCCAAATCCTTTCCAAATTTCCTCCTAAGACATTAATTCTTGTTGCATGTTTGTGGATTTTGAATGATATTGCATACAATAATACTGAATTTTAGAATTACATGTGAAAAACACTTTCTCTAGTTTCTCACTCAAGTCTTCAAAACATTTTACAGGCTTTCTGCTTTTGATGTGTACATAAACATTTTAAAACAATTTTTGTTGCTGCTTGTTTAAATGTAGATATTTCCTTCTCTACTTCCTTCTGAAATTACATCTGCTGCTAATGATACAGAAATAACCAAACTAAGCTGCCTGCCCTTCCCTCCCCATATTCCCTTTCCCAGCTCCGTGGGGTTACAGTTCTGTGCAGGATTGTCTGTTTGACCTCTCAAACATGAGTACTTAACTGCACTAATTTACTTTTTGCTCTTCTGCTTCTCAGTAAAACACTGCTGACACATGTAACTACTTCATTTCAAGGATCTCACATGTTGTTTACATCCCAGTGGCGTCATTCTTCAGCAAGGCTGGCTATTTTAGGCACTAGATCCAAAAGCACTAGTTATATTGAGGGCTGCTGCTGTGTGAGGTTACTTTTAGGCTTAGAAATCTATCCTGAAATTACAATATAACTACTGTTTGGTTAGCAACTTTGGTTTTGCCAGCTCCTTTCATGAGGACATTTTAGCTTCCCCTCAACTTCAATATTTCACCTTCAGGGTAGAATTTTGATTTGTTTTGATTTTGAATCTACAGTGAAAATCAGAAGCATAAAAGAATCCACAAAACCTAGATAAGAATTCAGATAAGACTATGTGCATTCTTAAATAAAACTGTGTTAAAAACTTTTTCCCATTTTACATATTTTAACTAAATATTTGAGAGGTACATTCTTTGAATACTTTAACACCATCATACCTTTCTGAATTTCAGACTAAATAATATAACCCCACGTTTTCTTTTAAATGTGAGATCATATAAAATTGATCAGGTTGCATTAATTTCAGAGTTTTTCAGGTACATTTTCATCTCCCCATACTCTGTAATCCAACATTTTTAGCCTTTCCCCCCCATTTTTTAAAATAATTATCTCGTGATTTAGATAGTAAGATCTAGCATAAGTGGATATAGCACAGCACAAAGTGAATGGTACTGTGAATTATACAAACATACAGACACAACTTCAGCCAAATATCGGTCTATGAATTAAAATAATGACAAGCTATGATAACCCCACCCATTATGAAGAAGTTTGTTGCTCCTGGCTGTAGTCCCAAACCTATTTCAGGCCAGACCAAAGCACCTGCTGTTCCACAGTGAAAATGTGCACTCCTGCAAGCATAACTCTCAGGGCATGTAGCTGCACAGGAGCATTTCAACTAGGGCTGGATTGCCACTATGGGATCATGAAGCCTTATCCCGTGGGAAATGTGTTGCATAATCTTGTTCACAAAATTATATCCATGTTCCATACTGAGACCTTCTCAGTTTCTTGTGTCTCATACTTGCACTGAAAAACTACAGGATATACTTTTATGATGCTTACAGATCTTCTTTTAAATTTTCACAACAAATGTTTTTGTGAACTCTTTGTATTAATGCTTTAACAGTCTTGGGGGTTTTTTTGTCTGTTGAGTATTTACCCCTTTGCTATATCAATAGAGGGCATTTATTCCTCCTCTCAGACTTTATTTTGTTATGCTGAAAATAGAACTAATCAATCTGTCTCCTTGGCTAATATAGATTTTTCATCCTGCCAGTCTTCCTCCAGTCCTCTTCTGAACATGTTCCAGTTTGAATCAGTCTTTCTTGGAGATTGTAGACAAATGGTCTAGAGGAGTTCTTGTCAGTGTCTGGTGCCACAACATGAACATTTCTTGGAAATCTTTCATAACTGGGAATACCTCTGAGACATTGCTGCTGAACTTGGTTTGCCTTTATATGACAGTGTCTTGCTCATCTCACACCAGTGGCTTGGAAATGATTTCTGACAAAAAAAACCCTCAGATTTTTCTTGCTCACCTGTTTCTTCCAACTTCTGAGGCCTAGTTTTGTGGCAGAAACTCCTTCTAGTCCCTAAATGTATAACCTGCCACTTTATAATTTTGAATTTCATCACTTATCTATTATTCTGATCCTCCAGGCCACCGATTTCTTTCAATCCTCCTCTGTGTTGGTGATGCCTCCCAACTTCCTCTCTGCCACGGGTTTAATTTAACTTTGACTTCTTGTGCTTTGGTCTGTAATAACATGACTGAGTAAGTCTGATTACATGACTTGTCCTCTCCAATTCCCCAGCGACTCCTGCTAGCTCCACAGCCCAACTCGTGGGACCCTGTTTGGCACCGAGCCCTCTCCCCTCGCCCAGCTCTTATACTCATCTCCCTCTTCTCCTGTTTAATTAATAAATTTCCCATGTGGCTGCACAACAAATGCTTTAATAAAGTCCAGATAACTGATTTTTAGACAAGGGAAATACAGTACTCTTATCAAAGATAGATATTATCAGATGAGTCTGGCATTTTATGCAATTTTCCATTTATCTGTATTTCTTCTCTCATTAAAGTTTTGTTCTAAATCTATTGTGAGAACTTTTTGAAGACACCTGGGCCTGTAGTTGCTTTGACACTATTTCTCTTCTTTTTCCTAAATATAGCTGCTACTTTTTCTACTCTTCTGATATTGTTACAGTATAGGACCAATTGAATAGACCTGAATAGCAAAGGTTTTAAAACAATGTGTGTTTTCCTTGGTTGGGTCTCTCAGATTTGGATTGAAGATTATCTACTTTTCTTAATTTGAGCATATTTAAACAACAAATTCTGCTCCCACATTGGATGAAATAATATAATTTTTTAACTGCTTTTCCTATCAGTTATGCCCTGCAAGATTTCTTTTCCTATGAGAATCTTCCCCACAACTAGCACACTGGTAGAAGAGTTTATGAGAAGTCTTTTGTTTGTGGGGTTATATAGAGATTATCTGAAATATTGATAAAACCTCACTTCTAAAAAAATTCCTTTTTAACTTAAAAAGGCTAGTTCAAAAGCCTTGACATGTCTTAGCTTATTCCAACCCTTCATGAAGTCAAAGAAATACTGTTTATTGGCTAATTTTTTTTCTTGTCACTTATACATTTTCTATCTACACTTCAATCTTTAGGGTTCAGCTTTAACATTTCCTCTGTGGGATGCTAGTTCCACATAACTTTGGGACTTCTGAACTCCTTCACATAATGTCCATCACATTTTCAGTCCTCTCAGTGCTACTAACTAGCCCCTGAACTTCATATTCGTTCTTTCTAATGCAAAACTACAATGGTAACCGATTTTCAGTCCTGATTTATTTTTATAACTCAGTACAAGTGAATGATAATTTCATCAAGAATGAATCATAGGAGCATGGGGTTTTGGGGATTTTAGGCTGGTAGAAATTCATAAGTTCCTGTTGTACTTTATGAAGATATGTCCCGTT
This sequence comes from Dasyornis broadbenti, assembly GCA_013397935.1. Classification (NCBI taxonomy): domain Eukaryota; kingdom Metazoa; phylum Chordata; class Aves; order Passeriformes; family Dasyornithidae; genus Dasyornis; species Dasyornis broadbenti. Next base: position 2,131,119 of record VZRN01004857.1, read on the forward strand.
CAGCTGAATGAGAAAAAGCATCAGAGCTTCTGCAGGTTTACAGGTACTTATGCTGGAGTGGAAATGCATCAGCTGACATAATGGATTTTTTCTAGCTTGCATTGTTGTCAGAATACCTGGATCACTTAAAAATAAAAGTAAACCCTTTTAACAGAATGCAAATGTTGTGACTCTCATAATGTAGGCAAATTTAGACCATCCTTCACTACAAGATGCAATAATTAATTTCTGAAACAAAAGATTAATTAATATTCTAATTTAGAAATCTGTGCATGGAATTCTGATACTATGCTAGGACCTCTTCAGAGAAATACAGAGAAAAACTTGCTAACTAGCCAAACACCATCTAATTGCCCCTGTTTGATGAAGGGGTTAATTTTTATTTGCTTTGGGGAAGTATTCCAGTCCTTAGGGTACAAACATATAGGGTACAAACATATATATTTGAGATTGTTCTGTAGTTATATGCACTGATAGCTTCAACATCTTAATATCATTTCTAAAATTGAAGTAGTGATTTAAATTACTATTGTTTTATGCTCCTTGTGATCCCCAAACACTGCAGTATCAATATTCTCAATTTAAGCTAATTTTAGATTTCCCGTGAGAATAATGATATGAGGACAGATATTTCTGATATACAATTAAGTAAAATAGCTGTTACATTGACATTCCTTGTACTCAGGTAATTTCAGGACAGTGTGCACAAATAATGGGCTATAAACCAGAAATCTTTATAAAATTCAGCGCAATAGACAAGAAATTCTGCTACAAGCCCTGCAGTGTGTATCCTAGCTGTGAGTTTTTGTTATCATTGCTGTTTTTCACCTGTGTTGCTGTTGTGAAAAGAAACTTGTGGATCAAGGCTCCAGGTGCTACTAGAATAAAAGTTAAGGAAAAATTCAACTCTAATCACAGCAAAAGTAAAACTGAGAGGCTCAGGTCACACATACATTGAGTGTTACAGTCCCAGCTACTAAAACTCCATAACTACATTCCAGTTCGAATTTATGGTTACAAGGTGAGATTCATGCAGCTTTAGATAACGGCCGAAGCTGTGGGTTCTCTTTATGGTCTGTCTCTTTCAGTGGCAGAGAAGTTCCTTCGAGGAAGTGTCATCCCATCTTACTCATGATGGCCATGTTAGAGGGAATGAATCTCCTTCTGGAAGTGTTAATCTCTCCTCACTGATAATAGGGATGATATACAGGACTGCCTGAACACAGGTTCTTAGAAGAATAAGGCTAGATAAGGTAACACTGTCCTGGCACACACCCATAATTATCCATCTTGAATCATCTTTATACCTGTACAGGTTTAAAGGTTTATAAAATAGGTATTCATCCTTAGCATCCTTATTCAAACACTCTGTCCATATTTTTACACTGAAAATTTGTTAATCAAACCCAAAAATATTCACTGCATAGGAAACACAGGAAACGGGGCAGAATCCAATTTCTCCTTTCTCCAAGGTAGGAAAATTAAGCTAAAGAGTAAGGATCCTGCTTGTACATTCAACTTTATGAGGAGCAGGCAAATCTGCCCTCCAGCTTTTCCCCAAATGTTCTGTATCTGGTAATCTGGGTATTTTTTGCATTAATGATGTGCAGTGGGGTTTTTTATCACATGAGGATGTGATAAAAGCTGAAAGTGGCACTGCTACCTGGATGCCACACTAGCTGGATGTGAACTCTAGCTACCAGTAAAATATTCTGCTAGATATAGGCATCAACATCTCCCCTTCTTCTGGGAATGGTTCTTGAATGAAAAAAAGCTATCAAACTCGGTTCCTTTAAGATGTAGACAAGAGTCCCTTCTAGCAGCAAATGGTGCCATCCTTGCTTCCCAGGACCTGCATCCATACATCTGAACAATGAAGGTAGTCAGCTACGTTAAAGAAATGTTCCAAGACACTTTAAGATGCTCTTTTTTTCACCACCAGAAAGCAGTGAAAGGTTTTCTGTGGTTTTGGGATCATTGTTTTGGGGTGATGATTCAGTTCATGTGTCATATATGTCTTGGCTCCTAATCTGGAGCTTTTGCAGGCACCCTAATAACACCTAAATGTTTTGATGCCTCTGTATCAGGGTTAAACCCCGACCTAGACAGTGTCTAGTTTTATGGAAGCAGGTGAGTGAAAAAGATGCAAAAGGGCAGAAGAAAACTGGGAACTAGATGTAACACTAAGACAGGCCTTTGAACAGTAAAAAATCCGCAACAAACAAACAAAACCCCAACCACCCTCCCCAAAACCTTATGTATAAATAATAAGTACTAATGATTTACCTTAAAACCTCCACCAATCAACTGAAAAAGGTGACTCTACCACCCTTTTCAGAATGAAATGCAGATTATAGCAACTGCTGGCAGGGGAAAGTACAACTCATTGTGAGTAGAAGAGTTAGAAACACATGGAGGTTATGCACGTACCAGAATTCAAGAGTGACACGACATTCATAGAGATTGCAAGAATATTTAGCATTATTGCAATTAATGGTGAAAAGGAACCGCTGAGAGAGCATTAAATCTTGTGCTTCAAGGACAGCTTCTAATAAAAAATGGGCAAGAGGAAATTCAAGAGGGCAGTGCAAATTACTCCTAGTATTTTCCTACAAGAACTCTACATCTTCCCTTGAAGTATCTGATGGTGGCCAGTGTCAGAGATCAGATGCTAGACTGGCAAGAGCTGCTGTCTGCTTTAGTCTGGCAGTCCCTATAAAGACTGGTTTTTAAAATGTTGGTGACAGTAGATGACTACGTTCTTTTAACAGAGTATAAATTTAGCATCCTCCTTCTGAATTAAGCATTTAGGTGGCAGAGTTAATGTTATATCAATTCAAATGAAAGACACTAGGAGAAAATAGAAGGGGAAAAGATTAATATTTGAAAATTAGAAAGTAATTTTCAGTAACAGAGGTGGACAACTGGTTGAAAATCCCATAAATTAAGACCTACAGGAAAAAAAATCACTCCTCATAGAGAAGTCATTAGGAGTGATATAATAATTTACATTTTACATAAGTGACATTCTTTTAACATTTTTTCCCTTTTCCACTGAAGGTTAGATCCGTATAAGCACACAGTTCGAACTGCTAGGACTTTGCACTGATATTGATGAGGACTGCAGGCACTCAGGGTCTCTCTGTAGATGATTTTTGTGTTGGACCTGGCCTTTGTTTTCACAGCCAGCAAAGCAACAGAAAAAATTGCACTGGCTGCAGGGAAGCAGAATTTGTTCCTGCTGGCCAGGCATAGCTTAGCAACTGGATTTATACTGTACACTTGCGGGGAGAATTTTTAAATTTTTTTCAGGTAACAAAGATGCCTTTTTCCAGCCATCTCTCTGTACATATAAATATTTGAAAAACACAAGCAAGCGAGAGCTCTGGCCCCTTGAACACATATATCCTTCCAGACCCTTGCCTGACCCCAAAATTATGCTCTCCTGTCACTGACCCATCTAATCACCTTTGTGCTGCTTTCTCAGAAAAGGCCTGGGAAAACCCATCAGATTTGCAATGTAATCTGAAGGTCAACACATTCTCATTTTCTAGGCCAATTCTTTCTTATGACCAAGCCTTAATATCTGGTCACTCAAAAAAAGCTACATTTAATGTAGCTGTTATTTTCAGAATTTCAAATAGCATTCAAAATTTTGTGTAATTAACTAGTAGTCTTTATATTTGAGTCTAAGAGGAATTAGAACAATAATTTTTGCAGAATAACACAAGGAGTTTCTTTTTGTTTAACAGAAAAGAAGAAATATTGGCAACGTCTGATGATGGCACATGGAATGACTCAAGGACTTCAGGTACAACACCCGGTTTAATTAGTTCTTCCTTACTGCACATGTTAATTAAAAGTAGTGTAACAACCAACCTCGTGGAAATTATTCAACTATGTTTTTGTTAACTCTTTAGACACAAACATCCCAGAGATTGTTTATTCACAAGCAGAAGACAAAAACACCAAACGAGCTAATGAAAATATAAAAGAGAAAAATGCAGAATATAACGAGGGTGATCACAAAGATGATGAAAAAGAATTAGAGTTGCTGGTAAGTGTTATACAATTATATCTACAGTATTAAATGATTTGAATCCATTTACGCTTCAAAGCTGGTGAAATGCCCCCTTTTAACAGAGCTGACTGATGTACTAATTTACAAATGTAAAGCCTTGGTCTGTACTTACACTGAATCTCTAACTGATTCAACAATAGAAGGTGCTTTGATTTCACTACAGTGCATCAACTTTTTCTGGTCTTAAATTAATGACTTCTCCCTTTTACTTCTTTACCAGAGGCTCTAAATGATAATTCTAAGGAATGAGAAGAGTAACATTTAAAAAATCTCCCCTTCTAGTCTCTAGGATGGGAATATTTTTAAATATATGCTTTCTATTTGTAAAAGTTTTACATTTGTAGTACTGTTTACTTATGAGATTTTTGAAATTATAACTATATGAGAAAAATAGGTATACATATATTTATATTAGCAGATTTTTCTGTATCAGTATTTTACATTACACTTTTTACAATGAATTTCACACTCAGTGAACATTCAATCTATTTGGATTTGTGTGCGTGCATATATGTGTGTGGTTTGCCTTGCATTTTTCAGTATGAAAGAAAAAATGGCAATAAATGAGACACATACAGCAATCTATTATTCCCAGTGTCTGTTCTCAGCTCATATCATTTGGGTGCACAGATTCATAATCATAGATTATAATAGCTATCACCTGTGAAAATGTGAATGCTGAATCAGACAAGAGAGGAAGAAAGGAACCGTTCTTCTTTTTCTTGTTGATAGAGAGAAAAAAATTCCTCTTATTTGAATATAAATTTTTCTTGTCTTTTACTTTAAAAAGTTGAAAATTGTTGCCTGTTGTGGGACCTTTCACTGCCTGAAAGTCAATGTTTTGATTTTTTTTTTCTTTATGGTGAAATGTGCAAAAGAGGACCTCTAAAATCCCCTGTTGTTCTCAGTCCACCCTTTTACAAAAAAGAGGATCAAATATAACCATTTGTTTATCAATTGCCAGCCTTGTCCATAAAATAAATGAAGGGGGAGCTATAATTTAGATGTTAATTTGCACTGTGTGCTCTTTAATGAATTAAACAATGAAGGCTTATAATACATGGAAATACAACCAAATCTTTGAAACACACAGGCATTGGCTCACAAGACAGCTGTGCAGTTGACAAGTAACATGAGCCTTATGTGAGAAGAAGAGGAAATCGTAAGATTTGCATATAATTATTGAGATCATGCAAATGTCAGTTATGAGGAGGGGAAAAAAAACACAGGCATCTCACTGTTAAATCCTGACAGTTGGCATCACCGAAGAACTCAAATACACTTGAGCACTGGTTGGCAGAGGGTCATTAAAACAGAATTTGCAGAGACATTAGCTCCCTCACTTTTCTTTGAGTGACGTTTTACTATTAATAGTTTGCAGAGGCTTTGCAGAAAACATATTAATAAGAGACACTGTAATGGGGGTATCTACAGCAAGTGCAAATGTATAAAAGGGTGCCCAAGAAGCTAGCCTCTAATTGATCAGCTAGTGCTATCAGTGTGACTCTGCTAAAGTGAGAAGAGAGTGCAATGACAAGCAGGTATAGCTGAATAATACAATACGATATTTGGGAGCTGGGAAGGAGAATGATTAGTTTCTGGCCTTTTACTTTACTAATCTCATTTCCAGCTCATGTCTTACCAGATTGTCTAAAAACAGTCTGGTTTGAAGCCTGTAAAATGGTCCCTGAGAGAAATGAAGCACAGATAATCCTTACAGTATTTGTCAGTGTGAAATGTGTCTTTGTTTTACTGGACAATACTGTACATTACTGGACATTGATGTACTGTATCAATGCCCTCATTTAAGCGCCAATCCTCTCCCCTCACCCCACGGCTTGCTCTCTACAAACCTAGAATCAAATGTATAGAGAACGAATTAGCTTGCCTTTAAGGGAATATTCTCTTCAGATTTAATTTGTATAAAATGCGCTAGCAGCTTACTGAACTCATGAATAAAGAGAGAGGCTTCTGAGCACTATTTTATTTCCTGCTCCTTTCAGCACCACCATAAAGCTCATTACCTATGTTAAAAAATACATGCAATGCAAATTTTGCAAATGGTTTGGAACATGTTTCCATAAAAGCTTTGTAACTGAAAACAAAACTTTTCATAATGAAATCCTGCCTCCTTCATTTGGCATATTTTTGCAAAGCACTTTTTGATCATTTTTTTCTATTCTATTGTTTCAGTTAAATCAGCACTTCACAGGAGCTAGAGGTACCTCTTCCAGAGATGAAAGGAATTTATACACAACAGAACCAATTAATTTTCCAAGTGAAACTGAAAGATTGGTGAAAAAGCTAACCTGTATAGAAAGAAGCAGTGACTTTCGCCCTGTGCCTATCAGTTCCTCATCTGAAAACACTTCACATGCAATAGGAGAAGAATTAAAAGATAAAGTTAAGTATTCTGTTAGAGATTATAATAGTCAGCTACCAGGGAATGAAGTCACTGGTAGCTCAGAAAACAGCTATAAACGGTCTTTGGAACATACTGGTACCGGTGAAAGCCTTTTATCGGCAAAATATTTTCCTGTGACAAAGCAGAATGAGGCTATCAATATTATGGCTACTGACTCAAGCCGACAAGGAGAGAGGCACACAGATATTTCAAAAGGTGAAATAGATAGTGTCTCAGGAAGTAAGATGATGGAGAGGTTATTCATCAGTGAGGATGCTGCTGGTACCTCAAAAGGGGCCTGTGAAATGAGACCAGAAACCATTTCGCCAGAGCGTGATGAATCCGTGCAATTAAATGTATGCATAGCAAGGACGCTGGATGGCAATGCTAATCCAGCTCTGGAGCACCAGGCACCACAAATGTCTCACCAAACTCTGGATTCATTGCTATCAGATGCTGACAAAAATGAAGGAAAAATCAAGATGATTGAAAGCAAAATTCAGGTACATTTAAGAGGAGATTTATATGCCAGCACTTTTGCACATGCTGGTGTCTCAACAGATTCCACACAAAGCCAATATACACAAAAAAAAGGAGTTGGTGAAATGTCAGGAAAGAACTCTAACACTGATGTAGGAAAGGAGAAGAAAGTCATTGAAGTAGCAGACCTGGAATCAATCGGTGAGGAGGAAGCTTCCAAGCCTTTCAAGTCACACAGGAAACACAATGCCAAAGCCCTGAACCCAGTACCTCTGGCAGCTGAGAACAGCAAGCAGGCATCCAGGGCCACCAGGGTGGATGAAAGGCAGCCTGAGGACACTCAGGAACACAGAGGATTCAGGAGGCTAAAAGACAGAGAGAAGCCAGACAACACAAATAGAGGGAGAACGATCAAAAGGGAAAGCGAAGCAAATTCCATGGAGCAGAGGTGGCAAGAAACAGGGAATGAGGTTCGGTGGGGAGTGAGGGGGTGCACGGAACCTCAGAGCATGACTTCCACAAAGGAGTTGTTTACCTGCCAGGAGGCAGAGAGTTGTGAAAAGTCTTCTGTCTCTGAGCAGGGTATTACAGAGAAAGCAGAGGCAGGTACAGCTTATATAATTAAAACAACATCAGAAAGTGCTCCAGAAAAAATGCCTGGCAGTGAAAAAGCAGTAATTGCTAAGCTACCTCAAGAGACTGCACTAAGTGACAGGCCCACAGAGGAAAAGGAAACAGCGTTTGATACACATGAAGGGAGAAATGATGGTTCACATTATGCTCTTTGTCAACTCAACACAGTGGGTGTATTATATGACACTGAATTTGAAAAGGAATCAGTTTTAGGTATTTATAATGCATGCGTACATGAAACAGTGCAAGGAGAAACGAAGTCTGTATGCAATAGCAGGGAAAAATGTGCCAAAGCACAACCAGACAATATTCTACCTGTAGGAGAAGCAGTAAAGGCTTCTGCTACAGGAAAGAAAGAAGATTTGCAGCAGGGTTTATTTTCAGAAGTATTTAAAAGTCCCCTGAACACCCAGAAGCACCTATACAGTGAGAAAGCAGAAGAGCTCTGTAGGGAAGAAAGCCATGTTGATACACTTTCCTGTTTAGGCTCTAAAGCTGAAACAAAAATGCCACCTTCTGGCACAAATACTGTGCCTAGTTACCATTATAAAAACTCTTTAGTGGCATCTTCAGAAGGGCCCACTGTGGAAGGAGGTGTAGAGCACCTGTATAGACACTTCGATTCCAAAGACATTGAGCAGGTTGCTGCAGAGTCAGGGTACAATTTAAATCTAACAAATGAAGTTACATGTATTAACAAAAACTTCTCTTCTGAAGTTGAAAAAGGAGAAGTACCTTCCACTCCTGATATAGCAGTTTCTGGAGAAGGAAGAGGAAGGAATACAGGTCAATGTTTCCATCAAGCAGAGCTCCAACAAGAGAAGTCATGGAGGCCAGACGTTTTATTTAGTAAGTCTACCAAAGAAGATGGAGGAACAGACTCTCAATCTGACCGTTTAATAACTGAGGGGAAAACACTAAACTGGCTTGATGACTCACAGAAAGAAAACCAACACACTTCTTATTCTGCAGATATTTCTAACCAGAAGAGTGAAGCACTTAAGTTGCCTAGTGAGTCTCCAGATTTAAAACATATTTCTTTCAAAATCCTTTTTTTCTTCTTGTTTCTTCTATTTGCTGCAACACTCTACCACTATGATTTGATGGTCTGTCTTGCACTCTACCTGTTCTCCCTGTACTGGCTATACCATGAAGGAAGAAGAAACAAGGAGTCTATCAAGAAGCAATAACATTAACTGTCAACTGTGCTCAGGATCCATGGTCAATAATCTCCAATTCCACCAAAGCATTTTCACTGTTAAAGAGTTTATTCATTGTTAGAACCAAAGCAAGATTTCCACAGCAGCATCTTTTATTAAGAGATTACACATGAAGTTGAGCCTTCATATAAGTAATTAGACTATGCAGGACCATTATGTTTGGATCATTAAATACCTATATGAGTATGAGTTCTGAAGCACGTCAAGTTAAAATGAAGTACAGCTGTTGCTTCTTAGCCGGATGTGAAGAAGCAATGCTTTATGTCTCTGTAGTACTTAAACCCACCATTTATTTGCTTTAATTTCTTTTGCATTAAAGCTTCATATTTTTCTGGGATTTTTTTACCTGAGAGTCTGTGTGGTACATAACAACACAAGGAACAATACAAAACCTGAGTCAGTATTTTGGTGCTGACATTGCAGTTGATAATCTGCTAGTGTAATTAGCTGATGCTCTAAGCAAAGCATCAATTGATAGTTTAATATATTTTTCCAAATTTTTATTTCATTATTTTGACTTAGAGCTTCAGCGGTACCCCTGTTTGAAAAATGTAAGACTTTGACTTCAGTTACATTGTGTAACTTTCAGGATGTAATTGCATAGCAGAATAGATGTGCTGTTTGCAACCTGTAAAGATTGAAGGCCACAGCCACAGGCCTCTTATTGTTCACTCATGTGCACGAAAGTTTTTGAGTTTTGTAAATGAGGACTGAGTCACATGACTGAGAATTTCACTGTTATTCTGGGCAAAACCTTTAAATGACATTTTTTGTCAGTGTTGCTTGAGCATATCTACAAAGCATTAAATAAATTTTACGAAGGAATGCTATGACTGTGTGGAGCATGTCTGAATTAGGTTTACTGCTTTTTTCCTATGGCTTGCTACCTAGAGCTAATCAAATACCGAGAGAAAACACTGGGTACTGCAACCCTGGTGTTCAGTAAGGCTGCTTTTTGTGGTTTGGGTGAAGCACAAAAGGCTACTCTCTATCCTAAGGAGAGCCCAAATTGATCCTGTGCAGCAGTTGTGTGGGGCAGACACACTGGCAGCTTTGCTGCTCCGACATCGCTGGTGTTCCATACAAGGTCATGCCCAAATTTTGTCCAGAAGGAAAAGGATGGACAGGTTATGATTCTCTTCAGCAATTTCCCAGAGGATGGTCACAGATGGCATCACAGGTAGGATATTAAAACAAGCACCAAGACTGCATAATGTTGCTGAAGCCATAGAATTTAAGAAGAAAAAAGAGTTGTTTTAAAACTCTGTTTGTTTCACTTTCCTTACTGCCACTGTGGAATACCATAACTGTGAAAGTCTTGGTTGCAATATATGGCTGAAGCAATGTAATAGCAAAGTTATTTAGCTGTTAGCTTAGCTCTGAAATAAATGTCTTATAGTCCTTGTAAAACTTATTCACATGTTTCAGGATGATAGGACACTCTGCTACAGGAGGCACCTTGGCATGCCTGTCCTACAGAGGGGTAAAACTTTGAAACGTTGTGAGAGTAGTGCATTCAGTGGGGTGAGCCAGGTGTGTGCATGATCTATTGCTGATAGGTGTTTTCATGGCTGGATACGTTGGCAACTTTTGACACCAATCCATGAGTGAGTTATAGAGATGGACTAGAGGCATTAACGAGTGACATGGAAGGCTGTGTCCAGATGTTCAAAGGTATATACGAACAAAATATTCATTGAGAGAAAGAAATTAATTCAACAGGCATTAGGAGATGAATCCAATAAAAAAGCTTAGGCTTAGACTTAACGCAGGATTGAAGTTAAATCAGTGTTAAGTCCAAAATAATGATTGCAGACCTTCGTCTGGACACAACAAATGTTGAAAGAACCCTGGAAGAACCTAGGCTTTTCATGATGTTTATAGGCACTTCTCTAAAAGGCATGACATTGTCTTACTTTTGGTAGTTCACTCTCTGCAGTGTGACAAGTCCCTGGTCTGAGTGGATCAGAATTTCAGCCTCACTGGGGTAGAGACATCAGCTATTTCTTCACTTCCCAGTACAGTGGAATCTCTGAAATAGCATCTAGTATATTCTGAAAGAATCAAGGTCCTCAGCTAGAGGGATAAAAAGTGAAGAAACCATCTTGCACCTGTCCTGCTGAAAGTGTCACAATTCAGTCAAGTACAGATTCCTCAGGTGAGAGAAATCAAGGATGTAGGACACATTTCAATCTTACAGTTAAAACCACCAGGGCAGAAATTAGAATCTTTGATTCAGTTGGCAGTTAAAATCTACAATCTAATTTACCATATAACTCCTTAAAGCAAAACTCATAAACTTCAGAGCAAGGACCAAAGTCCAGGTTCCTGGTCTGTTAGGGAAAAGCTCTACACACTAAGTCACAGGATTCAAACCCATGTTTGAATATCTTCAACTTTACCAAACTTGGGCCTTTCATCCAGCCGAATGTACTTTAACCATTGGAGGAGTATTATTGTAAGGAGGACTGTGGTCACCAGGGTTTGGCAGTACCTCTGTGCGTAGATGAGTTCCTACTTTCTCCACTGACTTAAACTGAAAATGATTCTCTGCTCAAGACAATAGATACTTTGTTTTCCATTTGAGGCTAGACTCATTTGATACTCCCATCACAGAGGAGGTTTTTTTCCCCAGAACTTGTAATGTACATTTTTTAGAGAGGTCTTAATTTGACACAGTCTAAATCCCTAAACACCTGAGATAGCTAAAGAACTTTAAATATCTTGGACACATGTCTTATTTTAAGCAGAGCTGAACAGTTCAGTCGCCATGGAAGTGGAAAAGCCTGGTTGTGTTTTTTTATTCAGTCTTGGGGGGCCTAAGGAGTGTGCATTTTAAGGACTCTTTTGCTCCTTTACATGGAAGGATAGACATCCTTGAGCCCTGGGAACCTTGAGCCATGGGAACCTTTGTGTGGTAGTTGTCTGCAAGTTGGAAATGTTTCTTTCTCATTAATTTCAATCCAAAATATTTGGTTCGTTGTCAAAGGCTCAGCTCCGCTGACTGGAGAGCAAGAAAAGGGGTCAGGTATGATTGATGGGCCCAGGACCACGGGTGGAGGAATTGAATCAGTCTCTAGACAATGGCAGAAAAATGTTACGGAGTGCTCAGGAGAGATGATATGACCTGCAAAAAGAATGCAAGGGATAAATAGAGAGGATCTATTATTACAGACATTCATTAAAAATTAGTGGGCTTTTAGTGTGTGTCATAATATATTTAAACCAATTCCTAAATATCAGCTAACATTTAGCTAAATTACTTCAATCTCTGCAGAAAGTGTGCTTCAAACAGCTGTCATCCTGTATCCAACAGGTTAAACATCTGAGTTTGCCATTTTAACATGTACAGTCATTCAGAGTTGGAATTTAGGGTAAATATTTGAATGTTAGAATAAGCATATTTCATCTACACACAAGTGGAATACTGTTAGCATTTCTCAGATTTGGATTGGGATTTTATGTTCTATATTTAAAATATTTAATCAGCATATCGTACCTTATGATTGCAAAACAGGACTCTAGACTGATCTGTGAGCACAGGTGCCCAAACTTTAAAGTATCTATGTGCTTAAAACAACAAAGCAAGTAATTTTATCTTTTTTTTTTATTTATAATTTGATAAGATATCTTTTAAAAATCCTCTTACTTTTGTTTGTAGTATGGAAGAAACACGTTATAACATTGGCAAAATATTGGGTTTTACTTATTTCAGGGAATAAAGTGGTGTGTTGTGCTCTTGCAATGATTCATATTTAGCTTACCTACAAATCCTCAGTAACAAATTTCTAGTTAATACTTTAATTTCTAGTAGCTTCTGGTTATTTCTTCAAGCTATACTACAGAAAGAAGGTGCAATCCTACATGACAGGGTAATCCTGTGGTCACAAAGAGCTCGACTCTGGTACAATACAGTGATTAAAAATAATGTAATTGAGAAAGGCTTCTTTGAAAGGCTACCTTATTACAAGGTATATGAGGTGTATATACATTCCATACCATGGGAGGTATGTCCTATGGCTATTATCCAAGCTGCACTTGTAACAAATAAATTAATTTTCATATTATGGCACCTCTAAACTGTTGAATTGACTTAAATATAAATTCAGGGCAGAAGAGAGAGGAGCGAGAAGAATTTCTGCATTCAGATACCTTGCTAGGACATAGCCAGAACAAGCTACATCATTAATGACCTAAGTACTTGTCGTTGCTAATTGCTTGCTGGTTCTTATCCATCAGTGATTTTTGGCTCAGCAGAGGATAGGCTCTGAAACAAGCTACAGCCTTTAAAGGCCTAGGTAATATTGGAAATGAAAAAATAAAGAGGACAGAGTATGAACTAGATCCCTAAAGGAAGGTTAAATATGATAATGTTCTGAGTCACTATACTAAATTTTATATGCTCAATGGTATCTACACCCCTGAATAAAACACCTAAACTCTCTAGTCATTGAATGAGAATCAAAATAGACAATGTGTTAAACGTGGAGCTGCCAAAGGTTTCTAACAAAAATCCCTGATGGCGGAGTTAGGTCTTACACCCTTGCCCTGCCAGTGGGATTAGTTACTTAAAGCTGGGTGGCAGGGACATGCTTTTTTTCAGGTCATGTTCCAAATTCTGCAGCCGTCTCATGCACTGAGGTATCTAAACGGCTGCCTTCAGAAACAGGACACTGCAGAAAACAAACGCAGAGTTTTGGGACTGGAGAAAGAGAAAGTTTAACCCCTTAAGCCATATATTGGAGGGATATTTGGATATAAACTCTCTTCAACTTTATGTGAAATTCTATTTAGACAAAACACAAAATCAATACCAAGACCTTTTTGTCTCCTCAGTGAGGTCTACTTCCTCCTCAGACTGCAAAGTTACTTTTCCAGGCCTACATCAGTGCCTCGTGAATCAGGACTGGAGAATTGTTCTAGCCATGAACTATGAATTTCTCTCTTAGACCTACAAAGGTGCTTAAATCCCAGCACAGTTCCACTTCAGGCAACCACGTCCTTTCGTGAATCCCAGCTGAGCTTTCTAAGACTTGCAGCTCTTCTGAGAGCACTGTCTGCAAAGGAGACTGTAGAGCTCTATGGACAATGACAGGACTCAGGATGCTTTTCTTCTCTAGGAAGTCTTGATGCTGCTGAGGAATTCAGGTAGGTATTGGGGAGATTTTTTGACCAAAACTACACATGCCTGAGTGAGGACAGGATTCACTAAAAACATGGGGAGGTTGAAGGGAACAGATCATTTCTGCATTCAGAGTAGGCATGAATTAGGTGAGCTGAGATATTTAACAAGTGTGATAGGTATGATTTGGTGGTACATAGAAGATATGTGTGTGCATATGCATATGGGTGGCTCTAGGAAAAGGGAACAGAAAGGTGAGAACTAGATTTCGTGGAAGAATAGTAAACAGAATGTCTAATTGGAAAGTTTCTGAACAGCTTTCTCCAGAGACATGAAAGTTTAATAAGTTCTGAGTAGATTGGACAGATAATACAAATACGGTATTAGCTATATAAAGTATAAAAATTGAAGTATATGCTAGCTTCTTTTTGTAACTTATCAACTGCCACTTAATGGAATTATAGTGGAGAATACCTTGCCCTTGACCTTAATATTCAATGCTTCAAGATTAGAGCATCACTCTGAGGACTAGAAACAAAGGCTCCTTCTCAGGATGTTATAACTCTCCAGGGGGCTACAGCCTCAGGCTGGAGCCACAAACCTGTTTACACAGGTCAGTCCCCAATGACGTGAAGCTATGTGTGTCAGGAGAAAACAAGAGTACTTGTCAGCCCATGCTCATTAGTGCAGAAACATAAAACTATCTGTAAATAGTTAAGCTCTCACAATCCTTGTGTTGTCTGGTATAGTTCAGAGCCATGTAGGAGCTTCTTTGATTTTTTAGTAGTATACATGGCTGCAAGAGGACATTCAGATTCCTAAGGACCACAGGGCATGAGCATGTCTTATATGTTATGACAGGGAGACCGTAGAACATAGACTCATATAAGCCACTATACAAGCTGTATCTATGAGGAAATTTCTGATCCTCTCCACCAGCAATCTTTATGGGGCTGCCAGCTGCTTGTGCTCCCGGCACTACCTTCTCCAGTGGAGGACAGAAGGCAGCTCCATACTGCCAATTTTCCAGTGTCTCTGAAGGGGAAATGAGAACTGCCGAGGAATAGACAAAAGCTACCTTATTTCCTAAGTCCCCTTTATTATTACTTTCTACTCTTAGGGCAACCAGGGACAATTCAGAGCGGCCTGAACTCTTTAAAAACAATGATCGGCTTGGGAGAAAGTCCCAATTAAGCTCCTCAGAAACTCATTATTTATTCATACAAACCATGTGCCTGTCTGTCCCTCTGTGCTATGAATGAGCCAAGATCTGTAACTGATAAAGGACAAGGGTAGAGCTCTACAGGTCTCCTGTTTAGGTTTCACTGCTCCTTAAATGGTCTAGGCTGTTGAACGGCTTGCGGCAGTTGAGCACACTAAGAAATGCCTTGACCATTCTCAGAATTAGACAAACCTAAGGGAAATATCTCGGCAGTCATAAGGGATCTTGGCTTGTATCCATGTTAATTTCATGTTCTGGGGGACAGAAGTCAGGCTGTTAAAAGAGCTTTATACAATTAAGTGTGAAAGAAAAAAACACTGCTTGATCAAGTACTGGTATATCCACAAACACAGAGAAATGTTTGCCTAATAAAAGAACCTTCTAAGTACTAGCTAGAACATTTTTATACAATTTTGTGATGTAATTTTAGTGTTTAATCCCTTTATATAATTCAGCATTTTTGTAGAATTATGGCAGAATTACTAATAAAACTTATAAAACAGAGGGAAGAATAGAAGATAAAAAGAGCTGGAAAAGACAGGGAGAAAGCAAGCAAGCAAACAAGCAAGCAGGCACATGCCTACACTGTTCCATAGTAGACAAGAGATTAATAAATAGGAAAATGATTGTTTTCTAAGTTCAGGTTGAGCTTGTGATCACCACATCATTGTTCTCTAAGCCATGTTGCACTCCAGAAAAGGGCACAAACACAGACAAGTCTTTTCATTTCCCCTCCTATACTAGTAACTAGGAAAAAAATCATCAGTATTAGAAAGCCAATTAATAAAGTCTTTGTTCCTGGTGGCAAAGGCAATGCCTCTGTTAACCTTGCAGGTGAGGTGGGCAGGCTGCTGCAAACGCAGTGTTTGGATGGTGTGGCCGGGCCATGTTCACAGTCTGCTTTGCTGGCACTCGGCTCTGTGGGTTTCACATAGACACACCTATGTGAAAGGCACACATACTACCTGCTACCTGTGTCCTTGCCTTCAAGCTTATGCTAATGCTCATGGTAAACTGCATGTACAGTAATGCACTGTTTTATTCATTACATGATATATAATTTGGTATAAAGAAATGTTTGAATAAGCTGTTATTATCTTGAAATTACCGAACATTGGAATACATACAGTGTAAGAAACTCGATACTATCAGCTGCAGTTGTGACCTTTCAGACTAACTGATCCGTGCAGACTTACACCTGTAGCTGTACATCATCCCTTAATGTAGACATATCAAGTAAGAAGCAAACATGGTGTTTTTTCAAAAGTGTGTTGTCTGATACTGCATAAGGCAATAGCATGACTTGCCATGTACTTTCCTTTTAATTCTGCAAAAGTCAAGAACTTATACATTCAATAAAAATTGACTATAAATTAGAGTAATGACAACTGTAATCTCATTAATTATGTTTTTAATAAACCAGTGTTGAACCATGTTCAATTGTGTGGATACAAAGCTATATTTCTTTCTGTGCACTAGGCATCACAATCTTCATGTTTGTTTGTTACATGTGATATTTAAGCCAGTCATATTGTTGTGGGCAAGTTTTCTTCACAGTTCACAGGGCGTGAAGCAACAGAGATCTCAGGTGCTTATCAGCTGGAAGCGCAACCCAGAGCCCTGAATAAGGTTTCTGTGCTCACTATCCAAGGCAATGGAAAATGAGCTGTTTCAGAGTGACATCTCAGAAACTCACTGGTGTGGACTCATCCCACTTTTGAACAGGGAGATACTCGGTGAGTTTAAATAAATTCAAAATTAGGTAAAAGCCACAGTCAAGTGTACACAGTGTGGCTGATGTGCCAATATTCTGGTGAGTCTTACCCCTAGAGAACTTCCTGCTCCTAACTCCAGGTTGGGAATGACTGGGCGGCCCCACCATTCGTCTGCACATCTGCATTTCCTTCTCTGGAGTCACTGAGAGGAAGAGACATCACTACATGCCAGGTCTCCTGATCAGGGTGACCAGGAGGCCATAATTTGGGGCACTCTGTGGACCCTGCCTTACGTGATTCACTGGGTTATGACTTTGTCTTTACATTACTCAGCTCCACTTAATTCTTGTTTTAAGCTCTCGAGAGCTTTATTATATATAGGCTAATGTTATTTGGCCTCAGTGCATGAGAAGAGACAGTATTAATGGTAATCTAAATTAAATTAGTAACAAAACTTGCATCTACCTTTCAATACCTATCTTGTCTCTTAACCTTATTTGCCTCTTGTCTGGCATCATAGCTGTAATTAAGAGAACTTCATTTTCAGATGTCCTGTTGGTGAAATATGGCTGGGGGTACAATTAGAGGAAATCAAGTAGTTTTATTCACATCCTATCGGAAGTTAGAATGATACAGAAGTTATGGGGTAAAATACAGTTGCTGCTCCCTGGACAGAATGAAATTGGCATACTCAAAACCTATTCCATAATCATTCCCCATACCACAGTCTGCAACCATAGCCCCTGCTAACGGGGGTGGAATGGAGGCTGGAGCAGAGTGGAGAGACCGTGGCCAGGGTCTGTTGGAATCCTTGCAGGGCGGTACTTTGCAGATGGCACCCTGCAGCTGAGAAGCTGCATAACATCCATCAGCCAGGGGAGATAGGAGATGTCTTGCTGCTGACCCAACAACTGTGGTGAAATTGCTCTCCTCATATTATACTCTGTAATATTAACGTACACCTCCATCCCAAAGTTACCCACCTCCAAGGTATCACCACTCCTCACTGGGCATGTGCACTGGGCATGTGCACTTCTTGACTGTGTCTTTAAAAGCGAAGTGAGAGAATTTTGCACCCATCAGTAAACAAAGAATTTATAATTGAAGTTACTCAAGCTCCACTTAAACATAAAGAAATAGTGAAAAAGTAAGCTGGGATTAGGGAGAAAAGTTAAGGAAGACTCCATTGCAACCGCTGGGATCAGTCAATGGGTTGAACCTGTCTTCTACCCTGTAGGGATGCCTATTGGCATCCCTATCCATGGTAAATAATTTTGTTGGGGATTAGATAGAGCTTGTCTGTGTATTGCTTTTTTGCAGTCAGCTACTGTTACCGACAATCCTCAAACCTTAACTTGTCACAATTTTATATTAACAAAGAGCATTACTATATTGGTGTGAGTCCTTTATGGGCACTGGCAGTCGCCAACAGCAGGTAACATACTCAGATAAAGAGGAAAACCCTCTGTGGAGTCATAAAGTGGGAAGCCCTGCGGAGGAGTCTCCCTTTTGCTGTTGATATGCTTCCCTGACTAAGTCAGTCGAATCACCCTCCAATCCAGCAGGACTGCTCAGTGAAGGGTCCCCCTAACAGGATGCTGAAAATCTGGTTGGGTACAAGGGTCTTGGCTTTGCTGACAGACAAATTAAATACTAAGGTTTGAGTAAACCTCCTTAAACTAAGGGTCCAGGAAATCTCCCCTTTTTCCGTGTTACCTGTTCTTTAATACCTATGTCCTTTAAAATGCTCGTATTCCTCAAGCACTCCCATTCAATTTGGCATTATGCATTTGGCTTCTTTTACTTCAGCTTGGTACAAAGGCATATTAATGCAATGATATGGCAGATTATTTACTTCTATGCAAAGAAAACCATTCCATGGTATAAATTATCATTACATTAGTGGTAAGCAAATTATGGCCCAAAGTGGACAGCTGCCAGATAAACTGGTGCTGGCAGTCAGGCAGATAGAGCTCTGCTATGGTGAGTCTAGATAGAAGTGACTGCAAAAGCAGAGAATTCAAACTCCTGACCCTGGAACACTTATTGAATGGTTTATTTTCTAAGGATACAGACCTACAGTTGCTGAAGTTTTCAGGGAGAACCTCTCTAACTGCAGCATTTAAAATTGCAATCCCACTTCAAAAAGCTACCTTGCTATGTTCACAATACTTTTCCTCCTATCCAGCATCACAAAGTTTTTTATTAATCACACTATAATTCCTCCTCCTGTCATGAAGTCTCCTGCAGCTGTGCAGTGACGTTGGTGTGTCTGATGGGTGCATTGCAGACAAGTGGAGGCTTGGTCAGCTCATGCTCCGGGTCAGCACAAGGCTGCTCTCCTGATGGGCAGCGGTGGCTGAGCACTCTGCCAAGTTTGATCAGTGAGCCTTCCCTGGGATGAACTACTCTGAACTCCTGAGATGGGAATGCAGTCTTAGGTTTGCACCAAATGTGGCACAATGAGCCCACATCTGCTTCGAGGAAAGGAAGAAATAGCTAATTAACTAGGTAATGGTGAAGGTGTGGAAGAACTGAAGACGGATGGATAAAGCCAAGTAAATTACTCCGCAGATCCCAGCCTGAAATCCATGAACATCAGACAAATTCTTCACATAGATTTGCTCATAATATCTTAATGATTTCACATAAATTTTTAAAAATGTACAAAATTTAAGTTTCATTGTGCCATTTTGCAATGCCACAAATGTAATTTCAAGAAATTGAAGAAAACTTCACAGTGATGCTTAAAACTGATTCACTCAAATTTATAGTGGAAAATCTTTCCAGTAAAAATCTGAGGATTGAACAGTAGTGATTAAAAAAGTAAAATCTTACTTTTAAAAAGCATTTCTAGAACACAACCTGTGGAGCGGGTTTGTGTTACTTGAGGGTGACTGGAAGGTCTAACAAATTGCATTGTAGGATACTTTGGGTAATTTTGGCTACAGTTTTTGTTATATGCTACAGTGATAATCCATTTTGTTATACCTTATTAATAGCCCCTCCTTGCTATTTATTACTTGTGCTCTGTGTTATGAAGACTTTATATTTTGGGCTGCATATTTTCCCATGTCAAAATGCTTAAGGCTGCAGCTATGTATTCATCTCTTGTGAGTGAGAGGAAATTAGAAACACTGAATAAAATGACAGATACAACAGGGACATTTTCTGAGGTGCCTGCCTGCTGCCTAGGAGCAGCAGAAACCTCCGCTGAGCTATAATTTCACAGAATCACAGAACAAGCTAAATTGGAAGGGACTCACAAGGATCATTGAGTCCAGCTCTCAGCCCTGAACAGACCAGCCCCAAGGGTCACACCATGTGCCTGAGAGCATTGTCCAAATGTATCTTGAACTCTGTCAGGCTTGGTGCTGTGACCACTTCCCCTGGGGAGCCTGTTCCAGTGCCCAACAACCCTCTGGGTGAAGAAGCTTTTTCTAATATCCAACCTAAACCTTCCCTGACACAGCTTCAGGCCGTTCTCTCAGGTCCTGTCACTGGCACCACAGAGAAGACATGAGTGCCTGCCCCTCCTCTTCCTGTCACAAGGAAGTTGTAACTGCCATGAGATTTCCCCTCAGTCTCCTCTTCTTCAGGCTGAACAGACCAAGTGACCTCAGCCACTCCTCATATGCCTTCACCTTAAGGCCCTTCACAATCTTTGTTGCCCTCCTCTGGATGTCCTCTAATGGCTTTATATGTTGTGCCCAACATGCCCCCAGCACTGTGGTGCCCAAAACTGCCCCCAGCACTCGAGGTGAGGCTGCCCCAGTGCAGAGCAGAGCAGGACAATCTCCTCCCTTGCCCAGCTGGTGATGCTGTGCCTGATGCTCCCCAGGATGTGGTTGGCCCTCCTGGCTGCCAGGGCACTGCTGACTCAAATTCAACTGGCCATCCACCAGGGCCTCCAGGTCCCTTTCTGCAGTGCTGCTTTCCAGTATCTCATCACCCAGTCTGTCTCCACATCCAGGGTTCCCCATCCAAGGTGCAGAATCCAGCACTTTCCCTTGTTGAACTTCATATTATTGGTGCTTGCTCTGTTCTCTAATTTTTCAAGGTCTCTGCAGAGCCTCCCTGCCCTTGAAGGAGTCAACAGCTCTTCCCAGTGTTGTATCATGTGCAAACTTGCTCAGTATCCTTCCTGTCCAGTGTCCAAATAATTTATGAAGATGCTGAAGAGTACAGGGCCGAGTATGGAGCACTGTGGAACCCCACCAGTGACAGGTCCCCAGTCTGATGTCACCCCATTCACTGTAACCCTTTGTGCCTGGCCCCTGAGCCAGCTGCTCACCCATCCCATGATGTGTTTATCGAGCTGAGTGCTGGATGTTTTGTCCAGAAGGTGACTGTGAGAGACAGTATCAAAAGCTTTACTGAAATCCGAAAAGGTCACATCTCCTGGCCTCCCTTGGTCAACTGGGTGGGTTACTTTGGCATAAAAGGAAATCAGATTTGATAAGCAGGACTTCCCTGTCATGAAGCAATGCTTACTGTGACCAATGACTGCATTGTCTTTCAGGTGTTTTTCAATATATCCCAGAATAATATTCTCCATAACTTTACCAGGAACTCAAGTGAGACTGACAGGCCTGTAGTCCAGTGTCTTCCTTGTCCTTCTTGAAAATCGGGACAATCTTCACAGGCTTCCAGTCAGCCAGGACCTCTTCAGACTCCCAAGACTGCTCAAAAATCATCAAGAGAGGTTTTGTGATGACATCAGCTTGGTACAAAGGCATACCATGATCAGCCATCTCTTTGAGGGTTCTTGGATGAATCCCATCAGACCCCATAGATTTGTAGGGATCCAGCTGGAGAAGCAGATCCCACACAGTTTCAGGGTTGACTGGGAGTTGATCATTTGTCACAGCCATGGTCCTACAGCTCAGGGCCCTGAAACCCCCTTGGCCCATCATCCATGTTGAAGACTGAGGCAAAGAAGGTGTTAAACATCTCTGCCTCATCCATGTCCCTGATTATGAGGTGACCATCCTCATTCTGTAATGTGTCGATGTTAGTTTTACACTGTCTATTGCCATTAATATGTTTGAAAAAAATATTTTTATTGTCTCCCACAGTTCTGGTAGCTTCAACTCCATTTGAGCTTTGGCTGTATGACTTTCTTCCTACAGCGGCAAGCAGTATCTCTGTATTTTTCCCATGTTACCTGACCTTGCTTCCACTGGGCATACACCAACCTAATTTGCCTTATTTCCAAAAGAAGAATCCTGTTCAGCCAAGCTGGCCTTCTGCCTTGACTGCTTGACTTCTGACATTTGGGAATTGCCTGCTTCTGTGCCCTTAGGAAGTGAAGTTTAAAAAGTGACCAGCACTGATGGACCTCAGCACCTGCAAAAAAAATTTCCCTGGGGACTGTACTTACTAATTGAGCAGCCTGAATTCTGTTCTCCTCATGCCCAGAAGTTCAAGTTTTGCTTCTTTTCGTCCTGTCAACAGAGATTTTAAACTCAACAGCTTTGTGGTCACTGTGGCCAAGATGGCTATGAATCCTTACTTCACTCACGAGATACACTCTGTTTACAAAGAATAGATCAAAGAATTGAGAGGAAAGGAAAAGATAGAACAGAGAAATAGCAGAAAGGAACTGTCACAGCATAATCCCACTATACCAGAGTGGATTTCCTAGTAGAAATTCCTACCTGATTTATAAGTACTACTTAGGCCAGCATTTGCTTTCCTATTCAATACCTATCCTCCTGCAGAGCCTAGATGATAGGACAAAGGTAGGCTAGATTTGGGTGACAAATGCTGAGGAGACTGGCTCTGTCCTTTCTTGAGAGCAGGCACATCCCCTAGTTGTTTAAGTGAGAGGCAGGTGTAGTCTGCACCCCCAGCCAGACCAGCAGGGCTGAGAAATATTTAGGGTATAAATGCAGTAAATCCTGCATTGTAGTGGAATTTGGCTCACTGTAGCAGCTATGTAAGCTGTTCATGCTTGGGACAGCACTTAATTCAGTGCTTGAACATGTCTTGACACAACAAGGTCCAAATAGTCAAGTCTCAGAAGTAACAGCTGTGTTTTTAAAGGTAGGGAATAGTGAAATCAATGAAAGATGCTTAAAACACCTCTGAATTGGACTCTTAGATTTTAATTATATACATGCAATTTCCTTTTGCAAAACACTTTCAGAGCAACTACTATATTATTTTCATTCTAACAAGTAAAGAGTTTTCAAAGCGGAAGGTTGTACTAGGGACAATGTGAAAGCTACAGATGAAATAGGAATAAATATCTCTAAAACTTGCTGACTGTTTCATCTGCAAGAAAGAGGGATTGCAGGCTGATGGCAGCTGACAGGAGCCAGAGCTCAGGGACGTGGTATGTGAGTGTCCCAGGAGCCAAAATATTCTCTGACATCTCTAGCAAAAAATTACCATCATTATTACAATCTCCTGCATAGCACGGATCATGGAACTTCAAATAAATGATCCCAGGATAAGAGACAGTGTCTTTTAAAAACAGACCTACTCTTGATTTAAAGAGAGTGAATGAGAATGCATTGTATCATTTGATAGTCTGTTCCAGTGGTTAATTATTCTCACTGTCAAAAATGCATGTCTTTGTTCCTTATTTGGATGTATGCTAATTTCAAACAGGTGTTTGCTTTTGATTAAAACACTGCAAAGAAATCTACAAGGCACTTCAGACAAACGGAAATTCTTAAAAACTTCTTTATTGTAAAACTTCACAATTGTATAATTATGATAAAACTGTTTTCCACCTCTCCCTTTAGCTGGCTTGTAATGACTATTCAAAGAATTTGGCACTTTAAAACTATAATTAGGACATAAAGTTGTAAGACATTTTTATTTATATAAAAAATTATAGATTTTATTTTTAATTGGGAAAAATAATTTAAGCTAGTAGTCTATTACCAGCTTAACTGCTATAAGGCCACATTTTTTTCCAATCCAAATGGGACTGCACTGTGTGAGATAAAACATTCTGAGCCAGGCCCAAATAGAAAGATAGTTTCAGAGTCTCGCTTCTTAAAGAATAAAAATGAAAAATGAAATTATAACAATTAAGACCCAGGTGCTTTTCCTACACTGAATACAGAGTCACAGTATGTGCCTGATGCACATCTCCATGGCCCATGATGCCCTTTCCCCACACCCATGATGTTACAGCACTTCTTTGGCCACGTGGGAGTGTGCTCTGGCAGTGCAGCTGCTGCCTGCCGGCACGCACCGCACACAGCCCCTGGCACCAGCTCCGGGAAAGGCAGCAGTGGGAAAGGTCACTGCTTAAGAGCCAGAAGTAAGAGTGAAGATCAGCCAGGGGTGGCTGTGATGGCGGTGGTGGTTCAGACCTGCACACCGCTGGAGTAGCATGGGCCCATGTGATGGAAGCACATCTGGTGGCAGTGGCACAGCCTGGGAGGACAGCACTATGGCATCAGCCTCTGTCTTCCACAGGTGCAGCTGGGGAGATGAGGAAGTTTGGTGTGCTGTTTGATGTCTTTATTATTATGATTTCTCTCACCAAAGCCCAGCCTTATGTCCTCAAGTGTATATCCTAGCATAACTCACTCTGTATTTCCTTTGTTTTTCCCATGCATTATTAACAATGAGAGCTTGATGCATCTCAGAAGACAGCATAACTCTGAATGCAGCAGAATCTGCTTCTCAGGGTTAAAAACAGTTCAGGACATATAGGACATGTAGTTTGGACTAAATGTAGTTTGTACTGCTCACCTCTGATCTTACTATTGCACAAGTAGCACAGAAACAACCAGCAGAATGGGAAGCAAAAATCTACTTGGTTAGAAGTTTAGTTTCTTAAATCTCTATTGCAGCTTAGATCTGCTGCAGCACAAGGTCTTCTAGCAAGCTGTCAAGTCAAGATGTGACTTTAAGCTGACCAGTGGGAAGCAGTGATAAGGGGAGCTCACAAGTGAAATGTCAGGAAAGAGGCATAACATTTTGGCACATTTGTGAAGGTGCCTTGTGATTTTGGGTGCTCAACTGAAATAGAATATGGGCCAGATGTCTTTGATGGACACAGGAGCTGCTTTTGGAAAGAGTAGCTGCCATGTCTCATATGTGCTGAAGTCACATCATAGTCAACAGGGCACTGTGGGTCATGACGTAGCACAGAATTTGCACCTGCAATGTCTGCCCAGAAGTATCCACTGCTATTCTCACACCTGTGCATAGCAATAGCTTTTCTGAGATTTAAGATGTTGACTTGTATAAAATTGAAAGCAAGTAAGTTAATATAGTGAATAGCAACTGCAAAATTCTTGAATTGTTATAGTTTGCACTGACGTGACAGCATAAATCAAAGTTTTCATCACTATTTTAAAAGCAGTTTGATCTTAGATATCACAGTTGTTACTTAAGTCAAGCTAAATGAGAATGAGATTTACAGATAATATTTTAAAATCTTAATTTTTCATTTATTGTTATTTTTATTTTACAGATTATTGTCACATCCTGCTCACATCAGAAAACTTATTTTATAAAAGTATTTTCTTGTTATGGTGAGAAGTTTTTGTGAGTCACACTACAGTGAGGAAAACAATGCTGTATTTGTCAGTCCAGCAGCACTGATGTAGCTATAGAATAGAGCTGTGTCCTGGGCACTGCATGAATCTTTAAGAAGGCTATCAGTACTCCACTTAGATGCTGTAGTTATGGTCACATTAGGAATAACAGCTAAACCAGCTAAATGTGGCTTCCAAATCATTATTGCTAATGCTTATGTACTAGATTTGGCAGAAATAACACAAATTGAATTTTAAATGTCCAATAGGGTCAGGCTGAGTTGTCAGTGAAAAAAAAAAAAAAATTGCTTTTGACCTTGTAAAGTTAGCACATAATTTTCTCTTGTGAATTTATTCAAATTCTGAATTTAAAATAGTATATGTGCACCTAAAGCCGCCAACTACAAAAGTAAGAATATAAGAGGAAACTAAGAATTGATGGTATGGTAAATGATGCAAGTTTCTCACTTTCACAATCTCACTACCATCACCTTCAATTCTTTTTAGTTCACCACACCAGAGAAGAGAGTTAGACAAAGTGAGTAAGTGAATTCTCCATCATTCTCTTCTTTACGTTATAATGAGGATCAATAAATGCCCACTTAAAGGGACTGAGTTTAAGCCACTCATTAATCCTGCCTCACAGAGATTCTAAAATATTATTTTATTATCTTTGTCATCACCTTTAAGCATGCAAAATGCAGTTTATGGAAAGTGGGAATTATATAGAAAAGAGGTTGATGGAAAATTGGGAGGGGGTTTATATGCAGAAAAATCAGAGTTCATTAAGCAAGTCCTCACATTATCTGTATTTCGGCCACTTGTAGCACCTGTAGCTTGGAAATTTTTTTGCTCAGGGTCCTGATTTCTCTCTGTGCTCATTTTTTTTCCCCAAGGATTTGTGTTGCTTCGCAGACAAAAAAAAAGTGCATACTTGAATGTAAATAGCATTTAACAATATTTTTAAAATAATAAACTTGGAATATAGACAAAGGAATGTTCAGTGCATCAGACGAAATTCAATAAACCCATTCAGAACAGCTCCGAATGACTTTGTTCATGTATCCCAATGGTTTTTCTATCTATAGCTGCCTTTTCAGTAAAAGGAATTAAACACTAAGGTCTTCTAAACATCAAAGCATTGAGCAACTGTGGCAACTTTCATCACCTGTAACCTTGTGAAACATATTGCAATTCATTTATGTTTTCCCACCCAGACTTTCAGTACTGGAACTCACAGTCGTAGGTGTTTGAACAGCACTGTACAGACTGGCTATCAGGAAGGTCTGCTTCTGTTTGATTTGGTGTTTATTTTGGCAAAACCCCCCTAGAGTTAATGTTTGGAACTCTAAAACAACTTTAAAATTTGCTTGGGAGTGAACCACTCAAGGTATGTACAAACAGATACAGATCTGTGCTGGCATACAGCTCTGGCTTGGAACACAGTAACCAAATGTGCCTGAGCTAATAACCTACCCTGGAATATGAATTGATTTTACAAACTGCATTTGGTGTGCACCCATCTACTCAGATGCGAAATAAATTGTCACTCATACCAGGATCTACCTAGAATGAGTGATACCTGGAAAAAGAAACCATTTGCTAACTGAACTCCACTGACTTCACAAAAAGATACTCCATTATGAAGAGAGGAGGGAAACATGCAGCTGTGACTGCGAAGAGAAGGCAACCTGCCTTTCCAGCAGCAATTCACTCTAAAACCAGTTGTCAGCATGCACCCCTACAGTCTCATATAAAGTGAGAGGTTTAGTGCAATGTAACATTATAAGCTAAGCATTCGAAAATAAATGCATAAAAGGTCTTAATGAAAAATTATTATAATTTCCTTGAAATTGCTATTTTTAAAACCTTCAGGATTCCAGCTTTCCTAGAGAAAGAATTGATAGGAGTAGCATAATTTACATTTTATTTCTGCGGAAAGTTGGTGAATTTATAGGAAAGATACACAAGAAAGGAAGGAAAGTCAAGTCACATACCCTACATGAGTGATAGAGAAGTATGTATAGAGCTTCTTGTCTCGATAATTCATTGCAGGACCAATCCTATTCTATAATGTTAATGGGATACTGTACAAGACTACAGTGTATAGGAAAGCGCTCTTAAATACATTCATCTCCTTTCCATCACAACCACAAGAAGAGAAAGACAATGGCAGGATGGATTTTATGTCTATTCAGTTACATTTTGTGCACAAAGAGAATACAAATATATTGTTAGTCTTGCTCTTTATTAATTGCCTCACTAGCTATTGACTCAAGCCCAGGTGGTATATTTTCAAAAGCATTAATAACCTCTTTGTGTTCTAGGTCAGTTTTCCTCAGTCTCTTAAGGATGATAATTCCCTGTTTCAATTCAATATTACAACCACCTTTCCAACATTTATTGTATAGTAAGAGTAAAAAATGTTTATACATGGTAATACAATGAGCTGGTTTAATCCAGTGTGCTGAAAGAAAGGCTTTATCCACGCCTGAAAATCAACCCTGAATGGCACACCTGGGGCCTCCATACCCTGACTGCCTCCATGTGGGATGTGACTTATCAGTGCCCTAGGATGTACCCATC
This sequence comes from Dasyornis broadbenti, assembly GCA_013397935.1. Lineage (NCBI taxonomy): Eukaryota > Metazoa > Chordata > Aves > Passeriformes > Dasyornithidae > Dasyornis > Dasyornis broadbenti. The sequence goes on from VZRN01004857.1 coordinate 2,159,092, forward strand.
TTCCCTACCCATACAAGAGACCAAGACAGATTGCATGCATCCAGCTCTTGTCCCAGTTGAGACAAAAAGGAGTTTTCACCCAGGCTGGAGAACTAGGAAGTGCTACACAGTCAGCATTTTGATTTTATTCAGAAAACCCTGGGGACTGAAATAACAAGGAAGAGTCACTTGTGGTGGTTGGGAGGAGAGGATCTCACAGATCTCATTCAGGTACCTTGATAGTTTTGACATCCTGAGCGTTATTCTGGGACTACTGTTCTTTGACATGGGTTCTACTTTTAGCTCTTTGCAGATCCACTAACTTTGCAGTCACGAACTATCACAGCATGATGACACAGCACTTCTGCTGGCGGGTGGTGGCTGCAGGCTGACAAAGTGTCTGATGTCCAATTCTGTATTTCTGCTCTTACTCACACAGCCCAGCACTCACTTTAGAAGCAACACATACATGCAGGTTTTGTCACAACTGGAGTGCCTCATTTCTTCACCCCTCGGGCTTCAACTGGCCTTACGATTTTGTGGAACTTCCAAAATTCTCATCTTCCAGTCCAATACTTCTGGCACCAATTCACTTCAGTCATCTTGGCAAACTAATAATCTGTTTCTGCAATTGAATCCTTCTCTCCTTGAAGGCATTACAGGTCAGTTTAGCCATTTGCCAGTCTTTTAAAAGCACAGTGTAATCAATTCCACACCAAAGCACAGTGGAGAAATAATGGCTTCCCATATCTGAAATAATGAGTAACCAGTGCATGAGGCTGTATTAAAACTTAGATAAAATAGCTGAAGAGACTAGAGGCACTCTGTTTTCTGTCCAAGACAGATGTTTCCAGCTGGGTTTACTGGTTTTGTTCATGTTTGTGAACTTTCTCTGGTTCTCATAGAGCTAGGAAGGAGCTCTGTGCATCTGACAAAACCTGCCAGGATGGGCAAATTGCTGGGCCTGAGATGGTTTATGTGACCTTATAGTACTGGGCCCAAATTAAAAATGTCCTTGCAGGGCAAGTAGGAAGTACTGTGGAGTACGAGAAAAGTTAGGGGAGTAACATGGAATCACTTCAGATCCTACATGTCCAGAGCAAATAAACGTGGTAGGAGCCAGCTTGATTCCAGGAGGATCAGCTGAATGTTGTGACATTTGTGTTTCCAGCTCTGAAAGTGCCTTGCAGGTTTGCATGAGCTCATTCTCCACAGAGCCATCTGGATTTTTTTATTCCGTCTCCAAGCCATATAGAGAATAGTCAAAACCTTCCCAAAGCCACATGCCAGGGCTGTGAAGGTATGCTCCCCCACACCTGCCGGACCTAAACTGTCACCTGCCAATCCACAGGCAAATTACATCATCATGGATAAAAAGACCTCAAAAGAATTTTAAAAATATTAATTTATTAAGTTCTCTCTTTTATATCCTGTAGGTCCAAAGTACTTCAGGTATGGCTGCATGGTCTGTTTGTCTCAGTCTTGTGTTTTCTAGTTTTTGGGTGTGTGTGTGTGTGTTACAGAGAATACAATTTAATTTCTCTTTAGACTTTCACCTCGGTAAATAGAGGTGCTTCCTTTTCATGAAGGTGACCTTTCAAAAAGCTCATTATCATTCATTTTGGCTGCCTGGAATTTGCCTTTATTTACGCCCTGCTGCCTCTAGAAACTGCAGTAAATGCTCCTTGTTTTGACCACTCAGGCAGCAAACTCAGAGTTTGCAAGTCTCTAAAGATAGGTTTGTAGTACTGTGTTCATGGTGTGTTTAAGAAATCTTGGATTCTCTAACACAGGTTTCACCCGTTTCAGGAACATTTCACTCAGGCATCCAAGTACTTAAAGCATGATCTTTAAACTGGAAATACAGCTCATGGGGTGTGGCTTTGAAGGTAATTCCAGCTTTTATCAAGTCAGATGTTTAATTTAGCACTGTGTTGCTCTGTGTAAGGTAAACGTAATATAGTACTGTGTAAAACAAATTCAGATATGGCAGAAGAGTACATCCCTGTTCCCAAGATAAGGAGAAATAGAGTTTCAAGTGCAATATTTGTACTCAGACCTGTTCTCTGCCTTTGAAAAAGCAGTGGGTTAAAAGACAGATAAAATTGCTTGAAGTGGCTAACTCACAGATCCCTCATGGTTGGCATTTTGAGTGTGGAAACACCATCCGAAGCGGGTGACAAAATGTTACATTGTTTCAGTAGGTTTGCCTGAAAAGTCTGCTGCTTTAGACAGAATAAAAACACTGAAATTATTCTTTATTGAATTTCCTGATCACTGTAGCTACTTCTTAATGAAGAGCGGTGTACCAAAAAATAAAATAGAATTGTATTTTATAGAAAACTGCTTGTCTGAAACGTGTTTACAACTACACAGTGTATTATTCCATGAGAGTTTAAGTAGTTGCCATGACACATTTTAGATAACATCAACCAAGCTGGAGTTTGCATCATGTCTCTAGGGTATTTTAGAAAAGGAAAATAAAAGTAGATGTATGGTGCTAGTTTTGTTTTTTTTTTCCTGTTTGATAGACTTTTTCACATTAGATGATTTCTTAATTAGACTAGTAGGAGCTTTGCCATGACATATTTTCTGTGTCCAAAAGGCCTTCAGAATATATGAAGTCATAATGCAACAAAATATAAACTGTACCACAAAATGTAAATGCAGTATGTACAGGTGAAACAGTAATATACATGAATAGAGGGGACATGAAAATTGCCACAAAATATGATAAACCCAGCTTCAAGGAAAGACTCACAAGTGGTTATTTCCTTAGTGAGTTATGGAGGTTTCCACATGAGTGAGGAAATCATGTCTAATGGCTTCTCATTACATATCCTGTTTATACATAGAGCATCTTTAGAATAATGTGTATTCCCGCTTAGGTTGGTACCAGGAAAAAAAGAAAGACTACCAGAAGATTCCCCAGAACTTCAATTTCTTTGATTGTATGAAGTTCTTTTCACTAAAATGGAAGTTAATTAATGCAAAAGTAAGGACAAAAGCAACATGTCTGCACAATGTCTGCAAGCTTTTCCAGCATCGTATTCTCAACTTCAAAGACAGGTATTTATGGCAGGAAGAGCAGGGTATGAATCTACAGCATAATTATATGGGCAAAACCGAAATAAACACCTACTTTATGTCTACTAAGAGCCATTTTCCAATCAGTAAAAACCAATAAATGGTTAGATCTACTAGTCTTTGGAACTGAAGAATAAGATAAAGGTAAAGAAGTTCCTCAGAAGAGTTGGAGGCTGTTGACACCTCTCCCAGCTGTCCTCAAATCCTGCTTAGTAAAGGCTGCTAAATGTCAGTATCACAAATGTTCAGTTCACAAATGAAGAGATGCTTTGAGACCCTCCATTAACCTACTCTCATCTGATTAACACCTAGCATCTGAAATTTGTTCTCTCCCGATAAGTGTAGTGGGAATATTAAAAAAAAAAACAAACAGGGGATCTTGATTTTCTTTCTATACATTTGTATTCTATGGCATTTTTGTGCCCTGAAAACTATTAAATGAAACAAGTGTTGCTCCTATTCATACTCTTTTAATAGAATAAAAATGGAATATCAATAGATGAATTCGAATTTTTGGCACAATTTAGAGCACGAAAATATTCAACCAACATTGAGATTCTTTTTGGAAACACAGTTTTAAATACTGCTGATGTTCCATATTTCATCGTTCTAAGCATTCTAAAAAATGTCAGGGTACCTTTTTAATACATGCTGGGGCAATTTTTCCCCAACTACAGTTTTCCTTTTACTAATAATATCAGTAAAATTAATATTTTCAAACAATTTTCACTGCCTTAATATGTTGTTTTCACTCAATGTGAGTTCAAAAAAAAAACTGTATGGTAGTTTGATAATATTGTTTAAGCTTGAAACAAGAGAAAACTTTCATAATAAATCTCACATCATACCCTCAGCAGACAGGATACAGTTTGGGCTGGCTTGCTGCACTGCTAATGGAGGGAAATGCTGTCTCTGTGTAGTCCCTCTTCTCACATATCTGTCTGAAAAATAACATCAATAAAGATGTGATATGCCAGTAATACTCATTAGGGCAGACCTGAAGCAATTCAGACTGTGGATTAAATTTCTAGATATTGAAAATTAATCTAAAATTCTGACAGTAAGTAATACTCACATTAGCATCATAATATTTGTATCTGAAATGTCCCAGCTAGAAGTGATGTGATTCACTGGCTGATGTCCATCCTGATGGACAACGCATAAGACCTTCTGGTCAGTGAAACAGGTAACTCAGTTTCAGGAAATGTGTCTGGTTGCTTACATTTCACATTTTTTCAGGCATGGAAAGCCAAAACCTTGATGAAGAAATTAATTCTTAAGTGCAAAAAAAAAAAAAAAATAGAACACGCATGCTTTCTGCATGCCACTTTATATGAGCAGTCTGGCACATTTTTTTATATTTTAGTGACATTTTCTGCAATACAGCATGTACTACAGGGAAAGTAACAGCCTTTTTCATATATAATCGATACTGTACTAACCCAGTTCAAAGACAAGTCAGGCTAACAATACTTTGAGATGGCTGGCACATTATGCATTCTGGAAATTCTAATTTTATGTAAATTTGGAAAATGTATGCATGTGCCAGAGTTTCTCTTTGTTCATGCACTGTTTTAGCATGTGTAAGTAGGAGAGGCTGCCATACAACACGGGTTGCAAAACAGCAGATGGGGGTGATTTAGTCTCTGAGGAACTCTAATTTCCTCTGAAAAAGTACTCAGGTTTGTTATTTTATTACTATGGGGAAATATATATTTTAAAATATATTAACAATTAGTGCTTGTCTAGTTGGAAAATATCTCAGAATACCTTTAAGAAATAGTTCTCTCTGTGGACACTAATTCCTCTGTAGGAGTCCACTGTGAAAACGGATTAAGCTAAACTGGAATAAACCCCCAAAGTCTTAGTGTTGCAGAGCATCTACAGAGAGACTTAGAGCATAGCAGTTATTGTGCTTGAAATTCATGCCCTGACATATTTTGTTGTAACTTCCCTATACAGACAGACCCACATTTTATTGCCTCCAGATGCAGTTACGAAATGATACTACTTCTTCCTGCATTTGCTGATAAAATTCTACACTGAAGACTGATTAGGGGTGACTAAACTTTTCAGTCAGAGGTTGAATAGTGCATCCCTGAAAAACTCATTTTATGCAGATTTAAAAAATAAATACATTTACAATGGTTTCCTCTTTGTTCTGCCACTGTTCTGGCATGTCAGATTAGTGGTAGATGCCACACAGCAGGAGCTAGGAAATTCTGTCTGAAAAAGAGATGAGGTTTAGAGTAATTTTAGTTGCTGTCAAGACCAGAGTTCCCAAGTAAAGGGACACGTTTAATACTGTTGTAATCAGGATATTTTAAACATTTAAAGAGTTCATGTTTATGTTGTCAGATTATTTGCTGGAGTTTCATACACAAGCAACTGTGTGCATGTGGCAAGTGTGTAGGAAGAAAAGAAGGCTGTATTTACTGTGCTCTTTTGCATTCCTTCAATCTCAAAAAAATTGTGACTAACACAATTTTGATGTGGCAAACTGATATTCCTGAAATGCTCATTTTGGTTATCACCTTTCAGATACAAAATGCAAAGGTAGCTCTAGGTCTCGTTGGCAATAGGATGACCCACCTCTTGCCTGAGTTTGTGCAGAAGTTCCCACTGATTTCAACTGTACAGAATGAGAATATTTATGATAAATCTATGGTGTTTGGGAAAAATATGGTTAGATTTCAGTGTCTACAAAGTTTGGTTTTTCTAGAAAGCCAAGATAAGCTTGCCCATAGAAATACTACGTTCAACTGAAAATCTATGATCTACCTGTTTTTAACTTGGATCTTCTGAACATACTATTAAGTAACTAGAATATATTGAATTTTGTTGAAAAATACTATTTTGTAGTGAAAAGAAATACTGAAATATTGTCCACACAACAATCACAAAATTTTCTGAGGTGATGAATCTCTAGTGATTAACAGGCTGGCTTGGTTTCCAGAGTTGCCCCATTAAGCATTTATTGGACTTTCGAATTTGATTCCATGTGTTTGCATGAATGCTTTTTAGCTCCTTTTGCTTAGGTCAGCCACATAGGATTGTTCTTTTCCTTGGCCTCTGGCTCATATCTAGGCCTAGAGTGTCTACAAGGTACATCTTAATGTAAAAAATTAAATAAACCCCAAATAGCCAAGCAGCTGAGGCCTCAGGAGCAGGCCTGCTAAGTTTCCCTGGTAAGAAAAGCATATTTTCCTCAGAATAAACCTTTCATGGAGGCTTAAAAATATGTTTCAAGGAAATTAATTTTACTTTGCAGACCTCTTGGAACACACATATAGAGCCAGCTACCATGTTTCAAACAAGCCACCGCATTGCAAGATAGAGTATCACACTTAGCAGCTATGGAAGTATACAGGACCATTTTCATCTTTCTTTTTATGCGCAGATGTGTTTTAGCGGGATCCTGATCTTAGATCTTATGTTCTGGTGGATGCAAGGACCCGAATATCCTTATTGTGTCCAGCTATGAAGAAATAAGTAGCATACATTGGATTAGAGAGAGAGAGAGAGAGAGAGAGAGAGAGAGAGAGATTCAGCCTGTGGGCTGGTATATGGAAGTGTTTACATTTTTAGTTTTCATTGGTGAAGGTTCTATTTTATCCTATCTGTTGCTCCTTATAAATCATACCAAAAAATTTGAAATCTGAAGCTTGCTGTTGTTGGCATTTGAACTTAATGTCAAAATGCTTTTGCTGCCTTGCTTGTGAAGTAGACAACCTGTGTTGAATGTCCTTGAAATAGTAATTTTGGTAGGCTTTAACCTTTTTCATGCATAGCAATCTGGGTTCAGAAGCATAGATAAACCAAATATTCTTAACATTCGCTACCATACACTCTTACCTTTGAAGAGAGAGTTACAAGTATTAGCTCTTAAATTATCAGCAGGAGAAAAAAGAAATCTGACTGCCCTTTCACAGTCCAATGGTCTTGTACCCTAAAAGAAAGAGGTGCAGAAGAAGCTTTACTTGTCCAGAAGCTGCACCAACAACACATGTTCTTCATAAGGAAGTGCAAACTCTACCCCGTAACTGCTTCACTAAATACATTTCCTGTAACAATTATAATATTAGTTTTACATAGTCAGTAAATTATATTTTCATATTTTCACAATTGAGATGGGCTTGGATCCAGTCTTGATCCAAACTTAATAAGTTTATCACTGTGTAACTGCACGGTGTAGATTTGCATGGCTAAATGTTTTCAACAAGTTCAGTGAAGTTGTGGTTCACATTAATTCAGAAACAGGCATGATCCAAAAAGAGTCTCCAGAATATGACATCTGATTCTCCAGAACAGGCAGATTATAATAAAGTCTACAATATGTCCTAGAACACAGATACAAGCTAAGAAGCTGGTATAGTGGTATGATTGAAGCAATGTAAGTATATATAGTCTTCCTATTTCAATAAATATTAGTTCTTCTCAAATTAGTAAGAAATGTTTCCATAATGGAACAGTGAATAAAAAATAAATATAATTTTATCTCACCACTTATACATATTTACATTTTGTATTAGTCGTACATTTTTTCTCCTTCGTTTTTTCTCCCCCCACCTGACGTATGAGAGTTACATCCTAACACTGACTTCTTTCAAGCTATTTCCACAGCTTACCTCTTTTTTGATCCACTTATAAAGGGTATATCCTTTACTAACAAAACCTGTTTTGTCTGTGATATTTCATCTCTGGTAGCAATGTCCAGCCTCAAGGATGCACATGATCACTGCATGCCCTCTTGATGCAGTAAAAGATGTATGCATTTAAAATTGTCGTGTATATTGGGTTCAACTGAGGTTTTAGGCTGCACATGTGAAAACTCAGATCCTAAGAAGATGGACTGTGGGAGAGGTTTTGCACCCAGAACTGAAAGATGCTGTGTTTAAGTTCTGCTTGTCTTCTCAGAGGAAAATTACAAAGAGTGGGAGACAGGGATGTGTGGGTGTAATTGTATAATTAAGCACATGCTGCTGTATTTTAGCACATACTGTCCCCTGCTGGGAATAATCATATTACTGGTAAAAGTGAAGGTGTGTGTTTGTCCTTCCATTCAAAGAGGTAGGCTGGTAAAGCCTCCTTTGCCTTTCCCTGTCAGACAAAGGCATGGTTTTCCTGGCCCCTTCCTTGATCACCACCACGCCAAGAATGTAAACATTTCTTTTTGTTGAGGATTTCATTCCGTCAGGTGGTATTGCTGTATGTCGGATGCAGCTGAAGGCACTGCAGAGGCTCCCACAGGACGGGAAAGGCATAGCCTGACCTTTCCATGGGATGGGCTGCATTGTGCCCACCAGCGTGTCTGATATTCATATTGGTTGCCCTTGGGAAAAGCTTCTAACACAGTGTTCGTGACTATCTGCTGATGCCCCAAAAACCCTCACAGAGCTTCAGAACAATTGTGTTGTTCCAGAAGATGTCAAATGGAAAGGAGCCCTCTCTGCAATTCCCTGTTCTATTGCAAACATGAGAGATGAACATTTACATGCCCCTCCTCTCCCCACAGGTGGAGGAAGGAAGACTTTCCTTCCTCACTACCCTGTTGTCAGTGAAAAGAAAAAGTCTGGGGCAGGAGGGCAGCCTGGCTGCCATGGCCTGGGATCTGGCAAATATAACAGGTCTTCTGGCCGGACTATAACTCATGCCTATCCCTGCTCTTGACCATCTCCAGGTCGCTGGAACTCGCCAGCCAATGGCATCCAAGGTTTTTCAGTGCTCATGCTCTCAGCAGCTGCACACCAATGCCGTCCTCTGGTGAACAGTAAGATTGTTAATAAAGAGATGGGTTTAGTTTGCTAAAAGGTATAATGGGTTTTTTGGGTATGTCTGGCTATTCAGTTTAAAATAGTTCTTTTGATTAAGCTGTGCTAGACCTCATGAATTAGTTTATTCTCCTCTTTTTTCTCTAAAATTTTACTTGGTAGCTCTATGCACATGAGATATATTCTTGTCATTCATTTCCGCCTGGCAGTTATAAGAAGTTTTGGGGACTGCAGCTCCATACATCTTTCATCAACACATTTCCTGTTTTCCAGACCGAATTTCTGACATTCAAGGTGGCATTTTCTATAAAACTTAGCAATGCATCAAATACAATAAGTGTCTGGTGAAGGTCTTAAATAAATTATGTACATCTTGACAATTATGCACTCTGTGTGTGACTTTCAGAAATCAAAAACAATTTTTGTTAGCTGTATTTTATCGTGATATCCCTCTGTTTGTCAATTACCATTTTCTTTTATCTTTCTCAGCAGCTGTTTGTCTTTCCTTTTAGAGGATAGACTGTATCACAGACTCAATGTGTTACCAAATATTTGTTTTCCTTAGAACCTCAGAACTGAGTGATTTGGATAAGAAAGTTTTTCACTGTGAGCCACTGTTCATATTCTTTTTCAACACACTGTATAGACAATATTAATAAAGCTATAAAATAAAGCATAAGTAGGAATCCCCAGCATAACTTTCCCCCTTATTTAAAAATATAGTAACAAATCAGAAATCCAAATTATCCATTTCACATGGATATTGGCTTACAATGTCATCCATGGGACATGGTGGCATGTTATATGAACTGCACATATATTCATTATTAGAGGATGCACATGCTTTTTTTACTGTACATTGGTAACTTTAGTAATATAGACTAACAAAATGAAAATTGTAGGAGAGAAAATAGTCTGACTCAGAGTAAACTTCTGGGACAATTTTATTTAAGTTGTTGGTTTTTTTTCTTAATGCCTCATCACAAAGAGTTCTTTATCCCTTCCCTTTAAAGCTGATTAATTTCAAGTTAAAACAAATAAGAGAATAAAAAACAAAAGGCAAATGAAAATAGGGGGGAAATTCAAATTGCATGCCATGTACGTACACACTGGAAACAGGTGACTCTGTCCATACAGCAAGTCAGTGTATGTACAGCAAGACAGTCTGCATTCAAAACCCACTGATGTTCTTTAACTAAAATTCCTTTAGCAAGTTTTTCCTTTATCTAAAATATTTAGGAGTTGTGCAAGAGATTTCAACATTCAGCATGTTCACAGGAGGAATTCAAACCAGAGATAACTGTTTAGCAGGACTGAGAGCTTCTCTCCTGCGTCCTTCTTTACATTGCTGATTCTTACCCACCTCGACTTCAGTTCCTATTGTAAAAAAAAAGTGTGATACAGAAGTGTTATTTTTCAGACAAAAAAATCAGACAAAAGCATTACAATCACAAAAAGAAGTAGGTTTTGTGGAAGATGAGGCATATTCATGTGGAAGGTAAGACTGGACTGAGGTCCTGTCCCTCCTCCAAGCTGCTGGAATGGGGCGGATCTCACTCCAGAAGTTGTAAAGCCATGCAGAGATGACACAATCTCCGTGTTAATGTGCCAAAAGAGAGGTTATATTGGTCTGCACACTTTTTTTGTTCTGTTTTGTGCTTTCCTGGAGCAGAATCATTCTAGAAGAGAAGGTGATGTTTCACTGTAAAATACTCTAGACCCTAATGCTTAAGGACATGTGAGTTCAACTTTCCTCGTCAGCTGGGGATGCACTGTATGTTTCGTGCCTGAGGAATCTCACTGGGGAAAGTAAAGGATACCAATGATATTTCTGAAACATAAACCCAAGCCCCTAAAACCACACTAGCTGCCTTGCTAGGAAATGAGGGTGTTTTTAAGAGAATTATGTAGTTTCAGGTCTAAATTTTATGATGACATTTCTGTACAACTACCTGTATTTCTGCAATCTGCACACATGGTACCTCATCTAAGGCTTCCATCCTCCTCCTCTAATGTGCACTACAGCTCTACTCCAGAATCAAAATAAAGTGTTAATAGAGTTAGAAGTTTGAGGATAGAAGTTTGGACTTAGAATATGAAATTCAAATTCACCGCAATGGACACCACAATTATTTTCTGGTAATTACAGGCTGAAATACTCTAATTTATTACAGTCAGGCATAAAGTTCTTAGGGAAACCTAGCTGTGTTTTAGATTAGTAAAGAAAAATTATATTATTTTCTTCATAAAAAGAACGTATTCTGATTCAATAATTTTAAGATACATTGAGTAAAAGAAATATGCTTCACTAGACTTGTAAATCACTGTGAAAAAAAGCAGGCTATGGAAAGCAGAAGACATGTGCATCACCATTTTGTGAAATAAAAATGTTCAGGGTATTTTCAAAGGTTCAGTTAGAAGCTCAGTACTGAGCTGTCACTTGTGGCTTTCAAGTCCTTCCCTAGAGATCAGCAGCTGCCTCCAGGAGAGGCAAGGGACCAGGTCGCTTTCCCCTCTGACGCGTGTGATGGAAGCATGTGCCTGGCAGAGGACAGAAGTGACAGCACAAGGTGAGTCACTTCTCATCCCAGCTCCCTAATCTCTTTGTTTTTAATACAAACATTTTTGAAGTGAAAATGTTTGTGTGAGAAAGCCATCAAGAGCTGTGGCCAGGCTTCGGCTGGTCACTAACAACAGGAGCATTGACACTCTTCTATGCTGCTTGAGCTCCCTTTTTAAAGTCAAAGCTTAAAGACAGGATACTCTTTTTCACATCTGTTCTGAACTTACAGATTTTTGAAGGCAAAATTGCCAACATAAAATAATAGAAAAAATATGTTATTTTTGCAGGAGTTCCATTTTGGTTTAAACTAGACTGAAGAACATGAAAAATGAGCTGTTAGTTGTAGGAGAGGTATCACACCAGCACCACTTTCTTCTTACTCTTACTGAAGAAAAGATTTTCATCAAGAAACGCATGCAATGTTTAGACTCTTACTGCATCACCTCTCAAATGTAATGCTACCTTAAACAATAACCTCCATGTCTGTTTTCCTGAGAACTGTAGTGGTTAGTAAAATGACATCTATGTAATTAAACATGCAAATATGTAATTAAACCAAATTCATTATATAAAAAATAGTAAACCATCTTTACAAGAAAATTACTCTGATATTGAAACAGCATGTGCTCTACATTTGTCTCTCACATTTAATACAAAAACATACAGTGGTGACAACATGAATGCTTGCATTGCACTGTTTTCTTCCCATGCCATGTGTAAGGCAGTGGTTGATGAAATCAGGAAACTTGAGTTTTTTGGAAAACACTCTTCATATTGCTCTTGGGTTTATGTTGATTTCAGTCATTAGTAACAGGATTAAATCATATTATTTGAATCAACTTATTGTAGTTAAAGAAAGGTCAATAAAGATTCACAGACATACTGAATGGCTTTCAGAGAAACTGGAAGTTTGTTACTGGTTTGGATAAACATATGTTTAATTAAATCATCCAAAGTAACCAAACATCTTTGTTATGCATATTAAGACAGAGACTATAAAAGTATGGTTTCCCATAGTAGTTTACAATTTTTTTCAGAGCTGAAAAGATGCACTATGCTGTGTAATCTGGTACATTAAAAGCAACGCTATTATTTGCCCTAATATAGATTTCATCCTGTATTTTCTTTGTGGGTATGTAGGTTTTTTTGAGCCAGTCCTTCAAGTCACCTCTTAAACACAATACATACAGAAGTAGTCACTAGATTTAAAATTAATGCTTATATCATAGAAAAGAATATATTTGTGTATATAGGAAAATAAGATCTTGTAAGAATGTAATCCTTCCAGATGCTGCCGATTCTAGTTATTTGTTTCAAGGAAAGTCAACTAACCTGACCAAGTCTGGAGTCTTAATTGAGCTGAATAATCTGGCAGTGAATCCAGTGCATTTTGGCTCACATTGAGCTGTCTGATTTAGGTCCTGCAGGGTGCAGTGCTACCTTGGTTGGTGAGCTGAATAATTATTTATATCTCAGTGAACGCTAATATCTCCACTTATCTAGCTTTACACAGGCTGTCAAGTTAGCAGTTCTTGAAGAGATCATTCAGCTGGGCAATGTTGTCCCACATGGTGGGTCAGGGTCCAGCTGCCTTTTTCCCATTCTGGGGGGATGGCTTCAAAGTGCTGGAACAATGGTTTTACACCACATTGATTTTATAATCCCTAATCCAATGTCTCCAGGGGGACAATAATTCTGTGTAACAGGCATAAAACAAAGAGATAAATGTTAAAGTTCCTAATGAAAATGGAGGCATCAAGAATCCACTGAGGGTCTGTTTATTTTCAGGGTAGTGATTCACACTACTTAGGGTAACGATTTTTTGAAAACCATGTTTCTTAGAACAGCGCGGTACAAAAAAAATGCATGGTGCAAAGGTTTTTCTAGTTGCTATAGTGAACCCACACTGATTCCACATTAATCAAATTTATGAGTTTGTATAATTTAATGATGCTGTACAGTACTCCTTTATATGAGTATTTATACTCATATTTATACTTGTAAGATATGTGCTGAGGCACTAAGGTGTGAGGCCGAATTTATACCATTTAGCTTCACATACTCCTACAGATGTAGTCTAGAGAGTCTTATTTTGACTTGGAATGCGAAATTATCAAAGATTAAGAAAATTATTTGAAGTCTCAATTTATAAAATATGTTTGACTTTTGCCTCCAACTCCACAGTTATTTCAGGGTTCCAGAATAGTGCATGTTTCTGCTTTGTTCTGGAAGCATGAACAACTCTAATGAATTATCTGAATGAGAATAAAACTGTGGATTTAACAAAAATAATGAGCTTTAATAGAATGAAAGTGAGCAGAGAACTCCATAAAAACAACGTAATTACAATAATTTTTTCCAATTTGTTAAAATACTCTTGAATTCCTGCTCCTTTTCTCCAGCATCCTTACAGCATTTCCAGCATGGTGTAGTCTGAAGGTGTAATAAGTAACCACTTTTTTCCATCATCCAGGTCATTAACAAAAGTACTGTCCATTAACAAAAGTACTGAAAACCGGACAGTACTTTTGTTAAAAGTGCAGAACAAGACAGACCCCAGTGCAAGCCCATGCATCCTTCCATTCCTGACAGTGAACCACTAATAAGTTCTCTCTGAGTACAGATTTTTCCTCATCACAGAAGAGTTTTATGAAAGCTATATTTTCCTATCTTGCTTTTAAGATTATCATATGAAGTAAGTTTACTCCCTGCTGAAGACCAGGCAGAGCAGCCCCAGGAGCACATCCACACAAGGTGAGCAGGAGTGATGCTCTTACCCTAGGCTGTAGCACAGAGCTTGCTACCCTGGCTAGTTTTGTCCCCACTGGGTGTGTGCAGCAGGGATGTTTCCACCATTGAAGACAGCTATGTGCATATTGATGCCCCAATTAAAAAAAAATGCCTCTGAGGCCCAAAGGGACCAAAGGGACTATGCTGATTAGTGAGGCTAACAGCTAAAATCTAAGCTTAACATATCTCACCCCAAAATTCCTCCATGAAGCCCAGGGTTGTTCATTATCTGCACATCCTTTTGCATTTTAATGGCTTTTCAGAGTCAGCTTGAGGACAGAATGGAACAGGCTCTGAAGAGTTGAAGGAATATCCACAAAGAAACAGTTTTCCTTTCTTTTCTCTGTGCTCACAAGAGGCTACAGGATCACCTAACATCACTGTTTAATGAGGAAGTAATTTCTCTTGCAAGCCCAGCAACTTTGGTGAAGCTTTAGCTGTCAGTCAGTAATATTAGGAATATCCTGCTAAAGGTATTCAGTGATAGAGATTTTCCCAGCAGTTGGTAAGTTGTTACTCAGCATAACAGGAACTAAGGGCAGTTTTTAAGACCACTGTTTCTGACGTTCTTGAGGTTCCTGGTAATAAAATGTCTCTGTGACAGCAACCTCTTATGGTAGTCATAAACTCTGTAACATTGCTCCCATCATATCCTACTCTATGGTCTCATCTGTCTCTCCACCTTCATCCTTGCAATAATGCCTCCACACATCTATTTTGTGGCTGTCTGTATGCTTCAGGGAAACATATAGTATAATGAAGGCTTTTAATACACTTCCAGGTATCGTAAGTAGTAAATACTGGCAGGTACAGAATCTTATCCTGTATTCACACATTGATGACTTGTACTAAATTTGATGTTTCTTTAACTCACAGAGAAGTATTAGACACTGAAATTGTATTTAATGATGAAAATACAAAAGTCAGCAAGAAATGCATACATTACTCTAAAATTTATACATTTACATTTTCAAATAGAAAAAAAATTCCAAACTTGAGAGCAATTAGAGTTCAGTGCATCCAAATTATTCAAGGTACACACTGAATAAGCCCCCAGATTATAATTGATTTCAGGGGGCAATTTTAACTCCTGAATGAGTTGTAAATGTAAATGTAAATGAACTCCTGAAAACAATGTGTATTTGACCCTGAAAATCATCTATCTTATGATATAACAAAAGATCTTTGGGGAAATATTTCACCAATAGCTCTTTATGGTAACAAATCTCTTTTAAGAGGCAAGCATTACAAAATGCTGGATTCCAGGTTTTAACAAAAGAAAATAAAAACTAGAATAATTCAAATTTAGTCACAGGAAGATTGACAGATCAAGGTGTTAGGAATAAGCACACATTTTAACCTGAAACACCTCTTTCAGGAAATGCAGTCTGTTGGTCAGCAATAAAATAATTTGTGAAAGCTTGAAATAATATTGCATTTAAAAACTGCTCAAGAGAAACTAAAGAAGGAATTTACACCAAATAACATTCTGAGCCATGAGAGACTCTCTAAGCCTACCAAACTGCTTCTCATCCAAAATCTGACCTCATCCAAAGTCACTAGATAGGAGACAGGTAACCATTATCCATAAGCCATGGATGGTGGCCAAAAGGCAGGTGTCTCTGACCTGCAAAGCAAACATGATCCAAATCTTTTCAAGGAATAAATAGCAGGACACAAAAAAACATGTTTGAGAAAGTATTTCTGTGCAGCTGTTTATATTAAATTCAAAGGAAAGTAATCAGACTTTTACATTGATATGAAAATGTATCAGCAATCACAATGGGCCAATTTGACTTTTCTCCCCAAATGTTCACTTAAACACTGTAGCAATCGCAGGCTGTTCAGTACTTCCTCAAACAGAGCTGAACTTTCTAATTCACAAATAACCCTTTAAGTAAACACAGTATAAATAAGTATACCTATTTTGCTGAAAAACAAGATCAGGAAAAATTTCTAAAGTGCATTTCTTTGTTTTCTTATTCACCTGTTACAGTCTTGTCTTCTTTCCCTCCTCCCAAGTGTAAATTATATTTAGACTAGCATACCAACATGTAATTACATGTATTTTCATTATCTTGTAATTTGGCTTGGGAATCTACACTGTATGCACAAAATGCTGATTGCCTGCAGCTGCGGACAAATGATTATTTAGATAAGCAAGCAAGTTGATGAGATGAACCAGAAACTTGGAAGAAAGTCACTCTCAGCCTTGGTGCTTGCAAGAACAGCTCAAACCCTTGGGGCACATTGGGAATAAAGGGTCCAGGTGAACTTAGCTATTGTATTTGTTTTGGCATTAGCCAACAACCGTATACAATGTCCTTGACTGCTTACAGTATAAATATTTACTTCTACATGCTTCTGTGATTTCAACTGCGGCCAAGTTTTAGGGATAAAGCAGCGAATAGCAAAGTACTACTGAATGACATTTATTTTAACCAACTTTACAAAACATCACACCCCCGGTCCTCATTTTTTCACAGTTCACTATTTATTTAGCAAGTGGTATCTTTTAGACTGAAAAAAAAAGAAAAAGAAAAGGCAGCCATGGAAAATGGAAAGCTATGATAATTTCACATACCTTTCTAAATGAGAAAATAAATGTCTGCAATTAATTGTAATACCTGTATTTTTCTGGTGCCAAAAAAACAACACACCCCAAACTACCAAGCAAACCCTCAATCAAAAGGTACTTCAAATACTATGAGCAACTCGGAAAACTGCTGATAAGGAAAAAACCTAAACACTTTTAACATCCTCATTACTTTCCCAAATGTGAATATCTGAAAGCCTCCAAAAACTCAGCCAGTCTCTATAATCCTGACAAGTCAAGAAATGCCAAGTGCACAATGGCAGTGTTTTAGCAGCAGTAATACAGTAAAACACCTTCTTTACAACAAAGAATACAGAAGTGAATTATTTGAAACCAGTAGGGTGGGTCTGACAGCATCTGAGATGTCCAGCTGCTGTAAGAACTCCCCCAGGTCCTGTGCAGCCTCCTCACACAGCTGGCCCCAGGGCTGCTGCTCCAAACCTCCAGCCACTGCTTCTCTGCCCCTGCATTCCAGACAGTGCTGGTGCTCAACCCCATGCTCTGCTCCAAGTGATTGCTGCCACAGGCCTCCTGCCTCAGTGGAGCCAAAACAAGGAAAAGCTTCACTGTGGGTCCAGTTGAAAAACAACATTCTGTGGTGAGACTTGTTCAACTGATTTATAATGGCAAAACCAAAATGGAAACAAGCATAGATTCACTTTCAAAAGAGGATTTAATTTTAAGAGCCATTAAATCTTAAAGATAACAAAAAGAGCGCATGTGCCATTATATCTTCAAGACAACAAAAACACAGTATGTTTAGGAGACATTAGTTCTGCCTTCAAACAAGGAAACATGTTGGAAGAGATGGTCTGTCAATCTTATTTTGGGCCTTATATTCTACAAATTGTTTTCTTTGGAAGAAAAATAATTTTCATTTATTAATGCCAAACAGCCCTGTAAATCCTATATTTTTATTCCATTTTGATTAATTCTTATTCTGGAAATACATCTGTAACAGAAAATTTGAAAATAAAAGCTCATCTGACCGTCACCTGTGTAACATAGCTAGGTTTTAGATAGTATTTGAAGATGAAAATCACTGTAGTAACTCCAGGTATATCAGATATATATAGTTCACATGAAAAATAACTGAACACAAGAAGCCTTCTCTTTTCTTTTTTCTTCTTTTTTCAGGATGCAGGTGATTTTATTAGGTCAAGTACGTGATTTTTTTTTTACAGGGCAGAAAATCGTTTCAGTGTTGGTACCCTATTTTAACAGCCTGACTGAAGCCGCTCTAGCAAGATATGTATTTTAAGACTGTAGCAGTGAAAGGTCTCAGTTTGAGCTCTGTCCTAAATACACAGAATCTGATGCATGTATTAACTATTGAACTTCAGTGGGCTTATATAATTAGAGCTGAACCAGTGTTTCAGAGGTGATTCCTGTTCTAGCTTTCTTGTATGCATTTTTTATTACTTCTTTATTGTGTGTGCTCTCTTCACATTGAAGAAAGCACTGTCTAAAACAAGCTGTATATGCATAACACAATCAGTACGTTTATCTGCAAAGCTTTACCACTGTGGTCCATAACACTTTAAAAACAAAAATGTTGCATCTGTATACTGTTAATAATTATTAGGAAAGTGTGTAGTCCTGTCCCAGGGTTTGGTAAGTAAGGTCATGGTACAATAAGAGTTGCAAGCTCTGTAAGCATTAGTTGTATTTGCATATGTCAGAACAGTCTGTGAATACTAACAGCACAAGCACTTCACATCTGCTTCTGTTTACTCCCATGCTAACAGTCAAAAGTACAAAAGTACTGTGTTAATTGCTCTGTTACATACTGACTGTTGACACATTCTCCATAGAGCTTTCATAAATACACTGTTGCAAACAAACTACTAATGACTTTGCTTATTTCCAGCCCATCTTTAAAAGAAATCCAGAATATATACACAGATTAATGATTCCTCTATTTAGCAGTGTGTCTTGTTGCTTGCTATTGTGGAGGCTTGTATAAAGGCAGTATCAATTAAGTAGCAATTATCTATGAAGTGGGAAAAAAAAGTGATGATATAAATAAGTAATGTGCATGAAGTGAGAATTTCTGAAAACAACTTGAGGTGAACTCTGAGGCAAGGGCACCGACTAGTGAACAAACCCTCTCCATCTGCTCTTCTATCTAAAACCATTAGAGCCCAATTTGAAGTCTGACTAAACAGCAGTGATACCTGTGGGCCTCCATTGAGATTTTTCACTATATATGACATGCCCTGGAGAAATTTAAAAAAATAGGATGGGAGCTGAGGGAAAAAAATAAGATTCCTAAAAACCAGCACTAACAAGCTAATCATATTTAAATTTGTGCTTCAAGTTTCTTTTTGCTGTGACACTTCAAAATAGAAATACAATTATCTAGTTATTAAAAAAACAACAAAGGAGCCACAACCCAAATCCACTGTCACACTTAGTGTGGTACTTAGTTTCTGACAATGGTCTGCTTCTTCTGAAAGAGAGAGAAAACCCCGTGGTGTGCCTCACCTTCCTCAAACAGCAAGCACTGGTGGTTTTCTGAATGCCCCTTCTCTTCTGATATTGAATTTTATTATTCTTTAAGAACCTTTCAAAAATGGTCTTTTCTCTGCCTCCATCATTCAGGTGTAGACATTCATTGCTGTAAATGCAGCATCAGGGTAATTAATTTATTTTTTCCTTTATTTTTTTTTAATGGTTTCTTCAATTTGTGCAACAAAACAAGATAAAATGAAGTTTCACCTTCTTTATGTTATTTGCCGTCTCATGTTTGTCTCCTGCACTTACATCTTTACTCATTTTGGTCAGGACAATCAAGAATGTACGACAGTCACCAGGAGCAAGCCACTGATTTATTAGCTCCATCCTATTGATTCATTCATGTCCTAGACATTTATTTGGGTCCAGTGAAGAGTAATAAAGCATTATATCTAACAAAACACATTATGTGTTTTTTCACTATTTGATTTTCTTACAAATCTCCCCACTCAATCATATATAACGCAGATAGCGATGTAGAGGGTAGACCTTAGGTCTGTAAAGGCACTCTCTCTTGCAGCCACCCCAATGAAGTCTCAGGTGTATTTTATTTCATGAGACTGGTGCTTTCAGCCTTGGTTCAAACCACACTCAGGCTGTGAACAGCAGTGGTCTCACCACCCTGTCTCTGTGTGTGACAGTGCCTGTGAATCATTTTAACACAAGTTTCTTATGCTAGTTTTCCACAAATAGCTAGTGATAAATCTGCAAAGAAGGTGAAAAATCAAGACTGTTCCAGACCAAATCTGAGCAGACTCTATGTAGGATGGAGAGAAGAGAATGAGCATGTGGGCACTGCTAAAGTGCTCCTGTCTCTGAGTGTTGATCCCCCATCAAGGCTCTGTGAAAGTCCTGTCATCCCAGAATTCAATCGTCTGTAGGCGACTGCTGGAGCCATTGCCTCTGGCTTCTCCCAGACATACCTTATTCCTTCCCTTTCATGTGTCTGGCTGATCATGCCATGTATGATCCATATTCTGTTTTCATGCTATGGACAATCCCAAATCATCTCCAGACACAATTACATGTGTGTGCACAAGTTACAGAAGTGAGCCTAGTTAAGTAAAAGCAATTGGGTGGCAGAAACAGGAGGGAGCACTCTGACAATCCTGTCCTGGTCCCAAGCCAGCAGTCCTGCCAGGGCCCATAGGATGTGTTCCCCACAGGCCAGTCCCTGTTGGGCAGTGCCATGCTCTCCCCATGGGGCAGATTATGTGTTACTGCTGACCAGGGGCTACAAGACTGGCGTTGACTCTCACTCCTGCTGCAACCCCAGTGCCAAGGAAAGCATGGTGAGGTGGAAGGAGGAGAGCCAAAATCTCTTCAGTTGCCTCCCTATGACGGCTGGGCTTGGTAGAAACTGCTTTTGATTCTATATTATAACTCAGCATGACATTTACTGCAAACAGATGTTTTTTCCCTGCTCACAATTATTTGTCTCAGTTCAGTTATGACAAACTACACAAATTCTTCAAGATCCTGCTCTGTGGTCTCCGCTCTATCTCATTTTTCACACCATTATCAGATCTTGAAGACAGATATCACCACAAGCCAGAGTGACCAGAAGTCAGAAAAAGCATTTTTCAAAGAATTCTGGAATTGCAAATACAGGTCTTTCAACATTATTCTCCTGGGCATGGAAATCAGACAAGTTAGAATTAGTTTTCTAAAGGAAACAAAAAGTAGTCTGCTCCTCAGCTTCTGTCTCAGCCTTGGATTTTGGACCCAGCACTAAACACAAAAGCTGAACACTGGCTGGAGTCAGGACTGCTTGACAGCACTGCAGCAGATGGAGTGAGCAAACACTGGCTCTAGAGTGCCATTTGCAAAAATTCAAGTTTTCTTGAGAGGGCTTCAGAGTTCAACCCCGTTTAGAAAGTCCTTTAGAGAGAGCTGTTCCAAGGATTTTTGTGGACCTGAGCTTCTCAATGTAAGAATAAAAGTGTGGATTAATCTGGTGAGTAATTCTAGAGAGCTGGAAGATGTTAGGTTCCTGGGGTTTTGACTGCTTGCACTAGGGTTTGGCATGAATGTGGGACCCTAAAACCTGCTCAGCAAGATTGCTTCTGACAAAGACCATGGCTGTACTTAGGCTGGCAAAAGCAAATTATGCTACCACATTTTCATTAGAACAATCCTGATCAATTTTGTGTTAAATTGCTAAACTGGTCTTTTATTGATTCAGACTTGGGATATTTTAGCAACAATAAGAGATCTGCAACAGTCAGGTGTCTTTGTTGCTTATGTACAACGTTGTACCTAATCCTGGTTTGTTTGATTGGTTTGGGGATTTTTTTTTCAGAATTTTTTGTTTTAAATACATGAAAACCCAGACAAATAGAGAACCTTTCTTTGCTTGCATTCCTGACCTAACACCTTGACACATCAGTCTGTTTCATCACTAAAGCTCCCAAAGGTCTGATTCCTAAGGGTTCCTACGTCTAATACTGTAGATTCATATATACATCTATAGCTTGTCTTTCAGATTTGGAACCGGATTTTTTAGGTTAACTGCTGCTAAAAAGAGAGTGAATGTTTTCCTGCTATTTTCTCAAAGAGGAGTTTTGAAACAAATTATGTCAAAAGTCTTCAAACAGACCTGAAAATAAAAATATTTCTATTTTGTCTTTATGAAACCTATGTAGAAGAGAAATCTTAGGATCTCAAAGGGCTTGGCCATGCCTAATTTAAACACTATCTTAGTGGATTTTAATAGTTGCTGTGAGTTGAGGTGTTTGAACTAGCAATCCTGAACACAGTAAAGTTGGTACAACCTGGAGAATGCCAGGAAGGCAGCACTAGGAGTAGGATTGCCTCATGGCTGTGTGAAGGCAGGTAAAGTGCCCTGTGTAAATACTACATCTCTGTGGGTTCTCAGTTAGTGAAATGAAGAAATAATACTTATTTTATTTATCAAGTGCTTTGAAGTCCTTAGATAAAAGGAGAGCCTTCAATGTATTGAAAGTCCTGAATAGGTTGGTTTCTACCTTCATCTAAGTGCCATTGAGAACCTCAAACACTGTATTTCCTCACCTAGACCAAGCAGTTCAATCCAATCTGCTCAGGGCATCCCTAAGTACACAGACCGAACCAAGTTTTAAAAAAATCCCATAACTTGTGATGTATGTCCACCTCATTAAAAAAAAAAAAAAAAAAAAAAAGGAAAAAAAAAAGTAAACTGTTTTTTTATTAGA
>VZRN01004857.1:2181599-2227965 GCA_013397935.1 Dasyornis broadbenti
AAGAAAAAGGGAAAACAAAAGGTTACCTGTTCTTTAATGTAGGAATCTAATGAGGAAGAGCAAGGCTCAGTTGCTTTTTCTACTTCAAGGAAATCAGATACACTTTTTCCTACCTTTTAGGCAAATCCTGACTATCAGATTATCAAAGCCCTTTCTGGGGACACTCACTTCATTTTATATTCAAATTTAAAATTAAGTAGGTTGGCTCTGGATCTGAATGTCTCTGTGGATCTTGCATTAAGTGATTCAACTAAACCTGCCTGGAAAGCATATGTCACAGCAAGGAACATGTCATTCTTCTCTAATATTCCTACCAGCACATATAAAAGCAGGTAGGTAGATGGCTCTGTGGCTCTTGGATGCAAATTAAATGAACCAACAATGTTCCAAATCATGGTCATATCTCTCATACTGAACTCATAAAAAGAGATTACCAAAGGCAAAGTATAGTGAAGTCCTTTGGTCTGACATTCTCAGTTGCAAAACAGAGCAATAGTTTTCTACCTATTTAATATGTAAATATCTTTCTTACATTAGATTTGTCTTCATGAACTGCCACAGTGAAAAAAGACTTTTTAAAAGGAGATATTATGAGGATAAGTAGGTGAATTATGGAGAAAAAAATGTGACGATTAAGTTTAAGAACATGTACTAGTCACTAGCATGCGGAGATGTATTAATGCACTTATTATTTTCTACTACATATTAGTCCCTCATTAGCATGTTTTACCTGAGCTTGTCACAGTCTTATTTCCAAATTACAACAAATTACAATATTAATAAGTTAAAATTAAATATTTGAGATATTTTAAAAGGTGAGGCAAATTTTAAAATGCTGTCAAATACAACAAAACTACAACATATAAATGCTAACTAATGAAAACATTTATTTCATGAAAATATATGTTCCATAAGTATTTTGGATGTTTGATTACTAGGTAATATGCAATTATTTCCACAGAAAATTTCATTAAAGGGTAGATAGGCTGACTTTCTTTTAAGTTGAGCATGGTGGAAGGAGAAGAACTGAATTATTCACTATTTTTAGAAACTACTGAGTCTCTCAATTCCTGTTCATGCAATCCACTTAATGACATTAAGCACGACATTTCTCTGCCATTGGTAGCAAAATCTCTGTAAAATCTGTAACAGTTATTTATCTCCAAACCCCTTCAAATAAAACAAACATAACTGGCAATTTGAAAGACTTTGTTTTTTCTCCATAACATCGAAAATATTTCAATGCATACATGTAAATAACTTCAGTTTACGGACAATTTTTTCAGATACTCTTAAGATAGGTGAGCAGCCTTAGACTTTGAATGCCTTTTAGTTGAGGCAACCAACTGCTGGCTGCCCAAACTTTTGATTGTGTGCTAATCACTAGGGCTGGTCTTGGTTGAAGACAAATATATGATAACCTTCAATACCTACTTCGCTTTTGACACCCTCTTCCATGTGTTTAGACATGGCTTCTGCTTTCCCCTTAAAAACTATTAAATATATCACAGATCTTCTTGGGAATCCTGAAATTGTATATGGCAAGATTTAGGTAACGGAGTGTATGACAACAAAGCGGTAGGTTCTGTGTCATTCAGTGTTTCTGTTTCCTCGAGGTATGGTTAGTATGAAATATTCAGCAGCTACTTTGCCGTTAAAGAGGCAGATCCACAGCCATAGGCTCATGGAAGTTTTACATGTGTCCTGCCCTTCACCACATGTGGAAGCTGACAACTAAACGCTCCTTGCCATCCCCATAAAGCCTGCCCATCCAGATTGCGATAGCCTGCTCAGGTAACGAAGGCTTTATTTCAGGGCAAGAAGTCAGAAGCCGGAATTCTTCTTATCCATCTTAAATGTGCTCTGACCAGACATCACATGCAGGAGATTGATACAACCAATATGCCGTAAAGATTTCAAAGAGTACTTTGCCAATATTTAAATAATTATCTCTTCCTAGAAAGCATCTTTACACCATATATGCCTCAGGTAAAAATGCTACAGAAGTTTAAGCTTACTGTACCCTAAAGGAACTGGAAATATTGTGAATCAAAGTGTTTCATGCTCGTATTTTATTTTCCATGTTTAGATTTTTAAATTTTCTGAACAATGTTTAATAGACAGGAAAGCTATCTTACAACTTTGACTAGACAATGCCCCTAACAACTGTAGTTTAACATGGCCATCCTGTCTGAGATTTACCTCTACATCCATGCTTGCTCCTTTAAACCCCTCATGGTGGCCAAATATGTACGTCAGTATCAGAACATTTGCAGCTGCTTCCTAGCTCTTTTTAGTGCTCTGCAGTGATCTCCTGCTTTTCTCTTGCTTTCCCATTGGCAAAGCTCAAGTCGAAAAGTGACCTGATGATCATGGCAGTTTCCACCAGGACCAGAGTACCATTTCAGGGTTGATCAATCCCTGGTTTTTGGCTTCTGATACTCTCTGGCTTTAACAGAAGTCCTCTAAGGGAACTCGCTTTTGGGTTTTCTAGTCGAGGTTTGTCTTGATATTAACCAAGAAATTCAGAAAACTGATGATGGGGAAAAAAAAACAGCAAAAAACCGCTTATTCATTGGCATAGGATTAAAACGGAAAAAAGAATTTGTCTATGCATTCCCCAATTTCCACACTCAGAGCTTTCAGTTTCATGGTAATCGCAGTCCATTTCATGCTGGAGATGTGTCAAATGGAGAGCCAAGGGAAAAGGAAAGACTGCTTAGTGAACAGAGGTTAGCAACATTATTATATACCTAAAATAAAATCATTCTCATTTTTAAGAGATCAAAGTAAACCCAGGATATATATTTTTCATGTTTTTTCTCCACATTTACTCAAAGCAGCCAGATGGATTTGAGGGTCAGTGAAATAACAGAGGAGAACCTGTCCAAACATAATTCATTCATTTTCTGATAATGTTGGTAGGAAAAAACCTTGGAGATCACTCCTGTGCTGCAGAGGAGGTGGAGCTCAGCTGCTCACGCTTGTTAACAACTGAAATGAAGCAAATAATTTTCATGAAGAATCTCTTGGGAAAATGTTGCCTGTTGGGTCTGTTTGTGAAGTCTCTGAGCAGACCATTCAATTCTTGGATTTCTCCATTCCTTTTGAGTATTTGTTTCCTTCCTAATTTAGGAATTTAATTTAATCTTGGTGTGTAACCATTCACAAACACTTTATTTCATGTTCTTGAAATAAGCACTGTGCATTGTTTTGGTTTTCCGCATAGGTGACATTATGCTCTTTAATTTTTTTCAGCTACAACTCAAATAGAAAATTGCAAGAGTTAGATCTCACGGTCCAATTTTGAACTGACTTTGTAGAACTAGTGTAGCAGTTCACCTCTAAAGCCTGTCCTTCATGAATACTTATGTCAGTAAAAGCTGTGTACTCGAATGTTCCTTGAAAGGAAATAGAAGATTGGTAAGAGTGAAGTCAAATTAAAATGTAGTTTGGTACTCTGATATGAATATTTATAAATATTTTTTCCTAGTATTTGGGAAAAAAACTGTTCCCATAACATTCTTCTGTTTTTCCAAAATACACTTTTCTGACTAGGAAAGTTAAGCAAGTGCTTGACCTATACAGTATCGAAAAAAACTGAAATGCCCACAAGGACATTGGATGTGATCGAAAGAAGAGGTGATTGTTCTGTCCAGAACTACTTTCTCTAATTCACTGGGTGTTCCCAGATGGAGTTATTCACACCATCCAGAACAGCTCATGTAACACGGTATCGTACAGTACTATGTGTCTATAACATTTTCATCGCTTGCCTGGTGGTTGATGCTGAGGCCACAATCTTCTGAACACCTACATGCTCATTCGCCTGGGTAGAGCAGCACCTCTTACTGCTTCCTTTGTTGTGCTGAGCAAGGCTTTAGCACTCTAAGGGTACAGGAGCTACTTTAAAATAAAGAGCATATATATATCGCTGTGTTATGCACAAGAGTAGGGCTCTTCTTGTCTAGTTCTTTAAAATTTTCTTTTTATTACCATTTCTATTTCCAGCATATTCCATCCATTTTCAGACCATTACTGTGCTGGGCTTTTTTTTAAACTCATTTATATATTGCTCATATCCCCTGCACTCTCACTTTATTTTTGTTGAGCAAAACTAGCTCTTCCTCTTTAGTAAACAATTTACTTTGCTTTACTTCCTTTCTTCTCTTTCCAGGCTAATCTTGTCACTCTGTGCTGCTCTCTCCGGCCTCGTAGTGCCATCTGTGTCTTCTCTCCATAGCCTTTACACAAATCTTCATTTATAATATAATTCATAAATAATACTTAGCATTTACATATCTTTTTACAAATATTAATTAATTAGTGATCATGTACTTGTAGAGAGAAAGCACATTGTCCTCACTTGACAGATGGGGAAACAACAGCTGAGAGCATGCTGTCTGCTCTCTGCTTTCATGGTTCCTAACACAATGGGGTCTCTTGCAATATTTGGTTTATAGACATAACAGTAACAAATATTAACAGCAGCAATAAGTGATTTAATCAGAATAGAAATTGAATTGGAATGCAACAGAGGTGTTCCTATGCTTACATTTGATTCTAATTCCAACAGAGCACCTAATCCAGAGCATTGCTCTCCTAATACTATTATGAAGGTACTTCAGTGTTCTCCATCGCTAAAACAGCTGGACACCTCGAGATGTTTCAAAGGAGAAAACTGCCCTGCAGTGCAGAGAAGGAAAACATGACAGAATTTTAATTTTTGAGGAAAAAACCTATCCTCTCCCCACTCCCAGGAGAAAAAAAAAAAAACAAAACCAAACCATCAAAATACATAAACCTGGCTTTGATAAGCTTTTTGTCTTAAATATTGTTTTGCAGTTTCTAGGGTCTAATATAATAACAAGGGCTGGGAATTTTATTTTTAAAAGGATTATTATGATTAGCCTTATTACATTCAGTGGCCAGAATCAGGGAGCTGCTTTATCAGGTTTTCCTGAACCCCAAAGGCCCATTGTATTTGCAAGAGTACATGTCTAAATATTGGACATTACTGAATCTATTTGACTAAGTTACTACCAGTAGCACAGCAGCTGCTGTACCGTTTTCTAACCTAACATGTGTTTGCCACCCATATTATCAGATTTACACAGAGGTTGTTGTTGCCAAAAGCAGGAGAGAGGTAAATTCCAACACTGTGACCCTTTGCAATCAAGAAACCTGCATTTATTCCAGTGCCTCTCCATGGAATGCAAGGGAATGGCTCCCAATGAACCCAGAAACTCATCCACAAAAGCGAGTATAGATTCATTCTTGCGGATAATCAGCTATCCCTGTGAAAAGGCAGTGAGTCACTGCACTAGAAAGAAATTTGTAGAAAGAATGTTTTCGGAAAAAAAATTAAGAAAAAAACCTGTACAAGTAACCTAAAAAATGAGAATTCACATGTCTAAATATATTTAAATATATGTAGGCCTACAAACCTACCCATACCCCTCTTGCATCCTTCCCATTAACACTTTGGGAATTTTCCTGGAAGTGAGCTACATCAAAGCCAAGCATCCAGAGCGAGCACTGTTGCACTGGATGGTGGTGATGAACATAATTCCTTCCTTGCAGCTCTTAACACAATGTCCCCAGCTGGTGTCCATGCCCCACAGGAGCAGTGGTTTAGGCCAAGGTGCCGCAAAGCAAAACAGAGAAAAGAACAAAGGCAGCAGCTGGAGTACCAGAGAAATTGTGGCACTTTCGGGGAATATTTTGAAAAAATCGACGGGCACTAATTTTAACTACAGATCCGCGGCAGTGAAAAATCCAGGGATGAGGGGCCGGTTTCCCTTTCGCTCTGCCAGGGATTGCCATCCCCGAAGCAGCTTCTCCTCGAGGGCAGAGAAAAGCACCCGGCCAGGGCGGCGTTGCCAAATTCCAGGCGCCATCTCGTGGCTATGGCCGCATGTTGCGGGACACGGCAGGCACAGGCAGGGAAACTGCCTTTCCATAGGTCCAAAAATTCACTTAAATCCTCCTTTTTTTCCAGGCGTTCCCTCTTCCTGGGGTTGCTTTTGCTCTGCTGGCTGTGGGACGGAGCCCAGGGCTCTCACCTCGGCGGCAGCGCCCTGCTCAAGGGCGGTGTTCAGTGACATGAGGAGTGTTCCTGCACCGACCCACCTTGGGACTGCCTTCGTGCCTACCAAAGACTAGCAAAACTGGCTTTGTATCATGACATAAACGCTAGCCTACAAAAGAAACTTGGGAGACACAGATCTTGTGCCAATGAGTGACATTTTCCTCCTTGTAAGACAGTGTTTGCAACATCTGTGCAGTTTGCAGGTCAAAGCATGTTGTGCCTAGTTGGGTTGAAGAAACTTAGCAACAGTCTGTGCCTGTGAGTGCAGATGTGCTTGAAGAATTTATTAGCCAGTGGACTTTTTCATTATAAACAAATGGGGATTTTGATATTGTATTTAAATAATCCTCAGTTGCAACCAGACTCTCTGTACAATCTTACCTGTGCTAACTGTATAGCTAATGGATCATTCAGGTCTTAAAGTATAGCTTTGTTAATAATGTCTTGAGTCTTCTGATTTCATCTGTACAATGTTGATGTGATGATCCATAGCACAATATTCAGCTCAGGTGGTTTGACAAGTCTACCAGAAGGTTGTTCCAGGCATTTTGATACCCCAGCTAACTTGAACATGCCAGTACCTTTCTACATTTTTTATGGAAGCCTTAGGTTTACACTTCTTTCTAAAGTAATTTATTTTATCATTCCTGAGTAGTGTTTTCTGGCCCCAAAGATATGAAGACTTTCCTCCTTTTTGGTCTTAGGAACTTGGACTTACTATCTTTTGCTAGTACCTTTAGATTCCCTTTTCAGTTAACTTCTTGACTTCTGATTTATACTTTGTCCTTTTTCCTTTGTACTGTAATCTGCTTGATCAATTAGACTGGAAGGTTTGCAACAGCTTTTCAGCCTTTTTATGAACCAAAGGAGGTGCCACTTCCAATTCTTCTTCTACTGAGAAAGAGGAAATGCAGTCTTATAAAAATGCACAAAAGTGCCAAAAGAGTAAAAAAATTGTTTTAAAACTCATGAGTGTTTGACAGGAATTTTGGATAGGAGGTAGTTGACATACCTTTAAATCAAAACATGAACTGAGTATACAGGATATTTGTGGGTGAGGATGTACACTTGGGAGCTGGGAGGACCCTCTCAAGAGATTGCTTTCCAACATTTACGTTCTCGGTAAGCTGTATAAATGCATGGATGACGACTAACTGCGGCCTGTCAACCAGTGGTGTTTCCCATATAACTGGTTGATCTCTAGACTTTATTTCCACCAGACAGAGTGACACAACAGACAGCTGCACATACGTTAAATACTTTCCTCATATTACTTTTCCATGTGAGCCACTACTGCAATTGTCACAGGGATGTTAGTCACTCATTAATGGGAAGGGAGCTTGCCCACAAAATGTCATGTGGGGAGAAAGGCAGCTTGCAAAGCTGCATCTGTTAAGTTGTGGTCTCCCCTATGAAAGTATTTCAAAACTCTCCACTATGGAGTTTGATATGTGCTGTAATTATCAAAGATGGGAACAGCAAGGAGAAAGTTTTGCCTAAAGCACAAGCAAAGGAGAAGCAGAATGAGTGTTAACCTTTTTTTCTCAAGTTATGTTGCATTTCAGCATAAAATTCTGACTGCAAACTCTTGATATTTTTGAGGAACTTTACTCATATGAAAGGTCTTGACTTTCTATCTTGACTTCTGTGAGATGACTCTCTGTTACTTGCTTTCCTCTTGTCCCTCCCATCTACTCTCAGTGTTTAGACAGTATTTTTGATAGGTTTACCTTCAGCAGCAGTTGTTTGACAGAAGACATCAGAACCAGACCTAAAGCATCCATTTATGGCTGAGGGCTTCATGGCTAAGCAAATTTTCATTGTTTTTAAACAGCATATTTTGTGACTGACCTTTTTATTTTTCAAAAAAATTTTCAGCTGCACAAAAAGAAGATGCCAAATGAAGTGTCCAAAACAAATTATTTCCTTTTCTTCACTGAAAAAAAACAAAACAACAACAACAAAAAAAAAATTAAAAATTGAGATTTCCAGGAAGTTGCAGTGCAAACATAGGAAGAAGTAGCGTATTCCTCTCAAGAGTAAATTGCTATGTGCTGTGAGTAAAAGTAGCAGAATTTTACTACGTATCAATAAGCTGATAACATGTAATGTACATGAATATCTGTATTCATGCATAGATCCTGATTCACTGTTCTGACCAGAAAGATTTTGTATACAGTATAGATGACATTGAAAGCTACAGGCATGATATAAATTAGTTATTGTATAGACTCACATACATTCTTTTCTCTTCTGACAGCCCCATGGGAGTCAATGTTAAGAAAAACTGTAGCTAAGTGTTTATATCATTATAAGCTTAACATCCTTATGGCTTTCATGAATACCAAATGAACTTGAGAGCAGGGGAAGCAGGACATTGTTAGGTTCTTGTTTCACTGGTGCACCTGCTGACAGAAAGGATTTTTACTACCTGATCCATGTGCATGTGCATGCTCTATGTCAATCATGTCCATGAGGACTAAAATCGTGGTCTGTGTAAATTGCTTATAAAGAGGCTTAGAAGGTGTAGCTGGTATACCTGATACATGAAATCATTACCTAATAAGAAGCTGCAAAACTTTCTCTATGATAAGGATGCTCAAGTGATAAGTGTGCAAACTTATCAGGACGGAGGAATCACAAGTTGTCCTAGATGCAGGATGAAAAAAAGACTGTTGAAATGAAAACATCTAGCACTGTTAAACATGCAAGGAAGGCTTGGTGCAATGCAAATGTGGAAGTAGCATGGTAGAGATAAGAGTGAAAACACAGAGGTGAGCATGTGCTCCAAGGGAACGCTTCTGGGCATGCCATTCAC
This sequence comes from Dasyornis broadbenti, assembly GCA_013397935.1. Lineage (NCBI taxonomy): Eukaryota > Metazoa > Chordata > Aves > Passeriformes > Dasyornithidae > Dasyornis > Dasyornis broadbenti. The sequence goes on from VZRN01004857.1 coordinate 2,190,509, forward strand.
CTTAACATGGGCAGGTGGGACTTCAGTTCTTGCTCTCATTGTCCCTGTTCAAACTGTGTTAGGACTGTGTTTGTGCAGTAGACTGACCGACTTTTTGCCACAGAACTGAGCCTCTGATCACTGTTTCAAACAAGCCTGGTGCTAAGACTTCTTCCCTGTATCCCACTGGTAACTGAGGTTCTTGAAACCTTGACACTTCTTTATTGAACTCAAAGACATCTTAGATAACAGCAGTGAAATAACAAAGGCTATATTGATCAGTGGCCTCAGGGAACACTAATGAACCCACATGACACCCTGCTGTATCTTTTTCCAGAGCTTTAGTCTTGAAGATGCATTTTCTCAAAAAAATCTGAAGAGCTCCAATGACTACAGATGCTCCTTCCTCTGATTTAGAGGATGCTGGATTATATCCAGTGGGAGAAGCTTTCAACTTTTTTTTTTCCTAAGATGCAATTGCATCTGGTACTTTCAATGTATTTGCTTAATTGAACATTCATGTGCTTTATACCACAAATGTCACTAGGTATTTCATAAGTACACGTTAAAGGACAAGTAATCTGAAATACTCTAAAAGTATGATGCATTCCTACTGTCTTAAATATCTGATGTCTTAGTGATAAAAATATATATAAACACATAAAGGAATAAATAAGTAAATCTAAGAGAAAGCATTTAAAGATGATGTTAGTAAAGGAGGCAAATTATATAAGAAAAAGAACTTTGAAAAGATTAGTCTGCTCTCTAGGTAATGATTAGTGCATATGGCATGGAAGTAGATGTAGTTTAAATATTTTCATATAGCTTTTATCCTTTGCTCTCCGTTTCTGTTTTTCATCTTTTTACATGGAATACCCTTAGCCAACTTGAGCAATCTATTCTCAGAAATTTAGTACTAACTGGCCATCAGACTGTTCTCTTTAGCCACTGCAACAGGCACCTTCAGAAGTTGGCTCATCCAACTGGTACACTTCTCAGCAGTAGAGAAGAAGTTTTGGGGCATCCTTGTAATTGCCTGTTGTTTCATATCTGAAAAGAAGAATTATTTGTAAACTCTTGAGAAAGAGTGTGTAAAAAATCTGTACTACCCATTGAATTGTATGTAAGGGTTTTTATCTCTTTTTCATAAGGCAGAAAATCTTGAATCAGGTGTGCCAGGGCACTGACACAGGGGCTGTTGCCAGAGCAGCAGCGTGTACGGCTGTGAGTGCCCAGGGAGGCAGGCAGCCTGGCATGGAGCAGTGGGGACCCAGTGCAGGAGCCAGCCTGGGGAGCTAGGCAAGCTGCCAGAACCAGACTGGCAGACTGGAAGGCTGGTGAGAAAGGACACAAAATCACTCGATTTCCTGTCAAAGGTTTTGATGGAATCGACAGGTTCCAGTGAAATGTGTTGATTCTGTTAAATCAGAATTAAATCAAAATGCCTTTTACTGGCAGACTTCTGACTGACCAACAATCTCAACTTCATTGTAGTGATGTGTCCTGCAGAATACATGCAGTTTAGTTTCAGAAAGGCTTGATTATATTCTTTAATTCAATGACAACTCAACAGAAGTTAGTTTAAAGAGAAAGATATCCAAATCAGATTATTTGGTACACCAATAGTCATCTTCATTTTCCATTTTACAAGTAAACAAATTAGAGATAGCCAGGTTTGTGGTTTTTTTAACTGGTGGTCAATAAAAATAAATACCTTTAAAAGTTACAGGTTGTTTCTAGAAACTTCATAACAGCTGAGAGTACAAGCTGATTTATAGCCAGCTGCCCACCAAGACAAAATATTCTACTCACTTCTCTCAGTAACCTGCAGCTCTATAACATTGTGTGGTATTCACACCTCATGTGGCCTCAGCCATGTCTCAGATCAGCGAGCTGATGCAGAGTCCATTTTTTCGGTTTGGTAGTGTAATTTCAGCCAGATGGGCCACTTCACCCCACAGTCTGCATCTGGTGGACAACGAGGGTGGGAAACAGCCCATGGACTAACAGGCCATGTCCTTGCAAGGCACCTAACCACTAATACACATGTGCAGCACGGCTCCAGCGCTGCATACACATACAGCTACTTCTGAAACTTCACTGCCACTGTCCACAAAAATAAAATGGTCTTCCACAAAACAATTACTGCTTATACAATTTTAAGTATTAGCAATGTCTTTTGACTTTAATATCTTGCAGCGCAGTGGCACGTAACCAATGGCTGTGACTGCAGCTCAGATGAATATTTATTATTAATACTGCATTTACTATCCCACTAAATTCTTTGAGACAATGGACCGTTAAGTAGTATGAGGCTGACTGAAGTGCCTCCACCATTTAGGGGTTAGCAACTAAACGGCATTATATAATTTGAGTCAATTTCTGCCCAAGATTCCAGGGAGTGAACTCATCAGGATTACTCATTGTTAAAGGAGTGCCTCAGGGTTTAGTACTTTGACTTTATTATTTTTTCCTTTAGCTATTCAAAACCTTGGTTGGTTTGTAGGAAATGTTAATTATCCTTTCTGTGCTGATGTCCCACTGCTGTTTTATAAGCAGAGCTTTGCTTGTACAACTTCAAAAGAAATCTTCAAACTCAATATTACCAAGTTTGAATATTATCTAATTAACCTCCCAGTCTGTCATGCCTTGTTGGTTATCATGAAATAATCACAGCCCCTCAGGTGTTGAAGCTCTAGATGCAGCTAAGTGCCTCTAATTCCCTAAGGGGGTGATTAGCTCATGATAACAATGCTCCCTTGAGTTGTTTTATTGCTTTTATAAAAAGACTTTATTGTGGGGGAAATGTTTATTTTTATGCAGGAGGAAGATGGAGCTGACAGTTGAGGCTGGTGAGTGACTGCAGCTGTTACTCCTGAGCTGTGGTGCAAACCTTGATGTATTTGCTCATTTCTGATACTCCTTGGACAATCACAATATGCTGGCTGGTAATTAAGCTCCTGCTGAACTCACAGTGTGAAGAGAGAAAATAAATACTTCTGGTTCTGCCAGAGGTGAGCAGTTAAAACAAAACAAGACAAAGCAAAACACAAGGTTCCTTCTGCTGCAGGGATCATAACCCCCAGAGTCTGGAGTATTTCAATCCTCTGGAAGTCACGGGATTGATTTCTGTGCATTGTTTCTCAACAAAAAATCTCTGCAAAAGCACAGAAAATGGAAAATTCAACTCAGTAAATTAATAATGGTTCATTTCTTACAAAATCATGACAACATATTTTCTAAGCATAAAACCCCAATTGCAGTCAATAGGTTAATTGTAGGTCTCTGGACCTCTGACAGCTAAAGTTGTGCAGACTTTCCTAACCCTTCTGCCTTGAGATCTTTGCCTATTCTCTTTTCCCACAAAAAGGTATGCTCCAGAACACTGCTCTCACAGCACTCACTGTACAGGGCCTTTTAAGAAATGTTGTATCTTCCTGCCAAGTTTTCCAGCCCCTTTCTAGTCCAAAGATACGTATATTTGAGACTTGCCTAATGATAACTAGGTGGTTGATTTTTTACGGAATTATAATGCTTGGTTGCAGAATTGGTTCGTTACAGATGAAAGGAGAAAAAGAATGCTTAATAGACTAAAGAAGAGTAAAAAAAAGTGGCTTTTTTCTTGTATGGGATGACCACAAAGAAGAGTAAGCAAATTTTCACAACAAACATACTGTGAAGAGCTGCTTGCTATAGCTAATAATATAAAACTTCTTCAAGGAGAGTAATGTGAGCAGAATGTCTCATTGTGGGCATCACCGTAATGGTTTTCATATTTAGAGCTAATTTTTTGGACCTTTTTTCCTATTTTTGATAGAAACAGTTCTTGTGAGGATTTCTAAACCTTACGTTATTGACATGCACATTCATCACTGGCATATGCTCTCAGCTTCATCTTGTATTTTTGTTCCAGACCTTCCTTTGTCCTTTTGTTGTAGTGATAGATGTCTAATATCCTCCTTCTCAGAAATTATCTTGTGTTAAAAACCAGCCAGTTTACTGCATTTAATGATTTATGAAAGGCTCAGCAAAGAGAGTGATCGGGTCTGGACTTATTCAGAATCATTTGGTCATAGCATCTCAACACTCATTTGTTAATGACTTCATATCCATCAGATGAAGTATCATAGAATGATAGAAAGGTTAGGATTGGAAGCAACCTTAAAAATAATTTACTTCCAACTACCCTGCCATGAAGGGGGATGCCACCCAGGGTATATTTAGGACCCCTCAAAATTTACTTTTTAGGTGCTAGTACAAGCCTCAGGGCTAGTGGCCATGAGATACAGCAATTTTTAGCAACTTCATTTCTCATATGGCTTTAGATATTTACATACAGTTTTGTATCTGTATATCCCAAGTTACAGATTTACTATCCTTTGTCAATTCTAAGAAAATTTTCCTGCTAACTTTATATGTAAAGATAATCCTCAATATTTGTCATTCTAGAGTTGAATATTTTGAAAACTCAGTGCCATCTTTGCCACAAACACATAACATGCCAAGAAAAACAAGCACATAAGGACCACTACCTCCACAGCAAACTGCAATTGAATTAGATACATAAGCAAAGGCAGAAAGACTCGCACAACAGGTAAAATCTTAGGATGCTTGTCCAAAAAGTCCATAATCTCAGGACTGGAATAAGAAAATCAGCTGTGTGATTCAATATTTTTTTATTTTTAATTTATAAATTTACCTCAGATTTTGGTATCAATGTTTGGCAAAAGAATGCTGAATTTGACAATGGCTACATATTTTAATCTTCTCCATGACATCTTTTTACTGGTAGCTGCTTCCTACAAGTATGTAAGCAGCACACTCGCCCTCTCAAGAGAAAAATAATGGATAAAAGATGGTGCCTCTTAACAAAAATTCTTTTTTGTCTGAATAAGACCAGTCTAGCCAATCTGACCAGTTGTATGGCTGTGGTTTTAATGATATTCAGACAAGGGTGTATCATAAGTATTGGATCAAAGTGTTCAAATGTCTGAGAGTATTAGTGAAAAAGGAAGCTCTGAAGGAACTCATACATTGTCCATAAGCACATTTTGTTTCCTAGGTAACAGGTCCTGGTGATAACAGTCACACATCCAGGGCTGCTCATGGGAAGCCATTTGCTGTGTACAATGTTCACTGGTCAATAATACTGCCTGGTTTTGAGCACCGTGTTTTGGCATAACATTTTTAGCTACAAAACAAGCAAGTACGTATAACACCTCCTTTGCTGAACACTCTTGTAATATGTACTGAGGGTGATATTTGTGGAAAAAACACAATTTCAGTCACAATGAAATTGAAAAATTTAGAGGTATGTTGGTCATTAGACTGTTCTGAAGGCAAAACTGTAGATGCTTCTCACTATTTGTAGATGAGGCTTGATCACAGACAAGCTCCCCCACCTGAAAAAAAGCAGGAACTGCCCAGTAGATCTTTCTGTTACTGTTCTATTTTGTAGTCTCTAAATACTGTCCTGTGTAGTCAAAACAAGACCTTTATGTTAGCAATTCAACTCTTGAGCTCTCTTTTCTTCTAAAAGAAGAAATGAAATATTCATTTAAACAGAAAGAAGTATTGTATCATAAAAACAATTCACGAATGTGCAGGTCTAATAAAAGTGTGATGTACAATTTTATTCCACTTTATTATGAACTTCTCACAGCAATTTATGGTTTCTTCAAAAATTATTTTTTTTCTAGCTATGCTATGTAAGTTATTTTATTGTGCCCTATTGTCAATCAGGATTAAATATTTCATTTAATAATTGTTACCTTATCACTTAGGTTCCAAGAGTGAATTGCAAAAGTTGTTTCTATGTCTGTGTGTATGATTGCATATACAGCTATGCTTCTCCATAAATGAGACAACATGATTAATATTAAAAACAATTTTCAAGCATTTTAATGAATTTTACTGTAATGAAAATATTGTCTCTTAATGAACCCTAATGAAACAGTATTTTACACATGGTGTGAAAAGTTGCCAAGAGGTGTAAACCAATTATTATGACAAAAACCATGAGTTTTGAAGAGCCATTTCTCTCATGAAGAGTGTGTGTGAAAAAGCAGAATGAAGAAATCCTTAGGGAAAAAATTAATTTTAATAAGCTTCCTTGCATGCTCAAAGACTGTGTAAATCTAGGCTCCAAGTATAATGGGTAATACAGTAGTCACCTAGAAACTTGAAATAAAGATCCTAAACAACTGTCTTGCCAGTCTGTGAACAAAGCTTGTTGGCATTGCCAAAAGATGAGAACTTCATGCTGGAGGTGACTCAGGTGAAGGCCCTGGCCACATTCCCCTCTCAGAGGCATGTGCTTCCTCCCTGGACTACCCAGCCACTTGCAGCAATTGCTTTGATGCTTTGCTTTGCTTTGATGACTGCTTCTTTACGTGCTGGGGTGGTCTACACTGTCTGTGCAGTTTTTGTCATGGTTTACCTTGAAGAAATGAAGGTTCAAATAAATATGGAACCTGGGTAAATTTAATACATGCAGTAAGGGAGAAACTGAAAAGGAAAAGCATTTCTAGCATCACTGATGCTTTTTGTCCTTTGCAGGCTGTAGCTTCTTCTTTTCAGTCCTGTCATTGTGTGACACCAGCAAAATCCAAAACGGAAGGGACAGAGTATGCTGAGTATGAAGTTACTATGCTGGAGTTAAACTGGAGTTGAACTGGAGTTGAACTGATACATCTGTCATGTACCTGGCAGACTAACTTTTCCTGATGTATGAAGTGCCCATGTACATAGCCACTGTGAAGAAGCTGCCATGTGTGAAGTTCAGTCCCATGAATGGACTTACTCAAACCCTGTGCTTTTGGAAAAAGGTGTTGGGGGATTTCTGACTAGAGGCTTTACTGACATAGTACAAATATTCTCTCTGTAAATGTATGTTCCTCTACACACCATTGAGCAGTGGCAAAGAGCTATTTCTTCTGGGGAACTTTTCTACTTCATACAGTGGAAGAAGTTCAAAGGCTTTTCTCTAACACCAAAGCAGTTCCTTCCCTTTCTACAGCTGTGCAGAAGCAAGAGGGTGTCTGCAGCTTAATGTAGAGAGGACACACTGGAAATACATAGGAAAATTTCAGATTTGGTCATCAATATGGATTATTCAATAAGAGTAATACAAGAGTTGGTGAATACAAAGAGGTCAAAACTAAAAACAGATAAAATATTGGCAAAAAAAAGAACCATTAAATAAACAAAGATAGTAATGGAAGTGGTCTATTCCAGCATAAATCCAGGCCTCCACTGGGAAGAGGTGATTCATTTTTTTAAAAAATTAGCTTATCCAGTTCCCATCAGCAACATATTGAGCAGTCCTATATCACAGACCTCCTCACATAGCTGCAAAAATCCTATTTGCAAAATTTCTTGCAAAACTGTATTTGTCCCCATCACAAATTGTTAAGGAAAGTGGGACTGATAAAAGTTAGATGTAAACTGTTATATACTCAAGCACAGTAAAGACCATTAAGTCTAATATCAGTAATCAGTAGTAGAAGAATCCTGTCTCAAGCATCTATAATTTTTCTTGAAATCTGACCATGCAGGTATTAAGACAGAGGAAATTATACTAAAGAATAAATTTTTCAATAATGTTTTTTCATCTTTCTCTCAATTTACGTAGCCCTGGAAAAGTTCTCTGTCTGGAATCCAGAGGCTCTTGAAACCAGCTGGTCAAGGACATGACTAGTTCTACCATCCTCTAGTTGTACTGCTTGAATGCCACTCACATAATTGTGTGTTTTCTGGTCACTGATGCTGCCAAGCTGCATAAAAATGATCATTTTACTCTGTTTATTATTTTCACTGTCTAGCTGCACTTTTCTTTCCATTAATACATTTTCTTTAGCTTTTTTCTCACTCTAATCCACTCATCTTGTATGTGTGACTAATTTTAATTACTGTGGCATTCCCTCTGGGAAGTGAACAGGAGGCTTGATATTGCTGTGGACTGGTGCCCAAAAGGGCTGTGTTTTCATGGGCCACTTGTGTATTTTCAAATAAGACAAGAGAACATTAGCAATATTGTGAAGTAAACCCACCTCAGGAATGCAATAAACTAGAGGGGAAGAGTATCCCATGCTTTTCTCACACAAGATGCAGGCAGGATGTAAAACTTTGTGCTCTGCATGATGAAGGTAGATCAGACGAAGTGGGACAAATTCAGTGTGGCCCATGAGCTGGCTCTGCTCAGTCATACCTTCACATGTCCGTGGTGTTACACAGTCCAGCTTCTGGTTATTCAGCTCTTGGCTGCACTCACCAATGTTATTATATACATTACATATATTCATTTCTTTAAGGTAAAGTTTTAATGGTCAGATCAGAAAAAGAATTTTGGGTAGGGTTAAAAACCTAAAGCCAAAATGAAGCTCTAGGTCCTCTTCCTTTTTGTCCTCTAGCCTGCTCAATAACCTGGGAAGTATGAGAATCATAAATACTGGCAGTTTCTCCAGTAGAATTTCCTGTATGTTTGCTGTACTGCTTCTGCCCATGACCAGCTGTAGTGCAGCCTGACATCTCTTTCATGCCTGGCCTATGAATGGCTCTCCATTCAGCTCCTCTTCAGAGCATGATTTATTAGACACTGTTAGATCAAATCTAATTAATATGACTCTGAAAAAAAATCCTGTTTGAAATGGTCTTCCCAAGAGCTCAGTGGTTTCTGTAGTCATTTGCCATGTGGGAAACATACACTCAGATTTGTCTAAGGGGATGTGAACTTTCATTTCCCAGGACACTTTCATAACCACTGGATTGTCAGATATCTTTAGGTAAAATACACATCAGGACAGTTTTCTCCACCTCTAATGTCAGCTTCTAATGTCCTTGGGCATTTAGTGTCCTAACCACTAAGTCACACATATATAAAGTTATGCTTTCTCTGGCTCCAAGGATATATAACCAGTCTACACTGATGGAATCAAAATGTTCCATTGCCCTCTGTCATAACTTGAATAATGTGTTTCCTTAGGACATGATGTGAATTTTAACTATGCATGCCTGAGTTAGAAAAAGAAAAGAGAAGGCTTGTGTCACTATTGTTTCCTATGATGTTTTGGAAGTGAGACTTATCTCAATTCCTGAGGACTTATATATCTCACAAAAGTTTCTGAAAAGTGCATTTTGAAGAGAAATGACATCTTCTATCAATAGCGTTCAGTACATGATGAATGTATAGCCTGAAACACTGTTCCCATCCTTCAGCATTTCCCAAGGGATATTGAAGATTTTGCAGTTGAGCCCATGATAGCCTTCAAATCAAGCACACGTCCAAGGAGAGTGTTCAGTCTCCCAAACAAATATTGTTCATGCAAGTTCATACACAGGTACATTCTCTGCTCTCACAAGAGTTCTTGCTGCATTAAAAATCACTCATGAGAAGGCTGGATGGAGTGTGATAATAACATTGAAACAGAGTGCATTTAGTTCAAGTAACAAAAACTGTGCTCTGAAGTATACATAAATTTCTTTTATAAATAACTGAAAGCTCTCCATTCTTAGCCAAAAGGAAAAAAAAAACAAAACCAAAAAAAGCAGATTTCAGCAGAGAATTAATTATATGGCTCAGACAGGATAAATCAAAGGTCTTCATTGAGGATGCACCTTCAACTGACTGCTACATGGGTACATACAAAGGAAATACTAAAATTTGTCTGGAAAAAAACCAACTCACTGTGTAATTTATTGGCACTAAGTTCTCTACTGTTATCAAACAAGATGTTCAAGAAATTGAGTCAGTTGTCATGGAAAAAACTTGAGTTTAGATGTGCCAGACTGTACAACTGCAGACCTCCCTCCTCCCTTAGCAGCCTGGTACTCGTAATAGAGTTGGTTTTATTTAGAGAGGAAATTCTCAAGTTTGATCATTTGTGTTGGCAATGTTAAAATAGAAATGATAAGTACTGATTTAGAATGATTAATAGCTATTTTGAAAAACAGTTTCAGGGGAAACTAGACAGGAGTTTTTTGTTGGTTCAGAAGGTAAGTTCTTGAGAAGAAACAGTGATCTCAGAGTAAATGAGAGTTCTCTTCAACACTTGCACTTAATACTGAGTATGTTACAGGATATGGTTCATACATTATTCTAGAGCACAGCTGAGTACAAAGGCCCTTGACTTTCAAAGAGGCTAAGAAAAAACTGGGCACTGGTATTTCAAAGGCTTGTGGATATGGCACTTCGGGACATGGTTTAGTCCCAGGGATCGACTTGGCAGTGCTGAGTTAATGGTTGGACTCAATGATCTCAGAGGTCTTTTCCAATCTAAACAATTCTGTGATTCTGTGATATGTTATAATCAATGCTTTTTTTATAGGTGGCCTAATTTCTTCATGCCTGGAAAGGGGAAATGGGGCTTCAATTTTGCAAGCATCCCAACCAAAAAATACTTTGAGAAAGAAGCAAAAACCTGAAGAGGTTTTATCTCTTTATTATCAATTGAATAACTACAATTAACTTTGATTGCTATCAAACAATCATTCTGATTCTTCACTATCATGGATCAACTATTATTGAAATACAGAAGAATTTGAAAGTCTTTTTTATTTCTATTTTCCTGCTGAATACCCAGACATTGAAGTTTCTCAGAGCTTTTTTACTTTATTCCTCATCCTGCTCATTTTAGATTCAAAACAGTATATTTCATGCTTACTGGTTAAGCATTTTTAAGAGGAACCTGATCCATGAGATTTAAATGGATTCTTTTGTTGTTCACATTCTTATTTTTTCTTACATTTTACCTTAGCATATTAGTCTTTCAGCTCAGGAAGCTGAAGTTGCCCATGTAAATGGATTATCTCATATAAAATTTCTCAGTCAGGTGGGTAAGGGTGTTTGTTGGTTTTGTTCTGGATGTGCTGTTTCCCCTAAAATTCAAAAATAATTTTACACATTTACCTTCAGCACTCTTTAGCACCACAGACTTAAATGGTTCCATTTCAATGTTACAGAGTTATTAGAGTATATAAGTTCATATTGGGAAGTCTTCTAGAACATAAGGTAAACAGACAGTGTCAAATTACTACTGAACCCACAACAGAGCATTTCAAAAAGTTCACAAAACGGTGACGCTATTCTACAATAGTTGTAGAACAATTTCTGAAGTTCTTCTTTTCTTTTAGTCAAGTTAAATTCTGTGAGTCATAGTAAATTCTGTGAGTCATAGTAAATTCTGTGTCTTTTGTATATTCATATCTTAAGTTTGTGGGCCTCATTTTTTCCATTGCAAATACCTGTTTTACACGGCCTGGATCTCTCAGTTGCAGAAGTGTCGCTCCTATTGTGTATTGGTACAACTGAAAGAACATTAGGATTTGTTGTGTAAATGTGAGAACATGCCATCTGTTTGGCAATGGGAAGCTAAAAACTGAGGGAAAACATTAGAGGTGTTAGAATACCTACCAGCTGGAAACTGAGGGAAAACATAAGAAGAAATAAAATATCTGCCAGTTGGAAGATAGATAAAGCTGGTTGCAAAATGCCTGCCTTAAGGGTGCAAATTCAGGCAGCAAGCTACAGAAAGACATGCTGGGAAACTGCTCCTAAAGACAGCCTTGAACTAGAAAATTAGTAGATCTAAAGAAATTGCTGGGGAAGATGATCTTGAAAACACGTTTTTTATTGTGGTGTAGCTACCACTTTTCTGACACTTTATATGTCTGTGATGTTTATATCCCCAGGAAAAAAAAAAAAAAAAGACAGATCTGGAACATAGACGTTGAGAAAGTTTATTTTGGGNAGAAAATTATATTAAGGGAAGGAACGAAATAACTTCAGCAGGAAGAATTACAGGCCTATTGTCAACTCCACAGTGCTCCCTGTGTGGTTCACTGATTAATAACTTTCAAAGCAGAGATAAACACTCTTTTGTTCCTGTTTATTTGATGATCTTGATTAATTAAAGTACAAGTTTCCTTTAAAAAGTCGAGACTGCCTTTAATTATATTACTAAGTGTGGCACTTTGTTCTTCAGCTGCATTACACAGTGCATGCAGCCAGTTTTGCTGATTGAAGAGTTTTAAAAAATAAGGCAGGCTGTGTGGACATTTAGTAGCTGACTACAGCAAAATTGGTTAATGACTAGTATCATCTAAATGAGGCAGCAAGCTGAAAGACTCATAATCTCTCCCCATGCACAAATTTTAATTAAATAATTATAATGTCCGTGTTGTAATTATTTATCAGTAACTATGCTCCTGAGTATTGTCTCTTTTACTTTCATCTGTTCTCTCAGCTCAGCTGTACAATGAAAAAATCAGTTTCAAAGATCTGGTATGATTAATTCTTATTACCGAGGGCCCTATTCTGCTGCCATTATTCAACCTGATTAGTACTTTACTGCACAATTAGTCTCATTGAGTTTAAGGGTTCAGTGTGTGCACCAGGGTACTGCTCAAAGGGGTGGCAGAATTGGACCCCAGCTAACAACAGATTTAGGACTGGTGGTCTAAAAGGATGGATAAGGTACCAATTCATATTTTCACCTTCTTGGTGAGAAGCCAGTCAAGAAAAGACCTAGGCCTAGGCCTATAAAGGCTTTGTGTGCCTCTTAGGCTGATTCACCCGCCTGGTGCCTTTTCTTACATCTGGGGACATGGAAACACAGCTCAGCCACCACCATCTTTAGGTTCCTGCTGAAGTATTGCTCCCATATAATTTCCTTTAAGCAGCTAAGCCAGACTCAATTTTATGTTTAAAATTATAGGTCTTGGCATCTCAGTAGCTATCAATAAGATGCAGTTCTTAAATAAAATTTGAATTATTTCATTGAGCTGTTTTAATACATAATTTCTTTCAATACATAAAATGTCTTCACACGTAAAAGAGCACAAATCCCAAATACAGAGATGTCTCCTGTTGTGACACAATAGACCAAATAACCTGAATAAGATTAAAATGAAAAGCATTGACTTTGAGTATCTCAAAAATTTCTTCTTAAAACTGACAACAACCTTGAGACACCATTTAAACCTCAACATAATAAAATTATGTGTGCTGCATGAAGGAAAGAAAAAAATCAAGAGCTGCAGAACAACTGTTTTTAAATAAAAACAGTCCTTGTGGAATATGTAGGGACGATATTTTCTTGAATGGGTAGTGTAAGCACTATGATACTATATGTGTGTTTTATGTGTCTGTGTTTAGAGACGCGACAAGCAGTTCTGGAAATATGAATGCCTCAGCATTCTTATTTCTAAAAGAAAATGTTAGAATACCTTAACCTATTTAATTATATTGCACAATTAAGAAGTGTCATAAACTATTATGAAACCTTATTCAATGTGTACAATCAAGACAAAGTAGGAATGGCTTGGTAATGTGGAGTTCTCAGAAATGCTAAGATACAATTTCATGCAAAAAATTTTTAAAAAAAGACAACTTTCTTCAGGGTATTCTGCAATAGTTAAGTTTACAAAAAAGATGGGTTTAACTCCTTTTGTGCAATCTCTGTTAACAATGCAGAATTCTCTCTTAAAACCTTTTAGAGTTGAGGACATTATTGGGTCCATACAGGGACCACTCAGACTATCTCTTTTGGCAAAGGATTTAAAAGTTACCATGGAATATGCAATGAGCAAATGCAGCAAATGTTTGTCTCTTCAGTGATAATACACAAACTCAAGAGGAAAGAGTTGATTCTTAAACTGTACAGTAAAATTAAATAGGAAAGGGAAAAAAAGAAAATTAGACAAATGGAGACATGACTTGTGCACTTAGGCAAGTCGGCTTTCACAGAATGCTCTGCAGGTTGTACCTGGATCCAGATGGGACCAAGCACATTTCCTAATGCTGATTGGGATCTAATGGATCTTGCTGGATAATGTGGATGAAAAAGGATTCCTTTATTCCAAGTAATGATTCTATTTTCAGTCCCCAAAATTCATCCTAGTAGTGACCTGAACAAAAAATGTCATGGTGAGCAGTGTCTCTTAGTATCTGCTGGGTTGCCTGCTTAACACTTCTCTTAAGAAATTCACACAAAAGGAAAAACAGATATCAATCTTCTTGTAAACAGCTGGACTTCTCATGAGGAAAAAAAAAGTCATTTTTTGATAGATTGAATTATAATTGTTGATGATTTTTAAAAAAAAGGATAATAGTCAAAACACATTCAAAAAACAGTAAGAAATTCTTTAACTGTATCAGGAAGAATATGCTAAATAAGTGCCTAGGTCAACTGGACCACTAAAGTTGTAATTAAAACAGATGAAGAGATTGCGGAGAAATTACATGAATTTTTTGTAATCAGTCTTCACTAATGAGTATGAAGCAGACATTTCTAATGCAAGGTTAATTTTTACAGATGAGGCATTGTCAGAAAAAGTGGCCTCTGAATATGAGGCATTTTAGCAACTAGATAAAGTTAATGGTAGAAAATCCCTGGGGCTGGATAATATTCATTTGAGAGTTTTAAAAGGGAAAAACAAAAAGTAGCTGAACTACTAACTAAAATACGCAATGTACCTCTAATAGCAGGAGCCATTCCTGAGGATTAATTTTTATCTAAGGAAAGAAAGAACAAAGGATGACCTTGGGAATTAGAGAAGAAGGAACAGTGCTTTATAACCACTGAAATTGTACAAAACCATTTTCATAACCAGCCATTAAAGAACCTTTTTAAAACTACCTAGGTATTAGTGCCATAAATATATGGTATGTTTTTAATTGATCTTTACATTTTCTCTGGGTGTAATTTTTATTTTTCCAACCTCACAAAAATTCAAGAAGGAAACCACAGATACTTGATGAGGAATACAAGTAGGTATAATTTATCTTGACTTGCAAATTCTTCTGACAATATCCCTTGCCAAGGACTGTTGGCAAATATTAATGACACCACATTGAGAACAAAAAATTCTGTCATGTACCAAAACCAGGCTGGTGGATTGGATAAGGTTTGTGAGTCATCATCAGCCAGCCTATCTGAGTGACTTGAGATTTAACATGCTTTAAATTCACAAATGGCCAGCAGGAAGGATAGTAATTTTTTCCAGGCAAATTCTTGTTCTGCCAGGAGAGCTGTATCACTTGCAAAAGCCCTCAAACCATCAGCAACACCTGCATCAATCTTCAGGAGAATCCAGAACTTCCCAGGTGGACCCTTGAGCTGTGGAGTGCAAGCGTGTCTGGAGAACACAAGAGGAATATTCACTCCTCATCACATCCAGTGGGATGTACTGCACAGAAGGACAACAGGGCTGTTGCCTCAGCTTTTAAAAATAAACTGCAAACTGCAGAAACACAACTACTAAAGGAGGGCATAGGCCAGATTTTTGGAAAATCTTGGTGGAGATAGTTTTGTCCCAAAAAAAGAAGGCAAAAATACCAGCAAACATCTTCAAGCCAAACACACAGGATGTTCTTATGCTTTACCTCATTATTGCAGTTAGCTAAAGACACTGACTCTGGCCTTTTTTCAGAGAAGAAATAACCCTTTTGGGGATATTATATTGTTGGAGAATATTGCAGAAAGAAAGATTGTGAAAATCATGATGAATAATGGAGACAGGCTTATGCTGTAGCACATTAAATCATTAGGGATAATATGCAAAACTATACACAGTGAATTACTAGATGGAAAATATTTCAAAAGTAGTTTTGGATTCCAAGCTCTCTCATAACCTATGGTCATCTGTGAAAAGAGTAGATTGATGCTGAAAAGTGCTTTGCAGCTAAATCCAGCATTTTCCATGCTTTTCTTTTCATTAGCAGAAGGATGTCTTGGCAGGTGGTAACTTGCTTACTGTAATCACAGTTAAGTCTGTAATACTGTTTAGCAAAACAGTAACTGTAATTCCCAGTGATTATTGACAACAGTGGGGGTAGAACAACATAACTTTTGACATCATAACAACCTCAATGCTAGCTTAAAGTGAACTTCTATAGCTTTTGTTAATCTTTAGAAAGAACAATTGCAGCTTTGGTACATTTGTGGACTATTCTTGTTGCTAAGCTATTGAGGTATAAGTAACTAAGATTTAATGTTTTCTTGTATAACTGAGATGTTCCTTCAAAGAAAGAAGACAACAGTAATTTAAATTAGCCCTTAATATAACCACACCATGCTAAGGTTTTTGTCAGTTTAATTGTGTTTATTAAAAGTATGATTTCTTCATGTTGTAACCAAATAGGCCAATGAAACTTTCTAGGGCATTGTAGACCAGGCCAGAGTGACTTTTTCATTTACATGTTAATGGAGTCTGCTCCAGTAAAGTTAATTGAAGAACATGCATAAAGATTTGTTTGCTCTGTGGACAATGCAATGGAAAAATCTGTTTAAAGCTGTACACTAGGGTATGAATATTGATGTGAATGGGAAAGTAAATTATTGTAGGAAAGTAATTTTTATCACATACGCAATATAGTTTGAATTCCATGGAGGGGAAAAGGTATATGTGGTTTTATACTTGCCTTAATTTCAAATAAGAGACAGCAGTGATTAAGAAAGTAATATACTCTTTGTTTCCCCTATTGTGCTTCCTGCAGTGTTTCTGTATTTCTAGTTTCAAATGGCAGATTCTCTGTGGATAATTCAAGGTGGACAACCTCAGGGGTGTGTGCAGTATGTCCTTGAAGCCTCTCTAAATATGTCAGCTTGAGCCATGTCTTTCCTTTTCCCTTGCATTTTCTCCATGTCTTCTTTTGAAGCCATGTGAAAACAGAACAGTTTCTTTAAAGAACCATAAGAAAGCAAGTTTAGTAACAGATTTTCTGGAGGTGTGAGGACATTTTCCTGCCAGTTCTTTGGCCACAGCCCACCAAGAGATAGATATGCCTTCAGCAGCCTTTTCATACAAAAGAAAATGAGGGACCATAGGCTGGGGCTGCATGAATTTGAAGCTGATGGGAAAAGTGTGGGTATTCACCCATTTGTGTGCATGGAGCTAGGAGAAAGAGATGACAATTATTTAATTGAAGAAAAAGGATTTGGACAAAACCCCCGAAACAAATAAATGAAAACCCCCACTTGTGAATGCTGTTTAGGCTGTTACATTTTGAGACAATTCTTTTCAGAGAGATTACTTTTGACTCTGGACAACTCAGGACTCAATTCACTTGACTAAATGTAAGACCGAGGGCCATCTCAAAGGTCCTTTGATTCCGCACATCATTGCAAGAGGGCACAGATATCTTTCATATATCCTGTGTTATATCTGGTATCCCCATATAGGTATCTGAGATACTCTGGAACCTCTAAAATGGCACTAGACACCTGTGTTTAAGAAATAAGCTGAGCTTTCAGGATGGGATTTGGTTTGAGATTCAGACACCTGAATGTAGACATCTACATGTAGCTGTTGGCACGTGACCTGGGTACCTAAACCCCGGTAAAAGGTCATAAAATCAGTTGCCAAAACACAGTGCAATTTGAGATATTCTTGGGCTTATCTGAGACCTCTGTGTGGGGCTGGCAGAAGTGACACAGTCCTGAGACCTTTAGGAGTGGAAGATGGAGGCCAGGTGGGTCTCCTTCTGCACGGGAAATGCCAACACCCAAGTGTGTGTAGTCAACGAAATAGTGATTGGTATTTGGTATTCAGTGAATACAGAAATAATACCATTTTGCTAAAATATCACTTCAGTGTTTTCACAGACACTAGCAAATAACATAATGTATCATTTTGATGTTTTGTGTTTTCTCACTTCTCATAAATGTAGTGCTGCTAATCAGAGTATTGTCAAAGATATGTTCAGAAAAAACCCAAGACATATTTGGCATGGTTACAGAGATTAAGCAAAAGTGCAATGTCATAGGTTGTTGGGGCAAATTTCAGGCCCACTGATCCCATGAACTCCCAGAAAACCAGAAAGCAATCAAAACATGATTAAGTTCCTTGTTCTTTAACCATACCTTCTGCAAGGGCAACAAGAAAGAGTAAAACCTAGAAGTGTCAAGGCAAACCACGTCTCATGAGAGTTCCCATGGGCAGAAGACAGACCAAGCAAAAAGTTTTGTGCCACTACTGAGCCACTACAGTAGCAAACTATGTCCCCTTTGTCACTGGTCCCAGCCATATGCTTCTGCTACTTCCTGACACTGTCTTTGGGACTTACCTGATCCCATGGAAAATAGATTTAGGGAGTTAAATTGGTAGATAACTAACATTTGCAAAAAGAGATAATGAGACATTTTTCTGCCAGTTTATTGAGTTGAACCAGTTCACTCCAGAGGTGAGCATGTGCTGAAGCCAGAATAAATGAAGACTGGAAGAATGGTAAAAATGAGACACTTTTCATAGTGGCTTGCTTTTAGGTGAACTAAAGTGTCACATATAACCTTAGTGTCAGGTGGATGGACCTGTTGTTTTTAAAACAATTCTGGACCCTTGCAATATCTGCAATATGCCTAAAATACATTTAGAGTTATCTTTTCCAGTGGAAAAATGCTTTGAGTAATAAAAAATTTAATGCTGTTTTCCTCTCGCAGATTTCTAATGTATGTTGCTTTATGAAAGCTGATGAAAAACCTGAGTCATAGGAGTGCCAGACTCATCACACTATCACGTAAGTAACAGACGAGATGGGGAGTCTCACAGTATGCCAAGCCCAAAGCCCAAGCTCTGCAGTGTGCCCTTTGTAATAGAGCTCCCTCATCCTGCAGGAGCTGCCTTGGAGGTATGTGAGTGTGACCTTCACAAGCTTCAGCTTTTATTTTGAACAGCTGAAAATGGCAAACCCTCTACACAAGTAAGCAGATAGGATTTCACGTGCGTAATGAGTCTGTGTGAGTGTGGGGAGGGTGCCCTGTTCATCGCACTGCCTCTTCACACTAATGTGTACTTGAGCTCCACATTTGTTACAATTTGCAGTACTGGCAAGTTTTTACCTTATAAATTGCCATGGATTCTCTTTCACATGTTTATTTCATTAGCACACAGATATAACAAGACTGAGTCAACAGGCTTGGAGCTGCTAATCCAGTCCTGTCACATATGATGTTCTACAAACAAGGTGTCTAGTTCTTTGGACAGGAGCTGGATTTGTTGGATACCAACAGTTTGGTTACTTTATGCAATCTTTTAACAGTGGAAAGAAATTGGAAACAGTAAGTAGCCTTTCATTTAGGGCAAACACAGATTAAAGTGGCAGAAAGGAAGAAAGAAACAGCAGGACTGAAGCTCATACTATACCTAAGATTTTTAATAGCATCACTCTGATGTAAATTTAGGGCTGAAACTCATATTGTACCTAAGATTTTTTAATAACATCACTCTGATGTAAATTTAGGTCTATAATGAAAATATAGCAACCCTGGCTTTGCTGTCCCCACAAATACTATGGCTGCACTGGGATCTTTTGCGTATCCCCACTAATTCTGCTAATTTAGGCACATTGATCACCCATCTGTGAAGAGACACTACAGGAAACAGCCCCTAAACTTAGATCCTCTGCATCACACCTCTGTTAGATGCCTCAGATAGTTTTAAACAGATGGTGTAAAACCCCTCTTTTCTATGTAAGTCAGTCAGTGAACCATTTGAATACACACACACTAACAGACTCTACAAAACTGCAACAGAGAACTTGGGGTCATTGCAAACCATGCCATTTCCAGCATTTGCATCTAAACAACAGACTCTCTGATGATACAGACTTTGAAGAAATACACTTATTTCACTGGACTACATAAAATTGATGGAAAGAAATTAGCAGTAAAGAGTTTCCAGATCGGGGTTTGGCCTCTTGGGGGTAACAAAGTAGACTCTGAAAGATACAGAACAGCATTTCAGCAATTGGGTACCATGCTTTGCTAGGTTACTTAAGACATTACAAGTAATGTATTGTTTAGTTGTACCCACGTACACCATTAAAGCTATTCCAGTGTGGCATAGAGTGAGCAAGCTGAGGTCAAAATATGCCAGCTGGAGAATATTAGGGAAAAATGTTCCTTCAATTTCTGCTTAATGTTCTGATAAAAATAAAGAAGCCACTCACTGGTACTGTGGATATGTTTACTTACACAACTTTATGACTACTCTTCTCTGACTTACACTGACTCCTGCAATATCTCTTGCCATTTGCCATTCTTGAATTTCTCACATACTTTCCAGGAAGGAGCAGTTTATTTCCATCTTGTTTCTTTTGTAGGAAAAAAAAAAAAAAAGGAAAAAAAAAAGAAAATATGTAATTAACTGTAGCAAGATGTTACTGTAATTGTTTTGGGGTTTTATTTTTACAATAAAACTATGTTAAAAGGAAAATTTATATAAACACATAAGCTTCATTTGGCAATGGTATACATAAAAGTTTTATGGATACAAAACCCTATAGGGTTCTTTTAGAGATAATTATTCCAATATGCAAATTAAAATTGTGCATTATTCATTTTTGTCAAATAATTTTCATTTGCTTTGGTGTTCTTATAATAAAAATCTGCCAACAGGGTTTCCTCTTAACTCATCTAAGGAAGCCTGTGAAGAACACTCCATATTTAACTCTCTTTTAGATCACTGTGGCTTGAGAATACTTTTAATCTCTTTTCCATTTATAACTGTACTGCTTGACCTTTTTGCAGCAAGGTGTCTTGTATATAAAATGTCAAAGAGAGGATTATAGACATGGGACAAAGATATAGTTTAATTAAAAAAAGTCCTGTGAGACTGAAAAAGGTTACTGGCCCAGATCACAAATATTTAATGCCAGATTACTATTTATGATGTTAAAATAACAAAAAAGGGTTTATGGGTAACTTGTAATTGACCAACCTTTACAGGTGCATATGATAATATTAAGCTTCAAGTAATAACTTTCATATTAGCTTGGAAATTAGTTTTAAAAATTTAAGAAATATTTCCTTAATGTTTTCTGTGTACTATAGAACTATCTTTACAAAATGAAATAAGTTAATGGTTTAAAGTCTGTTTCTAATTCAAAATAGTGCTGTAGGAGAACATAAAATAAAGTGTGAGTTTTTGAAATTTATGTGCATGTTCATTATTTTCTGTCTCTGACATTTAGGCTTGGATAGGAGCATGGGTCCAATACCGAATAAATGACTGAAAAGACCAGTCTAGATTTGTTTCTGACTTTCCCCATAGAAACAGTGAATACATTTCAAAGCTGAACGGTCCTACCAGGTTTCTCCACTCCTGTTCACTTTGTGTGATAATGAGATGGAACAATTATTTTTGCACTTCCGAAACAAAGGGAAGGCCATGCACACGTATTCCCAGAAAGAACCCAATTTACCAGTTAATTTGTGAATCAAAATGAGTTCATGATGGCACTGACTGGATTTTGGCTCAAGATTGAGTATCAACAAATTAATGATTCAGCAGTGGAGAAACAAGGAAATTTGAAGCCCAGTTTTAAGAGTAGAGCACCCACAGATCTCCTTGGCTTTCACTGGCAAACTCATGGAAGCATCAGAGAAAAACTGGCACACCATTTATGCAACTCCTTTAGTTAAGATGTTAAATGCATTGTGTAGTAACAGTTTTTTATTTTTTAATATAAAAAATATTTTAATATATTTTTAAAATTTAATATTTGTTTAAATTTATAAACAAGTTTTTGTGATTTTAAATTAAACTTACTATGTAAAAGCTGGTAAAAAAACAAAGATAGATAAAATATAATACTGAATTGTCCTGGGTCTAAATATTTTTAGGGAAAAGTGAGGAAAAGAGTAAGATGAAAAACCCTTCTCCTGCATAGCAGTGGTAATCAGATTCCACTATAAATATCCATGATTGAGTTTGAGTATGGGCAGAAATATTAAGAATATTATTAGAAAAAATGCTACCAGAATTCCCATGAGAAGCCCCAGATCACCACGGGGCACTCTGGAATCCCCAGAGTGAATGAAGAAAATGTCCTGCCAGTAAAGGCACTGCTTAGTTATGTTCTGTTATGCCACCTAGCACCTTTCAATAATGATGATAGTATAGCAAGTGAGAGAAAAGAGAAGATTGGTAATGAGGTTTTGGAAAGCAGATTGCCCAAAACATGACAGTATTTACTCAACGCCCCATTGGTGAAGGCATACAATAATTTTTATCTCATAGTTCTGAAGAGGTGATAAATGAAAAAGCCAATATTCTAAATAAACCTGTAAGGGTACTGCCTGCTTCGAGAGCAGCACATACAGTACAGATGGGATGATCCACCCCTGGAAGCGTTCAGAACCAGGTTGGATGGGGCCCTGTGCAACCTGATCTGGTGGGTGGCATCCCTGCCCATGGCAGGATTTCAGGAATTCAAAAATTTGAATACCTGAAGAAATTGTAGCGTGACCTTAAGATTACACAGGAAGGAGTACTACAATAAATAGACAAATGTTAATAATTAAAGACTTGTAAGTAAACAGAAAATGTAATATGATGCAATATGGATTTCCCAGGATCATCACTATAGAAATGTCTGGTATTTTACTTTTATCAGAAAGTGAATTTTATAAACAAAGGAAACATGATGGATCTCATCTAAGAGGAGGTAATAAATTAGGTATTGTGTCATGTAGAAATTGATAGAAAAGTATAGAAGATGGGCATTACCAAAGCAATAAAGAAGACAGGGAAATGGCTAGGATGTTCTTGGGTCATTGTTAACACAGTCATGAAAGATGAGTTAGGAAAATTATGATTTTCAGTCCCTCCAGGTCAAACTAACAAGTTGTGATTGATCTTTAGTATAGAAAACCAGACCAACGTACATTAAAAAAATGAAATCACCCAACGTTTTCAAAGTAAATAATATAAGATATGAAGTCATTTGCTCAAAGGTCAGTGGCAGAAGCTCCTTCTTCACTCTGTTGCACCTCTGCTTCTTGGGACTCCCAGGCTGTTGGGCACCCTGGGCAGAGACCTCCAATATCTACCAGTGTTATAAATGTCCATGTAAAATAGCTATTAATTAGCACACAGACTTCAGCTGAGTTCCCAGGCACTGTATTACCAAGTTACTGTCATTTCCTATGGGTCAATGAATATTGATTAAAACCAGCATTTTCTGCTGGGCAGTTTACCCAGCTTCTATCCTGCTTATTGGCAGTGGTTTATTTCATTTTTCCCAGCTTACCTCTCCCAAGTGCCATACAAACCTGAAGCCTAATCAATCACTACAGTGCAGGGCTCATACAGGCTGAGCATTGCAACACTTGGTGCTGTGGCTCCTTTGTCCTCTTGCGGATCTAATCCTCAACCCCTGTACATTATATAAAGATTAGGACAAATTAGAGGTTTATTTAATTACTATACATGCCCATATTTTCATCAGCATGGGCTGTTAGTGTTCAGTCCAAGTCTGGAGTGAAGTTAAGTATGGACCTGAAAACAAATGCCATGGATTTTTACATTCAGAAATATTTGGTATGTGTGTAGCTTTTTATAAACATTTTGTGAAAGTAGAACTCACTGGTATAACCATTTACTTTTCTTGATCACAGAGCTATATTAAAACATAAAAAGCCCTTCATTTTCAACATGCATATTATAGTCATATTGTTTGACCCGTTCTTCATCCTGCTTGTACATTTTCTTTTGCTTCTGAAAGAATATGTAGTTTTCAGATTATGAAGGGGAAGCACATTTATCATCACCAACTACAATGATCTTGTGAGTTGCAGATGCCTATGCCACCAGATTTACACTTCCAATTTCTCATCTGTGGCATCATCATGATGTTACTATTTCCCATCCTGTGAAAATATGGTCTGATCCTGCAAACCTGGCAGGGACAGACCTCATGTTGACTTCACTGACTCCAGCCTTTATTTCATCTATTGATCTGAAAGAGAATAGAAAGAATCACCATGATCTGACATCATTATCCTTAGGTATGGAGTTCAGATTTTGCCAATTTCTATTGAACTCTAGCAGAACATAAAAAAGGATCTTCCACAGTAGATCAGCAAAAATTTTTCCTAAATACATTTTTTTCCTAGAGTGGTGTTTTTTCAGACATAGGGCCATGACTCCTGTCCAGGTGTGCAGAGAATGGCAATGATCTTCTCCTTCAGCACCTTCCTTTCTAATAACCCTTTTCAATTCTTACTGTGCTGAGTATGACTTTAAAAACATGGTTTTATAAACGACCTATAAGCAGAATTTGGTGCAGTGAATCCCATTTGAATCAGCAGAAGGCCTGAAAAATTGGTCCTATGAGAAGTAGATTGTTCATTCTCTGCAAGAAGTGCCCTGCGCACCTTCCTTACATAGCAGAGCACTTAGGCTTTATATACACCCAGGGTACAGTTTCACATTACAGTTAAACTAAAGTAAGGGCTTGCTTCCAGTAAAAGCAGGAGGTGTCAGTCCCTTTCCCACCTACTTTGTTTCTTCCCCTTCTGTTTCTGCTCCCAGATGCTTGATGTTTTCTTCCATTGCACCACTCTGACACTCATCTGGCCACACAATAAACTGCGTCAATACGCTAACCTTGCAAAAAAATTAGTATTTCTGAGGGATTTTGCTAGATTTTTTTCCTGCAGTTTTAATGAATTAAATTGACCTCTTCAGCCATCCACTGAGCATTGGATTGGTCTGGTGGCAGGCCAAAGCTGGACTTCAGTCCACAGTGTGTGTGCAGGGAGAGCAGGGGTGCAGTGGAGGGCAGTGGGACTCCACCAAGGTAAACAGGAGCCAGTACCTCTGTCACCACCACCCCCAAGTATGTAGCTGAAGGCAAAACTCTTGGAGTGCTAGACATCACCTTCAGTTCAGCTTTTGTTCTCTTCCCCCCTTAAATTCTCCCTGAAGTTGTTGAATCCCACATTTTCTGGTTTCAAGAGAGGTTTGATTGGATTACAATTGAATATGCAGAATATATATTTGAAAAGACACACAAGGGAGGGTCATAAACCCTCTGCCCTTTGTACTTTTCTAAGGTAGTCATAACTGTATCCCAGACCCTGGAAGCCATAGCATGTAACAGACACCCAGATACCAATAACTCCAGAGCAGGCCAGCACTTTGTGCAGTGCAAATTTTTGATCTACAGATTTAAAAACTGCAAACCTTTTCAGGCATGTTCACATTCCCTGAGCAAAACTTATTTAAATTCTCAGGGCTGATCTTAAACTACAAGCAGGCTCACTTGATTTGTTATGTGCCCAGTAGCTATTGACAAAGATATTACTCACTGTTCTTGTCTCTTTTTTCCCAGAGAAATCTTATCTTCTTGTGTCTTTCACAAGTACTATTTTCCATAATCCATCAGATTTCATATTATCAGATTGTTTGAAGATGTATGTTCAGATTTCTTTGCTTGCTTAGCAGTATGTAAACACTGGAGACCTCAGTTAGATTTATATGACAAAGGAAGTGACAGGATCTCTTTGACAAAGCTAAGCAAGGAGTCTAAAGTATTAGACTTCTGGAAGTTGTAGGTTGAAATTAGTGCTTTGGACCTGTCCACCACCAGTGACACAGCAGATACACTGTGTTATTTATCCCTATAAACCAGTGAGTAAACCCAGGGGGTTCCTGTGGGGCCTGAGGTAATTGCCTTGTTCAAAAGCTAAAATTAGTGTCTATCAAGAATTTTGAGAGCTGCCCTTGCTTTTCTGTGGGACAACATCATATCATAGAAGATGTGATTCAAAATGGTGACTCATTAGGTCCTTCTTCTTATTTCTGAGTAGAGTTTAATCTTAATTCTAGATGATTATACATATACACATAACATTTTAAAAATGAGGGATTGGATCTTATTATAAATAAAGAAAAGATTGTGAAGTTATTTTCAAGTTGGGTTGTTCACTTGGAATTTGTAGGTATTTAAATAAATGATTAGGGAATAGACATAAATATGGTCTTCTTACTGAGGATAAAAACATAATTTGCATCATCTCACAGTTATCAGATCTACAGTTTTGGCAGTGGCATATCTTCTCTTGGTGGGAGTTTTGTCTTGAGGAACTTTGCTACAGACCATGTGAGAAAAACTGCTTTACCTGCAAATTGCTAGAGTCTGCTCTTGGGTGCTGTAGGTTCACTGACAGCAATATTGCAGATAAGCAGCAGAATGGCCACAGTGTGGTTTTATGACAACATGAAAAAAATGTGCAGGAAACCTGACAATTTAGCAAGTAAAAATGACCTCACATTTAGGAGAAGCCAAGTGGAAGAACATGGCTTTGCATTTGTCCTACTGTTGTTCACATTTCCTGTAGTTTTAGTTTGTTGTTCTTACTAATAAGAGATTATTGGAGCAAATAAGCAACATAAACTTACACCTCCATCTGCAGCAGGCAACTGCTGTGCAACTGATGGGAGAGTTCTAACTCCGAGCATCTGAGGACATTATTTCCAGAAGAATCTCTCAGGACTCTACTCTTCAAACTGGGAGAAAATTATAGGCAAATATTCACTGACTGGTGAATTGCAACAAGAAGCTTTATAAATAAGAACTTCCTTAGCCCAGGAATATTTAGGATTTCATGGTTATGTAAAGGACCTTTACAACATATCATAACACACTTTTGATATTTGTAATATGCCTATTGCCTTACGAGGGAACTTTAAGCTGAAGAACAATGCAGTTATAGTTTTAACAAGGTTATAACTCCAACGAGATATATTTTAAACCCATTAAAAAGTAATACATAATGACCTTTTTTAGCACATTTCCCATCCACTTTAAAAGAAATTTAAAGATTTGTCAGCTTTTTAGATTCCTGTGGATGCAATTTTGCATGTCTGTTTTGAGGGAAATTTTGAAAGCTTTCATGTGAAGCCTGACCTACGGGTAATCTACTCCCCCAAAAAATAACCATGTGTGTTCAGTGACACTGATTTTTCCCTCACTTGAAGAAAATACAGCAGCTGGCTCCCATGACAGTTACAGAGCTGTCAGGATATGTAAACTGGGGAAAAAAGGAGGATGGTGTCAAAAGGGATGCCTACAATTCCCGAGAATTTGGGCTGCTTGTTCTATCTCCCTGAGTTTTTGGGCTTTTGCTGCACAGTAGGAACTTGAGAAGTGCTGGGCTCCAGTTGTAGAGATGGTAAATAAGGCTCCTTGGACAGGTAGGAATGCCATTTCTGTCTATCTAGCCCTTGCAACCCTTGGTCTCCTTAGGCTAAAGGCTCACTGGGTTTTTCTGGTTCTTTGCAAGCTCCAAAACAAACTTCTAGAAAACAAGATAGCTTTAGATCAAAATATTACCTGTATTTCAAAATAGGTTTACCAAATATATATGCCCCTATATAGCCACTCTTATTTAAAAGAAGAAAGAAAATCCTGAAGGTGCTACCCATCTCTCTTCAGACCTATGGTGCTGCAGTCATTTGGGCTCCACTGAAAAAGTGACTGATCACTCAGGGATAAAAATAAATCCCTGGTTCATATGTCATTCATGCTCACAGAGAAAGATTCAGGACACACTGACTAAGTAGTGTTTGACCAATTAAAGTGGCTCTTTCATGTTATTTTTTATTAACTACTCCACTGATAATTACTATTACTATTACATGTGTGTCAAAAGTTACAGTGGTTTAGGTCTAGGCTAATAATCCTAGGTTATCTGTCCTTTGTGCCTATCAAGCTTTTTGTTCCGTTTAACCTCTAAGGAATAGAAAGAACTGCTCTAGTTCCGATAATATTTAACTGTATATGATTCCCAAGATCATTTTTAACAAGCTTTTCTACCATATCTAGTGCAAGGACTAAGTGTGTTTATTTTGTTGATATCCTTTGCTGTTGGACTGTGATCAGGTGCTCATGCCAGTTTCATTAGTTTTTTCAGTAGTTGTTTACGCAGATGATTATAAACTGCAGCTAGCTCATTTTCAGGGTCTAGCAGCAATGGTAGGAATTGATTTTTAGGGGCTTATTTTACACCTGCTGGAGAGACTGAAAACACAGTGGTACACCATGGGTTGTGCAGTTCAAGGAGGTCCTAACAGTCCTTTATGGTGACTTTTTGCTATTGTCTCCTTCTCAGCATATTTGTTGTGCAGGGAAAATTCAGGAACGTTGTGAATTGGCGATAACTACATGGAGCCATGTTATCAGACTAACTCTTGTGTATCCATGCTAGCAATGATGAAGAGCTGGGTTTCTCACTAGGCCAATGGCTGTTTTAACTTCTAGCTCTGACTAAGCCAGTGGAGCAGGAGTTAACACCCAGAGCTATGGAAGGGAGATTTGAGGTGCTCCTACATGATACGTGTTAGAAAATACAGAGCCTCTTTGATTACTCCCATGCTCTCTTTTTAAACTTTTTCCTCTAGACTGCTTCTTTAGACAGACACCTTCTGAAGAGAGAAGGCTCATGTTGTGTCCATAACACCCAGTAACAGCATGGACTGGAGGGTTAGCTGAGTGGGAACTGTAAAGAGTGCATGACAAATAAATTCAAGAGTAGTTTGCAATCTTTTTCCTGGGTAATGCTCAGAGGAGGTGTAGCTGGATGCAATTCACATGCTGCTAGCTTAAGTATTAACGTGCTTACCACCCCAATGCAGACACCCAGAAAGACAAACTGCCTCCCCACTGGGCAGCCACCAGTCAGACAAGAGAAGTTGTAATAAACTGTTCTTTTATCTTTCCGAGGTCTCCAGGATTTCTATTGCTTTCTACCTTGGATCACAGTTTAAATAATGATAACATTTTTCTCTTGAGTCCTTCAGTTACTAACTTCTAGCATGTCAACAGTTTCATTTCTATCAGTGTTTTTCCATCTTTCATGTTATTTCACAGCTTTGACTTATATCATATCTCATAGCTCAAAATTTTTTAAAGAACAAGTAAACCAACATCACACATTTGTGAATAAAAAAATGGATGATGGTTCATAGACATGTACAGCTTAGGGTGTTTCACCTTTTCTACCCAGCAGGTATTTTCATGCTTGTTCAGGCAACTTCCAGGTTGACCTTTTCTTCATGATAAATAAGAGCATTGCTGATTTTGATGTTCTTCATCCCATCTTGTTCAGTCCTGGATACCCATCTGGAGCCTCTGGGCAAGAAAAAATAAGATATAGTTGGTGTGGCCAACTCTAAGGACATAAGATTGAGGGTCAGATGAGTCACAGCAGGCACTGGTGGCATAGTGAGGAGTACTGGAGAGATCTGTGTGTATTGTCTTCAAGAAATGACCATACCATATTCATCTGTTTCATATTACAGAGCAGATTCATATTTTAGGATAGATTCTCATATATAGATATACACACATATATATGTATATAAATAGGGCAGAACTGGTGATTTGCCTTCATATCACAAAGTTGCAGTGGTCTGTTCTCCAGATGGATTTTAGAGACCACTTAAAAGACCAAATTTACCTAAAACAGCTCTTGCTTTTCACGTGGGAATGGCTGGCATGATCACTGTCTCTGTGCCATGCATCTTTGTTTCTGCATAGGATTTGAAATCAAATACCTTATTGACTACTTCTGTCAGGTCTTTTCTTTCGGAGACAAAATAACTGAACATTTCTCATGGAAATTCCTTTCCATGGGAATTGTCACCTCCTCTGTAGCTCAGATTTGTAGCTTAGATAAAAGTCACATTTACTTACTCTAGGTCTTCCTTAGAGCTAGCCTGGGCAAACAGCCATAGAAGAAAGAAAGAAATACAGCACCAGACTGGTTTGGTTTGTGCCAATTTTTGAGAGAGGTTATTCTAGAGTCTCAATAACTGCAGAAGTCATAAACACTGCAATAGTCAGTGTGATACTAAAAAAACAAAACGGAAAGCCTATTTTTAGAGAGAGTATTGAGTTCAGTTAAGGACAAAAAAGAGCTGGAGATCACTCTACAGCAACAAATGTTATGTGATTGCATCAGTTGCATAAAAGCTTTCAAGTGTAAATCTCTTTAAAGACTTTCCATATGAGGAAAATGTCATTTTGGAGACCTGGGTAAGTGTCATGGACCCTCTGGAATGTAGTCATGGACTTCATTTGGTGAGCTGGATGGCTTCCCAGCTATCAGCAATTCCACTGTGGCCTGAGACAAAAAATGAAAGATAGAAGTCGCTATATTTGGCATAAGCCAAATGTAGTCTGAGCCATTAGAGCACCAAGGGGGTCTTTACCGGGGTGTTTCTGTAGCTCCTGGACAAATAAAAACCTTGAGATTCACCCACAAGTTTTAGCTCCAAGGTTCTCACTTTCCAGGTCTGTCAAGATTTTTTAAATTCACCTGACAAATGGGATTGAGTAGCTGCCTCTTCCAAAAGCAGATGGGCAGTCAAAGGCTCTTGGGCAAGAATTCCTCTGGCACAAAGAGGGATACACATACTCTGACTCAGGAATTCTTAGATAAAGTATAAACATCAGTAATTATCACTGAAGGGGTTGTCGGAACTAAAAGCAAGGACCATAATCATGGCAAATCTTAAAGAGATATCAGATTTTTGGAGAATTAACGTGTTTCATTTTTATTCCTTTTCACTGAAATATTTTTTATTCACTGCATATTTTTATTCATTGTACTGTGCCTGTACACTGCTAGTAGCATTTTGATATGGTAACCAGGTACAATTCCATCTGATGCTCAGATCTTCATACCAGTGGTCTCTAAGGACCTATGAAGAATGAGATATTAGGCTATAATACAGTTTATTATAATATAATACAGTTTTCATATTAAACATAGATCTTTAAACATTTCCAAGATGTATAATAACACAGCTTAGAAAACAATTTTATATGCAATACACATTAAGTTTTGGCTGTTACAGATCAGCATATTACAGCGAAGCCAATGGAGTTACTCCAGTTAACAGTAGTTAAGAAATGTGTTGGTCTTAAGTTGATTATTTGGTTTTTAAGAATTACATGCATTCTTACAAGACAGTCCAGCAACCTGTGTCTCTCCAGACACTCATATGGCCCCATGTGCCATCTAGTGGAAAAGGTCAACCTTAAAAGATACTGTCAACCTGAGCTAGGAGGGTTTACAATGGAAAATAAAATGAAAAAGAAACATTAAGGAAAAAGGGATTATTTTATTCTGAAGAGCACACTGTCAAGCGCAGATATATTATAAGTAGGTAGAGAGGCATAATATTTGACTATTTAGAATTAGTATTAAAAATTATTTCCAATATAAATAAATATTTATGAATCTTTAACTGTATAGAAATCAATATTGTCTGAGGGACACAAGAACTTATTTTTCTTATTCTAGTGATTAGTCTTGATTTCATAAAGGCAATCTGGAGAAGGACAAGAATGCAAAGATAAAAGATAAAAATAGAAAAGCACATGTGGAACTCAGAATTGGAAGGAAGTAGTAAAAGCAGTTCTTAGAACTGATATCAATTTTCCTGCTGTCTGAAATG
The DNA here is from genome assembly GCA_013397935.1 of Dasyornis broadbenti. Lineage (NCBI taxonomy): Eukaryota > Metazoa > Chordata > Aves > Passeriformes > Dasyornithidae > Dasyornis > Dasyornis broadbenti. Next base: position 2,221,736 of record VZRN01004857.1, read on the forward strand.
CAAATGTAAAAGAAATCAGTGGAATGTAAATATAGCAAATTATGCTAACAATTATTTCATGATTTTATAAACCCCAAGTTTCATGGGGTTTTTCTCCTTTCATTTTGTTGTCTCTCTCCAACTAGTCTGCTCTAGAGATCTATTTTCTTTTTTTCTCTCTTGTTGTAGAATATATCTGTTACAACTTCCATCTTTCTTCAGTCTTTCCTCTTTTCAGGAGTTGCTTACAGCTGTTTTTGCAGATCTGCTCTCCCTAACTTAGTCTAATTTTCCTGTAGTTTACCGTATGTTTGTGACTGCAGAACTAGTTGAACTGTACTCCGAACAAACTTTTTCTCACCACTGGAGATGGACATGGCAACAATGCTCTTAGCATCATGTGCTTGGAGGAAAGATTACCTGCAGCTAAAACTTTTGTTTCGAGACCAGACAGGAAAAAACTTGTTGCTAATTAAAGCAGAGTGAACTAAGATCCCTTCAAATGAAATTTTGGGCAAGACACCAGTGTGTCAAAGTTCAGCACATTTCCTATGCTTTTGCGTGCTTAAGTCTTAGATACAAGATATTGGCTAGGAGGAATAGCCCCATAAATAAGACATACTTTTTCCCCCTCCTGCTGAGCAATCTCAAGCCTTTTCAATAATTCAGAGAAAAAAAAAAAAAAAGAAAAAAAAAGACCAATATAACAAATGCGGGCCCTAGCTGTTCCCACTTTTAACATCCATGTGTATTCATTATATGTGTGGCTGCTGCAACTTCAGCAGCAAGGTCAGTTTAATTACTTTCAACATGCTACAAAAGTTGATCTGAAAAATGCAGGCAAAGACACGACTAAAGGTATGCCAGCAAACATAATGTACTTTAATCTCTGCAAACATATTGAGAATTTTGTGAGAAAAAGTGTACTCCTCAATCTAACAGCACAATCCTATCAAGTAAGCTCATCATTGCTGACAGGCTTAGAGGTGCGGGAACTTCTCAAAGAAAATATTCCCCAAAATATTTCCCAGTGGAAAGTGTCAGTCAGCTGAAAGATAGGAGTTGGTGACTCCCCTCCTCTTGTTTCTCTCTTAATGGATCTCTGACTAGATAAAGTCATATTTATATGTCTTCATTCACTAGCATCAAACAGACACTTGCAGAAGAACCTAGCACTTCATTTCATAGTCTTCTGATCTAAGACAGGGCTTTCACCAAGAATATTGTAACATGGATTAAAATTTTCTAAAAGAAAAACACTACTGGAAAGTATAGAATTCAAATTATTCTAACTGCATTGCTAAAGCAGTTCTATATATTCTGCGGCCCTGCCACTCACTGCTTTAAAGGTGAAGTTCCTTTATGAGCATACTTCAAACCTGTGAAATGTCTATAGACACTGAAAACATAATCCTGAGCTGTGGAGATCCAGTGAGTGTATCTATGCTGGTATTCACTGGAAGAGCTGAACGGTGATGAAGGGGAACTAGAGAGTTAATTTCCCCAAGTGCATGTAGCACATTAGCTGGTGCCAATCAGGGAGCAAGACCTCCTAGCTACCTATCTATCTATATCTCATACTTGAAGAGATTTTACAGGTTATTCCAAAAGTGTGTTCCAAAGAAAACGTGCACATAACGTATGGTGTATTCCTTTCCCTTTATGAAACATGATGCTAATTTCTAATCCTAAAATCAGGAGGAACATAGTACTACAACAACCACCCATGCTCATGAGAGTGGGAAAGATGCTAGCCCATCCTGGGACCAAGAAAATGCATGAAATAAATCAGAAATAACTATATTAATTTGGGATAGAATAATTAGAAGATAAAGAGTATTAATATTGTTACAAAGTTTTTGGCATGAATTTATTAAAACACACTTCAGCACTCAGAGTAGAATAAAAGCTAATTTGCAACTGATTGTAATGGGCTTGGAATCAGCTTTAGTATCAGAAGAAAGTTCAAATACAGTAGAAAGGAAATGCAATACAATAAAGCTCTGTCTCAGGGGGCTGATTGGCATAATGAAATGCATTTCAATGAATTCTGATGGGTAAAGTATTATTACCGAGGAGCTTATAAACAAGAGGGGAATAGATGAAATTTGCCACAATAGCACTACACTGTCATAGTGACTTTTATTACTATAGAAATTATTTCAAAGTGTGAAAGATACTGTACCTGGCATTCTAATAACTAATCTAAAGTGACTATCTCTATTTCACTGAGCTTTGTTGTTCATCAGTACCAAAAGTATAGACTCTGTGTCTACTCGGTGACAGAACCACTAATGCTCTGCCCATCTTGACAGCTCTGAGTCTCCTCTGCCTGCTAAGACCATAGAGCAGATATTCTGCACATCTATTAATGTAAAATCCAGGGAGGCTGTGAAGTTTGCTGTTTTGCCTGCTCTGTGGGGGCCTCCTGTGGCCTGAATTAGATGGCTCCTTCTCTCACGGCAAGGCAAAAATAACCCTTGAGTTGTGATTTGTGAAAACAGCAGGGCTAGTGCCAAGATCAGAGAGCTGTGGTTTGCCCCTTGTATGTTTGGAAACATTACCAGTAATATTTTATGAACTTTTAATTTATATATTATTTCCTTTATGAAAACGTATATATTTGTTGTAATTTTCATAATTTTATAAACCCCGAATTTGACTTCCCTCACAATGGTAATTTAAAACACTCAGATTTTAAACTTGTGTAACTTTTTGATAGATTTCTTCTCCACTCAACCGTGTAATCAAATCTTATTAGAAACTGTGGAACATGGAGCAATTACATAATGTCTTTAATTTCACAAGTCTGTGTTGATAATTTTACAAAATTCCCTTAGTCTTAGATACGTTTAATTTTAAAGAAAAACTGTGAATCTTTTCAGCTTTTGGAATATTGTTTAAGAATTTCTGTGAATGGTGCTGAAGAAAAGAAGGTAGGTGAGAAGATGATCTGTAGTGCATCGTTTAAATATATTTAAGATAACATTAAAATCCTTTTGCATCTTATACAGCATAAAATATGCTTCTATATTTTTTATGTCCCAAGGTGGTGGTGGTGGTGGTGGGACACTCTTAAATCACACCTGCTGCTGAAAGTGAACTCTCGTTCATTAGTCCTAGTCTGTTTACAGTTCGTAAATGTTTGTCTTTCATAAGTTATTAAATATCGTGCCCCACAGCATGATTTGTAACACCAAATGACAGCTCGTATTTTACCTGAGCAGCCTGTGAAGCATGTTGAGTTCATGCCCTCTGTAAGATATTTGCATCACATGTCTCCTTATTCTTTCTCACATCTGTTGAGGGCATATAACAGAAAGGGAACATAAGCCCCAGAGAAAGAGCACATGAGATTCACAGCAGGAACCATTCCAACTGCCAGCTATATAAATCATATTACAGGAGGTAAATGTGAAGCCAATGAAAATACCACTTGAGATGTTACTATGAGCAGAACTGCTTTCATTAATTGTGTTTGCAATACCATGTCAGACAACCACATCAAGGGAAAAACAAGGAGCATAAAACCAGATGTGACGGACCACAACATGCTGTATGCCATATAAAACTAGTCCTGAGTCCATGACTGAGGTTAGTCAATAATAGGCAGTGCCTTTCCCATGTGGAGTGAAGAAGAAGAGGGGTAAAAGCCTCCATCTTGTTCCTGCCCAAGAAATATTATTCGTATTGTGTGTGGATGTGTGAGAGCAAGGGTCATCCATTTCTGAGCTACAATCAGCCTTTGGAAAGTATCAGACTCACACAGCAGGTAGCAGGTTTCAGCAATCACCATGCATCATGTGGGACTGGCTGTCAGTGGAGTGCAGGAAAGCAGAAGAAACAAGTGTACAGGGAGGTCAGCTTGCTGCCTCGCTGTCTTTAGTTTCTCCCTCCCTCCCCCAAAGCCTCCTCTCCTGTCTGTTCAGGCTCTACACAGTGGATGTAACAGAGCAAAACAGTGCAGTTCAAATGCATTCAATAAACACAACTGGCCTAAAAAATGGTGGATGTTTAACAATCTAATACTTCTCTAAGGCAAAAGTTCACAGCCTACCATGGGTTTGTTTTGTACATCTTTGATGTATGTTCTAAGCAAGTAGCAGCTTGGGAAACAAATAGTTTCTAGTGCTCACAAAAGTAGAACTGTCTGAATTCAGTCTTTAATTTGTAATAAACTGGTCTGCATCATGTACCTTGCTCTAGGTTAATATGTTTCTCTATTCTTACTTGAGAGGAGTGATAGTTGTGGCTGCAGGCTACCAATAATCAGGTAAAGCAGTTAAGCAGATGTACTGATGGAAAAGTCAGAGGAAGAAGCTTCGCTGACATTATCTTGATTACTCATGGCTCTAACTATGGGCCAAAGGGATCTCAAGGGGGCTGACATGAGGATCTCTCCCTTTACTAACTCCTCCACATTGTAGTATGTCAGGATCTCTCCCTGGTAATCTCCCCATAGGAGATCTGCATCTTCATTGCTCCCTGTGTCATTCTTTTCGCTTTGGAACTCCATGGTGCTCCTTTACCCCATATCTGATCCAGCATTTATTAAAGAAATTTCCAGAGAGGAAACCTTATCTTCTTTCCTCTCTACTCTTTCCCCATTATTAGAGATACCCTCTAAATATTACCATGTCACTCTAAGAGAAGGATTAGGGAGTAAAAAATATAGAAGCATGAAAGGGTTAGGTGAAGAGAGCCAGAGCAGCCCACATCATTGTAGATATGGTGGTGTTATTGGCACTTTAAATTTCAATAATGTCAGTGTGACTCTTCCTCAGACCTGCAGCAATGTAATAATAATGGTATGTTGCATGCCATTAGTACAAACAAAGCAAAACAACAGCTTTGCAATACGGAGTCACAAACTAAGTAACACCCACATACACAGAGACATATGGTGTGAATGCGATCTCTTCCTTTCAAATTGTTGTGCTTTATGTAAGAGTCGAGCTTGATTATTTCTAAGAAAGCAGAGAGGTAGAGCCTTTCCAATAAGGAGCACGTGCCGCTGGGAAAGAGCTCGGAGTTGCCCTGGGGCGGCGATCCCAGGGGTGCTCCCAGCGCAGCTCCCGCCCGGCGCTCGGAGTGCGGCCTGCGACTGCGCCCGCCCCCACCAGAGGGCGCCGCAACACAGGCCCAGCGCCGGCGGCTGCAGCGCGGCTCCTGCGCGCCTCCTGCCCGGCTCCTGCCCATCCCCGGCTGCTCCCTCCCATCCTGCGCGGCTCCTGCCCATCCCCGGCTGCTCCCTCCCATCCTGCGCGGCTCCTGCCCATCCCCGGCTGCTCCCTCCCATCCTGCGCGGCTCCTGCCCATCCCCGGCTGCTCCCTCCCACCATCGGCAGCTCCCTCCCCTCCCCGGCTCCTTCCCATCCCCGGCTGCTCCCTCCCATCCTTGGCGGCTCCTGCCCATCCTCGGCTGCTCCCTCCCACCATCGGCAGCTCCCTCCCATCCCCGGCTCCTTCCCATCCCCGGCTGCTCCCTCCCATCCTTGGCGGCTCCTGCCCATCCCTGGCTGCTCCCTCCCATGCTGCGCGGCTCCTGCCCATCCCCGGCTGCTCCCTCCCACCATCGGCAGCTCACTCCCCGCGCCATTGGCGGTTCCTTCCTATCCACGGCTGCTCCCTCCCATCCCCGGCGGTCCCTCCTCCCGGCTCCATCCCCACCCGGCAGCTCCTGTCCCCGCCTCTCCGCCCGGGGCTAGGAATGATTGGAGCTGCCGCTCAGGTGATGCTGTGCAGGTCTGAACGTGCTGCTGCAACTCACTGGGCTTGAGCTGGCAGCAGCCCTGAACGCCTGGGGTGAAATTCCAGCAAGGACTAACGTGAGACCTCCCTGGCTGCTTTCTACGTTTGAAAAAAATGTTAAGCTTGTGTTAAATAGGTGGCGAAAGTCGTCCCGCACAAAGCTGCATCTCTCTCGAGATAAGACAGAAATGGGATTGAGGTGTCAATCACTGGGAATGCTTTTCTTAGAAGTTGAAAGCCACACGTTAAAGGAAACAAAGAGTGATGCACTTGTAAAATAATGTAATAGTACACCATGTGATGTTAATTTTTTTTTAACCTTCTGAAAACCTTCAAAACTTCCTGCAAAGGCACACACGGAACAGTAACTAACTCAACAAAGACCTCTTGGTATAATTCCATGTCAGAACTATTACCGGGAAAACTCCAACACCGACTAAAAAAGGCCTCCATGGCAAGCACATCCCTCTCAAATATTATTATTCTATTCCACACACCCC
>VZRN01004857.1:2228003-2242301 GCA_013397935.1 Dasyornis broadbenti
CCCCCCCCCCCCCCCCTCCAGTAATTACATGGACTCTTCTTTTCCAGCTGCAGGTCAAAGGAACCAGCCAGAAGGGATTTTAATTTAACATCTCAGCCAAAAGCTGGCACCTAACCAGCAGTCTGATTCAGCAAAGTGTTAAAGCAAAAGCTTCAGTGCTTTCCAGAAACAGGAGGGGCTTAAGCAGATGTTTAAAGCTAAATATGTCTGTAAGGGCTTTGCTGCATTTGAGAGCAGGAATGCACAGAAATGTCAGCCCTGGGCTTGCACCTCCATCTTGACGAGAGTGTTTTGGTCCTGAGAGGAGCGTTTCCAACTGAGTTCAGTATTTTACAGGCCCATCTGATAGGAACACTGAATGCCTGCCTAAATGAACATCCCATAGGTTTCACTATGGAGGTATGACAGTAATAAGGAAGTTAAAGGAAAGTTTTCTTCACAACATTCAAAATGCCATTGAGATAGTTTTCAATATGAGAAAGAAGGATGCCAGGAGAACCCGAGATTCCCTACTTCATATCAGAAAGAAAAAATGTGTCTTTAATATGTTTTAGTGTTGTTCTTGATCATTATATGATTATGTAGGTTGGTTCTAATAGAGACAGGGTGAAAAAATGGCAGCTTTCTTAAATGAATTTTCTATGAAAAATTGTTGTTAGATGCAGTTCTGACAGATGTTCAGAATCATCCCATTTATCTGAAAACAGAAAAAAAGTCATCTATTTTAAAAGACATGCATCAGAGTCAGAGGAGGAGAACTAGAGAATGAACCAGACATTCATTTGATGCAGATCAAGAGTTAGACACGTGCAGTGGACTTACACAAGCTAAAGATGGAGCTTGGTATCTTGAGGAACATGGACCAGTACTGTCAGTTGTCATCACCCCAGCTCATCACTCTTCCTCAAAAATTGAAACAACTTAATACTTTGTGCACGCTAGGGAGATTTGCTGGAGGAGGAAACTTTTCTTTTTCTCTAATAGTAAATGATACCCCCTGAAGAACTGGGTAATTAATCAAGCCTGTATAGCTGTGAAGCTGTATCGTAATAAGACTGATCGATCACAGGGCATACTGTGATGGAGACAGGTAAAAGAAATTAATTACTGACCTGAACATATTAGGAAGTTTTGGTGTACTGTGCTTGATGGTGTATTGGGGAAGCTTGTCACACATCATCTAGTGAAAAATGAAAAAAAATAGCCACATAGGAAGAAAAAAAAAAAATTGAACTATAGAGAGGAACAAGATCTAAAAGAAGACTTCTTTTTTCTTGGCTTTAAAGAGTGATGTAGTATGTAGTAATTTGTTTAAATAAGGTGTGACACATTTTCTGACGTAGCTCTTAGTAACTGAGAAATATAAATCATCAATATTTCCTAATCTTCCAGTAATTAATGGCATTCTAGATGGCAGGTCTTGGAGAAAAATTTCCTGGAAAAATGTAGTGGGCTTTTTAAATTACATATTTGGTGAGACGAGAAAAGAAATTTGAAAAATTTGCTATGAAGAATGTAATTCAAAGCAATAAGATGAAGAAAGATTTTAGCACCATAATTATCATAAAATTAAGAGAGGTAAGATACTAAGAAAACCAGAGACAATACTTAAGTATTTACTGAAGTAAATACCGATTAATTTCAGGGTAAATCAAAGGAAATTTACTATGAAAAAAAGGAACTTTTCAGGTAACAAACATCAAAAGCATACACAGGTTTAGCAATCCTGTGCACACTTAGCACACTTAAGCAAGTGTGAAGTTGTACTGTGGGAACATAGTAAAAATAACACTAGCATAAGGTATTCTCCTACTGCCAGATCTGCTCAGCAAATAGAAACTTCATTTTGCACCAGCTGCAGCATCCAAGTGGTCTACAAATGTGCCATATGGTCTGCAGTACATAGATTGGTGCTCTAATACTATGGCTGCCCCCCACTGTACCTAAGTATGTAGGACATATGCTTCACTACGTTACTTAATCGTGCATTACCTTGCATCTGTAGGCATTAATTTACAAATTTCTGGTACATTTTTTAATTTAAAGAATTACATTTTCTGAATTTTCTGTGGAAACACATTTGGAGTCCAACATTGGATTGAATCAAATCTTAGTTGCACGTCTTGTGTTATTTTTTATTGGATTAGACATGTGAATCCATAGCCAGGTTTCTTTGCTTTGGCTGTTATGTTATGCTAGGGTCTGTTTGGGATGGAGTAGAAATGTCTCAGTGGAATTAATAGAGGTTTTCAAGAGGATTATATATAGACAAAAGACAAGAAAGAGAGAAACACTAGGACACTGAAGTAGTTCAACATGCAAGTTCAATAGGCAATACTTAGGTTAAGGCAGTTTGTATATCAGGCTAACTTTTAGTAGGATACATTGATAGTCATATAATAAAAAAAGACTTGGAGAAAAGTTTTTGAAATCAACAAGATTAGAAAGGAAAAGTTGCTTTCTGACTAAAGAATTCCGCAATCCTTCATATTGTTCATAATTCTGCTGATTGGTGAGCTCTTCATATTGAGATTTTTTAGTGTAGTAGAATAATTGCAACCAGGCCTACATTATAGATATTATCTTTTAGATGTCTATAGTTTATTCATAATTATGTAATTGTCCCATCTTCCAAAGCATATACCGGTAAAATGTTTGATTGTTTTTCAGTGTATTTTTGTCCCAAAGATTTTTGTACTATATACTGAAAAATTTGATGTCTTTTTAAGGAATCCTTATTTTAATCCACAGAGTTAAAATATTCAAGGCTACATAGTTCTTATTTTTATATATTTTGTATACAGGAAAACTCAGCCTGTGAGTTCCATGATGGACAATCACATTCAGCAGAGGCTTTGTCATCTCAGTGACTTCTATTTCCCACTCCGATCATACTGTCTCCTAGCTGGCAAATTAACAGATTCAACAGAGAAAAACCTCTTTAAAAATAGCTTATCTTTTAAACTCCTTTATTATAGCAAAGTAAGGGCTATATTAGCATTCTCTAACATGTATTTAAATATGAGAATATCAGTATAGCAGTGTAAAAGTTCTCAAAATAGCTCCATCTGCTTTGGCATTAACTGCTGCAGAAAACCCAGTCTATGCCAGATGCACCCTGGAATAAAAGTCCATCTTTCCTCTCTCTCATCCACATTTTTACAGCATCCGTGACAAAGATTTATGTCTCTTTGTGTTGCAACATACTATCATGCAACGTGACAACATTGAAATAATACAGCGCTTAAAAGGTAATAATGGCTAACAATATGTACAAATTTACAACTGAACCTGCTACCACTTCATATATTGATCTTAATTAATGGAGACTGATAAGGTGGTTTTAAATCCACAGCTAGTTGCCTCTATAATTGTTGGAGAAGTAATCTGTAGATTTGTAGAAGACTAGATGTACTCTGAAAGAAATTTTCACTTCATTTCTATCCTAAACCAAAGCTGTTCTTTGGAAATGTACATGGGGAGGACAGACTTATATCTGAATCAGAGCACTGACCATTGCTTTAATGTATCCAGTAAGCATATATTTATAAACCTGTGAAATTATGTTGGGTTATCAATAGCATGATGTGACCAAAAGTAAAGAAAATGAGAGTTTTTGGTATTGACACACAAATTACTTTGGCATATAATAAAGCAATTTGACTGAGGTAATCTAGATAGTTAGGAGCAGGAGGTAAGAGTTCTACTTTGTTCTTCCATTATTAGACTTCTTTTTAGCCGTGTATAACTTCCCAAGATTCAGCAGGACTCATTTTCTAGATGTGATAGAAGAAAATAAGGAACAGCTAAACAGTGATGTAGCATTATTTTGCAGCATATGCCACCGTATGGACACAACATGATTCATACCTTCGAGAGCATGTACTTTCTGATCATCAATAAGATTACTTCAGTTACAATTACTTGTGGGTCATGAAGCTGGACAGGTCACTATCAAAACCCATTTTTGTCTTGAATCTCTTAGTGTGATCTCAGGTTTTGTTCTGGTGGGGTTTTTTTAATGGAAGCTTTTTGATTTATGCCCTTACTTGCCTGTCTGTCTCAGGCCTCAATTGAGTGAGCTGAAATACAGTTCTTGAACTGGTGTTTCCAGTTGGAAGTTTTACAGGAGCCATGATGACAGAAAGCTTAGTTCTCATTAGGAATTACAGTGGCTCAGCAGCACAGGTCATTTGAGGATGCTGATGCAGAAACATGGGATTAAATCAATTTTATATTTCCCTTAATATCCTATCAGAATAATCTTCTTATCCTATATCATTAAATCACGTAAGAACTTAAGATGACAGCTAAACACAATTAGAATTTCCTAGAGGATGTAACAGGGCATGGAAGTATGGCTTCAAATACATATACAGGAAACGTGTTCCTCTTTGAAAGGATTCTTTTCTCCAAGTGTCTTGCAGGGATTAAGGAGTTCATACCAGAAAGCCCTTGGTCTAAATCCCTGTGCAACCAGGACCGTTACTAGGTGGTCTGGGACAATTCAAAGTCCTTATGGTTGAGGCCACAATTTTGAAATATATTGGATATGACATTTAAAATTTAAAATTGGGAGAGATAACTTTCTAACACTATTAAAACTGATTTCATATATAGTATGTGACTAATGGAAGAGAGAGGAACTCGTCAGCTTTTCCAGCCCTCTCCTATTTTAAGTAAGTGTGCACTACCCTTTTCTGTATTTTGATTAGCCATTTTTTCATAGAAGGAACAGAAACTTTCTGCTATCCATTAAAACAAACATTATTGTTAGCCTGGATAGGGTGCAGACTTCTGTTAAAAAATATATCCTCTTAGACATGCATAGGCTCAACAAGGTAATTTCCATGTTTAATTGTAAAGGTTGTTCAGTTATCAGTCGGGAATATGCCTAAACCACCGCCAAAGAGATAACAAGTAATTTAGTGTTTTGGTTCTCAGTTTTCAAACTGTGACTGTGTTTCTTTTACTAATGGGTTTAGAACAAACACAACAGTGTTACATTCCTTCTCCATTTGCTGGATAATGCAAATGTTGCATAGGAATGTTAATGGAACGAAATGAAAAGTATATTTATGCTGTGTGTATGTTCACGGTGATACCCATTTCACATCTTAAAGAATAAGGGAGTATTGATTCTTATCAATATAATCGATTTTTAATTCCATTGATGGCTGTCAATAAAAAATTTAAAGTAATTTAACCTTTCCAAGCAATCTTCAATAATGGGAAATGAGTTCCAGAGAAAAGTTAAGGACAGATAATTAAAGTAAAAACCAAAAGTTCCTCTATTTTTTTTTACTGTTTTAAATTTATCGCAGCATAAATCCATTTGTTGTTCCGCTAATTTATTTCTAATGGTTCCCTGCCACTTTTTTCTCTCAGGGTCAGGTCCAATAAAACCCCTGCATTTCTTCATCTTAGATAGGCTGAAGATATCTGAGACAAAAACTTCTTTCTGAAATCCCCCTTCACTCAGCTGCCACCTAATGATGGAGGAATAATTCACTCAAGGTCTCACTGGAAAACTTTCCATAAGAAAATTATTGTATGGCGTACTTGTGTGACTAACACATCTCAGAACCTACCAGCTAATGAGGATTCATTTAGTTGCCTCCTCAATCCCACTTCACCCAGGAGAGTACCAAAGCATCAGACAATCTCTTAACTTGGAGGCAGAGGAGGCAAGGAGAAATATGACTTGGTCTCTCAGGACTCTGAGCTTTCTGCAGGAATTCTGGGTTCTATTCAGGGACCACAGCTGCATTTTATGCAATGCCTGTTTAAAGGAATTACTCAGTAAATTCTCTGCTGATTTAAATTTTTTCTGCTTTCATTTTTTTCCATATCATAGGGAAGCACAGTCTTAATATTGGCTAAGCAGAAGTGATGGCAGCCTGGGAGCTCATGAAAAGAGTATTTGTAGGCCAAAGTTTTCAAGACAGCCAACTTGAACAACTGAGAAATTAACTGAGAATTGACATATTTTTTTTATTTTTAAAATCTTCAGTTCTCTTTTTTCTCTCAATAAATTTCAGAAGGGAAACTGTGCTTACTTAGATTTCATTAGAATTCATTGCTGGCCTACGTCTTGCTTGATCTGCAATGGTGGATGATCCAAATGTGTCAACACAGAAGATTTAGCTAGCCAACAAAATGGGAATTGTGGGACATGTGAAATATTGGGGAGCCAGTTGAATAATCTAGCCACAGAATGTCCCCATCACTGAAATTTGGCAGGGACGCAGGTTTTTATGAGCTCTGCAGCCATCCCAGGGTCCACACCTCACATCTCTTAAAATGAGAGACAGAGCCTGCAGTTCAAGCCTGTTTTTACAGTTGAAAGCTCTCTTTCTACTGTAAAAAAACCTGTACAATACACAGAGACTGTGCCTTTAGGAGATTACTCATTCTCTCATAGGCAGAAACCACTTTTCCCTCCCAGCCTCCTGCAGCCCTGAGTCAGGGGAATGAGGATGAAGTGTGTTTATAATGAACGTCTCTCCCGTGCAGCCCTGATGCTCATCTGTCATCACTCCTGACAAGTCCTTAGTGCTGTGTCCACCCCGAAGGTAAATCCATCCTCATCAGCCAGCGCTGAAAGCTGCCCCAGCCCAGGGGGTGTTGCCCAGACACGCTATCAGCTTCTGCTGCCTTTTCCTCTGGTTTATCAAGAGATGGCAGCAAAAAGCCATTTAACCTTTGATCTCAGTCCTAGGGACCTCTGTCTGTCACAGGCTCATGGCAGCTCTACTCACCCACCCGGTGCCCCCACAGGGCCACCACAGCCACAGCCACGGCACAGGGTGCTGGGAATGACAGCCGGGACCAGGCTCAGCAGGGATCACATCCAGAAGTAGGAACTGGCAGCTGCGGGTAACATGAAATCTGACCACAGGAGGAGCCAGAGCTGTCCAGTGCCATCGATCAGGTATGGATGGGGCTTCCACTGAGGCAGGAAAAGGCATGTAGGAAGGGTTTGAGCATTAGGTGAAAAGGGATATTTCTGAAAATGAAGAGAAACAAAATAAATGGATTGATGAACCCAAAAACAACAACAACAACAAAAGACATGAAGAGTAAATACTTTTAGATGATGTAGACCTTCACCTTGGGTTCATGGTGATGGGATTTCCCCTTTTAAAATGGGCCACAAAATATTCAAAATATGCATGTTACTATCATGATGCTATGTCCAAGGTGAGGGATACAGGAAGGAACTTTCTGATTCACTCTGACAAGCTGACAGTTCATTTGCTCCAGTGACATTTGTGTGAGCAAGAAATTGGTAACATAACATGTCAATAAAGACAGCTAGGAAAAAAATATTTTAAAATTAGCCATGATCAGAAATATAACACCTGGCTGTATTTCAACATTTTTGGGGGGCTTTCTGGTTAAAGAAAGGAATAATTGTCAAAATAATTGGATTTAAACTAGATTTAAAAAAAAAAAAAAAATCCTGGTCATTAATTCATTAATGACCTCATTATTAAGTGTTTCAGGATGCTTTCGGAAACTGATTTCAGATAAAGAAGCTAAAGCCAGCTGCATTTCAAGTCAAGGCAAGTTCTGGGGCTTTCAGTGTTGCTCCTTACTTTTCAGTGTCACTGAGGAGCTGTCAGCAGGTATGAAAAGGCATCAGCTGCTTGAGTCATCCAGCAGCTCAAACCTTTTTCAGTTGGAGACAGAGAAAATAGGAGATATACATGGATGGGAACTTGGGGTTCAAGAGGATGGAAAGAGCAATGTACCATGCAAGATGAATCCACCTTCCTTTATCTTCTTGCAATCCTGTGGCACTGTAATTGCATTTCAACCAATATTGGCCAAATTCCATTTTCCTGTGTAGAAATGTGAGTGGTGGGTTTTTTCTGCTAGCAAAATAGAGACTTTCCAGAGTGGTTAGTTTCAGCTTATCTGAAATTAGAATTTGATCTCAGTAGTAATAGCAAGCAATAAGTAAATGAGATTTTTTTTGTTATTGTGTGGAAATCATATGCTGTGATTGACAGTTTTATCAAATGTTTGTGTTGGTCATGTTCTGGTATGGTAAAAAGAATAATTCTGGATCAATAAAATTTGATATAATCAGAGTATTGTTTCTAGCTTAACATCAAGAAATGTGATGCAATTAATTGTTTTAAATTTCTTATATTTACTCTCACTCTTAAATTTCTTAAATTAGCTCTAATATCAGTCAACAAGATTAGATTGAGAAGATCTACTGAAAAATCAAATCAGATTAGTAACAGGACAAGTAAATAAACATCCCCCCAAAAAGCATAGACTCCATAAGAGGATTGTTTCCTGAGGTATGTCTGATAATTATATTATCCTTTTAATTTAATAAATGACAGAACCTTTTCTCTTCCTGCCTGGATGCTAGAAATCTAACAGATCTCTGTAGAAGATCTATGTGTGAGCTCTGCTGCTCTGGGTCAGTCTCCATGTTTATCTCAGAGCATCCACCAATGATACATTTAATTAGTTGAAGCAGTCTTAAATGCTTTATGTCATGACATCACAAATGAAATCACCTCTGGAGGAAACATAAGCTTGGCATCTCAGAAAATTATCATCAGAGCTCAAATGCCTTGACCTCATAGGGTTTTGACCATCAGTAGGATTCTAAGGCTTCTAGTGACAACAAATACAAGTATTAAAGGAAATAATTGTGTGAAAAAGACATCACAGGAAAATTAGTTTTCCTTCATATCCTTTTTCAGTCTGAGTTTATTACAGCACTGACTAAGCATTGGCAACCAGCTGAATGATGCTATATAATTGCATTTAAATTCTAGCCACCATGCCACAATCCTACTATCTATGTGTAGAGACTTTACAAAATCTCTCTCTCATCATCCAGATGCCCCTCAATTGAAGAGTAAGGGTCCACTACTGACTCCAAGTAACTAGGGGTCAATAAGGATTTTGGAGCATAGCATTTGGCAGAGCATACACAATTTAATAATTTGCCAGACAATTAAAAAATTAGTAGCTAAGATGATCCTAGGTTGTAACCCTGGAAGCTAAGGACCTCCCTGTCTTTGCCCACGGGAGTCACTGTGAGTTTTCCCAAAAATCAGTTTTCTTTACTCCACAAAGGACTTTCCCTCCACTTAAATGTTATAGAATAATACAAACCTGTGTGTGAAATATGGGTCAACTTAGTCATTGCAAGGTAGCATGGTAACTATAAAGTTTACTTTTTTAGTGTTATGTTTTTCAGAATAACAGTTTGAAAGATCATGTCAACAGTTTAGGATGGATCAAATGCATCAAATACTGCAAACATATATTGATGACATTCCTGGGTAGTGCACTTCATTCTTCTCTCAACCAGCTATCATCTTTCTCTACGGCTGTTGAGCTCTATTATGCAGCTATAGTGACTGCACTTACAAGTGCAAAGCTGCCATATCAGGCATCGTTTGGAATTCAAACCATTCAGCAACTGCCATTATACTTGCAAATAGATATGTCTTAACAAGTGCGGTGTAGTGGTGATTTGCAGGAAAGTTAGTTGTTTATTCTTGTGGTAAAAAAATAAGGTACGGAAAATGTTTGGTTTTAGTAAGATGGGAAGCCTTAAAAGTTTAATGAAAATACTGTAAAGTTTATTTGTGTAGTTTTAGGCTATGATGTGTTTTGTGTGACTTCAGAAATTGCAGAATATATTATGTGAGTGGCAGAATGTGAGAAGAAATTTCCACAACTGCATGTAATCATATATTTCATACTATACTATCACTATGAGATTGAGAACAAATACTTGAATAGCTAATCTTATGAGGACATATACTGTGCTTGCCTATGTGGTAAATATAGGATGTCAGCAGTACAGACATACTTTTAAGATAAAAATTCAGTATATTGTCAAAAGTTTTCAAAATCATTTCAGATTTCTCTGAATTCTCGCAATGAATTTTCTTACTTTACAATATTTGTGTAACAGTTTTTTCTAGACTAGTAACCATTTCAAGGAGCAATGGTGTGTGGTACCATCATACAATTGTGGTGGTCCTGAGGTGCTACTGCCTTGTGTTTCCATGGATACTGCTGCAGTTCCTGGTGTCTTTCTTATCTGCTACCAATCCAAACCAGGACTGATAAGAGGCTTCAGCTTCGTTTCTACAACATACAGCAATACAATGCCAGGCTGGCACTTTTCTCTTAAGTTAGGGACTTTTCTGTGTCCCTGTGGATGTGCAGTTCCCACCGGAGCTTTACCAAATTTAGAATTAGAGCAGCAGCAGATTTTTTTATCACATGGGCAAAAACGTCTCAACTTTAGGAACATTAATTTAATATTTCGCCACTTAATAATAGACTAGGATATTGAAAAAAGGGGAAAAATAAAAGACTAAAATTAATCCCCCCAACCCCTTATTCCCAGGCTCAACTTAATTTCCAGCTCTTCTACTTGCTCCTCTCTGAGTGCTCAGGAATGGGCATTGTAGTCAGTTCATAACACTTCATCTCTGCTGCTCCTTACTCTTCATACTGTTCTCCTGCTCCGGTGTGAGGTCTCACCCATGGGATACAGTCCTTGACAACCTTCTCCAGCACAGATCCTTCCCAAAGGCTGCACTTCTTCAAGAACTGCTCCAGCATAGGTCCTCTCCACAGGGTGCTTCAGGAACAGCCTGCTCCAGCAGGTCACCCATGAACTGCAGCTCCTGCCAGGACAATGCTCTGGCTGGCTCCTGTCCACAGGCTGCAGCTTCCTGCAGAGCATGGCCACCTGCTCCAGCATGCAGTTCTTCAGGGCCTGCAGCATGGATATCTGCTCCACCATGGTCCTCTGTAGGATGCAGAGAGACAACCAGCTTCAACAAGGTCTTCTCCACAGGCTGCAGTAGAACATGTGTTCCTGCACCTGGAGCACCTCCGTCATTCCTTCTTCTCTGACCCGATTGTCTGCAGGGCTGTTTCTCTTGCAGCTACTCTCCAGAATTTTTACCCTTTCTTAAATATGTTATCACAGAGGTGCTACCACCAATTGACTCAGTTTTGACTGGTGGTGGGTTTGTCTTGGAAGCAGCTGAAACTGTCCATGTCTGACAAGGAGGCAGGTCCTAATCTCTTCTCACAGAAGCTACCCCTGCAGCTGTCCCCTGCTACAAAAACTTTGCTGTGCAAACTCAATACATTGGCCCAAACGTACTACAGTTGCATAACTGGGTCCTTGCTAAGAAACAGCAAAGGTCAAACTTATTCTCACAACATGCTGCTCTTCTTGCCTGAACCTTCTCCAGAGAGCTGTCACTTTCACAAAAGTCCGGGATCCTCTTTGTGTATGTATACAGTCTTTACTATGTCTCTCTCAATTTCTTTTTCCAGTTCCTGTCCTAAAGTTGTTCCATCTGTTTGCTTATTTCTTTAGAAAGTCCCCATGCCAAAGTTTGTCCAATCTGAGAAAATATTCTAGGAAAGCATCACTATCGGTGGCTGCTGTCTTGCAATGCTTCCCCTAAGCAACACCTCCAGCTGGTGTAGTGTTGGAGGTTGGGAATTTTTCCATCCTGTGGCTAGAGATACCTTAACGAGCCTTAATGACTGGGTACTTAAGAGATGACGACTGAGTACCTAAGGGCCAAAGACGCACTTAAGAGACTAAAAACATAGCCAGGTGTGGCAAGAGAAGAAAAAGGTGGCTGGCCGTGGGCGGAGACACACTTGTTCCCGAGACTTGTTGGAGGAGACAGCTGCTGTTTCTTCTTTCCCTTCACTGCTGCCGCGGGAGCTCAGCACTGCCTGGTTTTTCTTCCTTGCTGGAGTCTCTGCTACCCTTTTGTTCGCCAGCTCGAGTGGACAAGCTCTGCCGCCCAGTTTGCTGCCCTGAGATTCCCTGCTGCAGCTCCGCTCGCCGTGCAGCCGCCTCGCCCTCAGCGCCGTCCGCCATCACTGAGGAGCTGAGCTTGCGCCACAGCGCCCCCTGCCGGCCGTGACCGTAACTGTACCAGTGTGGAGGGGCGGTGTCTGGCAGCCCAGAGAAAGCTGCCACCGGGTATCTGGTTTGTTTATTTGTTATTGCTACTGTTATTGTTGCTTGTTTTCCTCGTTATAGATACGAGTAAAGAACTGTTATTCCTTTTCCCATATCTCTGCCTGAGAGCCTTTGATTTCAACACTATAACAATTTGGAGGGAGAGGGGTCATATCCTCTATTCTAAGGCAGGTTTCCACCTTCCTTAGCAGAAGCCTGTCTTCCAAACGAAGACATGTAGGTAATTTTGGAATAGACATTGAAAGCTTTCTGTTGTTCCTATTGTACCTACAAAAATCTGTAGGCCTCTTTTATCTGCTCTGTTTTTCCCATTATAACTTTAATTCACAGAAATACACTTGACATAATTTTGGGCTAGCTGGCTTGGAGGCCACTGGTCATATAGATGTAATAGCAGCATATCTCAACGATCTGCGTAAATTTGTGAGAGGCTGACCCAGGCTGAACTGTGCTTATGCTGTTCACTCTTGTTATCAGTCATCAGCTTGCACAAGCCTGTGTGAGCTGCTGTCTGTTTAAAGTTAACCAAATCTACTTAGTGTTTCAGATCCTGCATTTTTCTAAAGCACCTGTTTGCTTTTTCAATCTTCATTTTCTTGAAGGGTGAAAATAAGTTTTATCTTGAAGGTAAGGTGCACACCGCAGTCAGATCTTTTCAGTTGTTAATTGGTTTTGATATCAGCCTGTGATAGTCTTGCCTTCTGAATGTGAGATAAACAAGGTAGAAAACAAGAAGAGTTATGTGATTTAAGGGAACAGCACTAGAGCTCAAACTGGCAGTCACAAGCCACAGTGACAGATTCCGAATTATCAAAACATATTTATACATAATCTAATTTTTGTCTTACAGGCAGGTACATATTCAAGAATAGTATTTGAAGAAAGTAACTGAAATGGTTCCCACTTTATATTGGAGGAGCTATCTTAGCAAAATTCATTGGAAAAATAAGTTGTGATAAAGATTGTATTTCCTTAATAACCTATGCAAAATTTATTAGAAAATACATGTTTTAAACATTGAACCTGCCACAAATTATTTTAATTTTCTGTAAACTTATGTCTATAATGACAAACTGAAAAAACTCGGGTAAAACTATACATTAATTGAAAAAAGATTCCTTACAAGTCTAAAAGCTGCAGGTCCCTCAAAATAAAATGTTCTCTATGAGATTTTTGGAAGGGAATTTTTGTTTCCTTGGAATGATCAGAGTTAAAAACTAGAGGCAAAAGTCAATTTTCAATTGGCTTTTCTTAGTGAATAAAGAGTGAAATAGGTACCAGAGAGACCTATAAAATACTTCATGGTCTTCCTTTATGTCATCAAAAACGTGTCAGCCTGATAAAGAAAGCTGAGATTATATCAAAAACAAAACACACCCCTACTATGTATGAAAGAAAGCAAATTAATGATATAAAATTGACAAAAGATATACTAGCTTTTTTTTTCTGGTCCTATTCACATCTATGTACCAATGAAGTCCCTTTTCAAAGATTTAAATAAGAACTTTAATGATGAATTTTCTTGTTATGGAATAAGTATAACCCTAAGTGAAACATACTAAGGAAAAGTAACTTTTTGGTAATGGGCAGAGTTGGCTTAATTCTGAGATGGAGTAATTTATAAATTTGCATGATTGAGTGTAAGAATGATGGAATATAAAAGACTACCTTCTCCTTTTTCTTTACCCCCTTTTATTTTGCACAACTTTTTGTTCAAGATGCTTTTTCCTTTCTCTGAGAGAGTGTCTGAGTTCCCTAGCAGGGAATGACTGTCCCAGATCCCTCCTGGAAGTGCTTACAAGCAATGTATGGGAGGTAGGACCCCCTTCAATCACGAAAAACCAGAAACTTCAACACTTTGGATAGAGGCAACTCTCCTCATGTTGAAGTAGGACAAAGCTGGCCAGGTTATCTGAACAACTGTTGGATTATTCTTCCTGACCTACTTCAGAATATGCTGAAACCAGTCATTTTTAGTGAATTGGGTTCATTACCTGGCACCTGGGATACAGACTTCACAAGCTGTATGCAAAATAAGGAGAAATCTTGCCAGCCCTGACCTTTTAAAAATAACCCCCTCCCATTCCTCAACCCCAGCAAATTCTCCCTTTGACTCAACAGGGTTGGAATACAGGATGAGAAAAAAGTCCACTAGCCCGGTAGGAACATTAACAAGTCAGAACTAAGGGGCACATGGTAGGTTTCAACCTGGAAAAAAGTAGGATAATTTGACAGTGGAGGTGTCGTGGTTTAGCTTGGCCCAGGTTTTTCGAGTGGGGGGG
>VZRN01004857.1:2251749-2339214 GCA_013397935.1 Dasyornis broadbenti
GCCCCCCCCCCCCCGTTTTCATATTTCTATTTTGAAACGTTTAGCTTTTATTTTAAGCAGAATATTCACATTGTTATCTGATTGTTAGTGATGTGGCTATTTTTTAAAAATACATATTTACAAGAGAAATGTGGAAAGACTTTGACTCAAAAAAAATCCATTAATATCTCTATTTTAGAAATTGTAAATTTATGAGTGCTTTGTATTGGTGATATTTTAAGTTCAGAAGGGAAAATAGAAAATTTTGATACATAAAATTTGTGAGCTGGTTTAAGGCAGTGGAGGTATACATGAAAGGCCTAAAGGAATTTAAATATGGGAGCACTTCAATTTTCAATTACACCTCTAGAGCTTGCCAATTCCTTGCTGTCATTTTGCATTAACAAACCTGTCCCAAGGGTTTCTCCTAAAACAGAGCAAGTTAAAACGCCACCCTAAATTTTCTCATTCTCTGTATAAGCAAAAAAGTTACTTTGCTTTTATTGCTGCTTGCATTTGAGATCAGGTCCAAGTACCAGAACAGAGAGAGACAACTGAGAGTACAGAAAGAAATCTTGAAGATCTGAAATAATTCTGGAAAGTTTTCAAACTACTGCATTTCAGGTTTTTAGGCTTGAAATTATATATGTATGTAACTACATCATATTTTGTTTCACAGGCTTATTTCAGGTCTCACAGGTGTTTTCTTTACCTCTTGCTAAAGCCATAGCATTCATTTATAAGATTCTGACACTTGCAAGCTTGTCTGCTGTGTAACTGTTTTGGTGAAAAACATTAAGCCTACTAAGAGGCTTTTGCAGTCTGTGAGATTTAATGACAGATTTCCAATTCTTGACTATGTTTGACATTTTGTCTGAGAACAAATTTTAGACCAAGACCTATATTTTCAGTGTCCAGAACTTTTTTTTGCTTGGTGAAACCTGATTTTGAAAGTTATAAGAAGAAATAGTGCTAGTCCATTTCAGGCTGGTGAAAAGTTACAATTTAGGTTCTGAAGGTTTTTTCAGTGTTTGTAAACTGGGTGGTAGAGGGAGGAAAGAATAAAAACAATCATTCTGATACCTCTAATACAATTAAATGCATTTATGAGTGGAAAAAAAAGTCTTTTTATGTTCTTGAGCTTCAAGGTAATCTGATCAAAAAAGACAGTTTCTCTCTTCATGCAAATATCTTCAATGATCACTCAAGCTGAGAGTCCTCCCACTAGATTATTTCCCTGTGAGTCATATGTAAATTCCTGGTCAGACTGTACCGCGTTTTCCTGGTCTTTTATAGTAGATCATTTTCATATAATCTGGGCTTGCTAACTAAAACCAGTTAACTAAAGAGGAGAGCGAGACACACAAAAAGTTTGATACGGGAGCATTTCTGTGGGCTGTCTCTGGCCCCTCTGACTGCACTGTGCATGTTCCTTCTCAAACAGTACCTGCACAGAGCCATCTGTCCAAAAGCACTGAGGAACTTTGTATAGTGTGAAAATATGACAACCTACCCGTTTCTGAGAGGTTTGATCCAGCCTGAAACGTTATCTCATAAACTGTACATTTTTTAAAAAGCACCAAGAATACAAGGAAAAAATAGTGTTTTGTTTTACTGATGCAGTTTAAAACAATTGTAAGATTTCACCAACATGAAACTTACTAAGACTTAGAATAAATTGAGTAGCAATTAGTTTAGTTAAAGAACCATAAAACTTTTCTGAGGCTAAATGTGAAATGTTTAAATAAATGAATAGCAACATCTCGGCCACTTGAAGTCAGTATTTCATTACTCCCAAAAATTTTACTTTTGGGTCACAGATAGCCATACTGTCAACTACTGGATTTTTATGGATTTCTACTTTTTTGAAGGTGAGATGTGTAAATGCACTCAAGCCTGCAAAGAGATTCCCTAAGAAGAGATTCAGCAAAAATGTAAAGCAAAAAGGCCAGATAGAACAGGTTGGCTTTTCTGTTTATTTATCTTTGAGAATCACTTTGACTGCTAAAGAACAGAAATGCTGATTAAGTAAGAGATTTCAGATTACTGAAAGTCTTTAAGATCTGATCCCCCTACAGTGCCCATGCCCATTTGCAGGATAATAAATCCTTAAACACAGTGAAAATGATGCATTAGAGAGTGTCAAAATTATCATTTGTTCCAGACAAGCTGGTAGTGAGTATGCATATGTTATTAGTATATGGTCTGGTATAATCTGTGAAAAATGACTTTGTGAGCACAGTCACAGAGGAGTCAATCCAGTAAAACAAACATCTAAAAATGCTTTTCTTCCTCTCTTCTGTGGATGACAATAGTAAGTTTAGAATCATTTTAAAAATGCAAGATAGAAAACTGTGTTCACGTTGGAAATAGTCCTAAGAGAAGATTCTCTTTTATTCTTAAGCAAGTTTTGCTATGCTTAAGAGCATTGTATGAAAATATTGAGCATCTAGCCAAATTAACCCCAAATTCAATGATATTCATAATAACAAATAATGCAGTAATTACAAAATCCAATGTTAGATCAGAAAGCACAGACTTGTTTGATAATAGATTAAATATCTTCGAGATTTTTAAATTTACAGAAATACAAACTTATTATAACCCCTTTTTTTTATATTTCCACCCCGTTCTACAGAAAAAGACACTGCTAATACAAACTTAAAGCAATGGGTCAATTTAGCAGGGTATTCAGTTAGAAAACAACAAGGTTTGTTTTCCAAGACTATAATTCAAGTCTAGTAAGGGAAAGGAAGGAGGTAAAATGGTTAATGACAGGCAAAATTGTTATTGTGAATGATTTATTTTCTGAAAACTGTGCTCTAAAGAGGACCAAAGCTATTAGAAAATTAAAAGACTTGATAAGTCCAAAAGAGAAAGGTCAAAACCTTTTGAAAATACAAAACCAGAAGCATTTAAATAAAGTTTGTTTTGAGTTTAGCCAAATACATTTAAAAGGACTACACAGGCAAAAAAAAAAAAGTTAAAACTTTGCTTTGGACTGAATTAAGTACATAATTGAAACATTTTTTATTTTCTGCTTGTGAGATAAAACACATTTGTTGTTTCAGATTGACCAGAAATTCACTTTCTCAAATTATTTTTTTATTTTAAATATATGTTTAAATAGACTTCCTACCCCCCCCCCTTCCCCCATTCTTTTCACAAGGACAATCACTTTGCCTGAGCTGGTAACACAGAACTCTTCAGATCTACTGTGTCCACTCTTGCAGCAGCACGTTTAGGGCTGTTAACCCATGAGGAAGGGTTACTGCAGAGATGAGTGAAAAACAGGAGTGACCCCAGTGTCAAGTTCTGCTGGCACAGTTCTCCGTGTTAACATCATGGCCTTAAATATCAGGGGAAAGGGAGGGAGGAGGAGCCATTTGGGGGGGAGACCAAAGCACCAGCACACTTCTGCAGCAAGCAAGGAGGCTACAGGGATGAAAGGAGCATCATCCAGCACCCGTGAGTTATGCCAAGGAAACAGTGCTCGGTCAGAGGTGCAACACAAGGCAGGCAGGAGTGAGACTGGCTCCAAGAGTTGGGAGCTGCTGATCTGCAAGTAGCAGCTGGAGGTGAGATAACAGCTGCTTCGTGGCAGAGGGCCGATATCCATCAAAACTAACAAGTTACAGAACTAATTAAATTCCCAGCTGCTTTTAGGCAAATGAGTAACAACATTAATTAGGATGGCTTTTTCCCATCTCCACTGGTCACAGGGCACTAGTTTTTAGTTTTGCACTCAGACTCCACTATTTGAAACTATAGCTCAGGAAGAAAAGAAACGCTTTCAGAAAAGGAGTCTATAAGTGTCTGATGCGATACTCCGTTATTTACATTTGGAGAGTGTTCAGAACTTCCTATGTACAAAGAATTCTGGTCTCAGCAATCCCACACAAATCTCTCTGTGCCTTAGCATTATTATTTTAGACAAACAAACAAACAATCCCCCCCAAAATAAAACTAAAAAATAAAGTTGAATGGGAGAAAATGGGAGGGTTGCTTTCTATTTAATTTTGAGTTCCTGTGTTCCACATAGGAAAATGATGTCAGCAAGAAGGTCACAATCTCACATAAGAAAGCATAATATCTCTTAGATTATGAAGTCCTATTGCTATTTGGTTGCTTGAATGTGGCTCAAGGATAGTTGCATTTTTAGCTGCATAGTAGCACAATTTTAAGAGCACTCACTGTGGGTGTTAGCCAGCAGCCTAGTTGTTAAAGCAGTAATCTGTGAACAACTTTGCAAGATATTTCCTTCTAACTTCAGCTACAGGCTAACATGGAAACAAAACTCAGCTCTTTAGCTCATAGCGCTGGAAAGATTTATCAGAAGTAAAGGCCAGACCAGTATCCTCAGTGCACAGCTTTTTGTCTCCTGTGTATTTTGCTGTTTTGATGTTCTTGGTCTGAGTTAGCCATGAGTACACCTGGAAAAGGCTCTCCTGGGGAGGCAGGCATCACCAGGCATCATAAAATACTGTATATTTTGGTTTTGCTCCTTTCTGAGCTGAGGGCTCTCAAGAATTCATTTCCAAACTTTTGTATTCCATTTCTAATGTATTTTGTTTTGGACTAAGCTAGGGACTGTTGCATGTGAACTACTCAGGGGATACACTCTGTATCCGTGTATACCAAACTGCATTTAAATATTTAATGCTGTACAATAGCATAAATGTGATAATGTCTTTCCCTCAGAGGTTTATTCCATCAGAATTAACATATAAAACTAATTTATGCAGGATACTTTGTTTTCCTATGCCAGAAATGCCCAGCATTTTTTTCATGAAGCATTTTTGCATTTCAGTCTAGTGATCTATAGCTGGTTTCTGTTCAAGTTTTACAGTTCATGATAAGACATGATTTATTTTTCATAGATAATATGGATATACTAATAATACATCCATTAGGTTTGTACAGAATTTAAGTGTTTATAGGCATAAGCCATGCTGAAATTTACCTGATATTCACTTTGGAGATGATGAGTCTGTCTTAGCCACAAATTTAGTCAGTTTCTTAATTAATCTTAATTTCTTGAGCTCCATCACACCTTCACTTTACAAGTCACATATGGACTGTCAGCTCTTGAACAGCTCTTTTGTTCATGATCACTGATATAGCAGAACCAGAGGTTTAGAGGAGAGGCAGCACACTTCAGGGACTTCCTGACCCATTAAATTAATTGTTTTTCTTCCCCGAATATTAAGCAGTTTGAATTTAATGCATTATGGGCATGCCACAAATCTCATCTTTTGTGGTGGGCCTGAAATAGAGGATTTGGAGAATCGTGTAACATATTTTTATATATTATTATTATCTTTCTTGCTTAGCTATTTTATTAAAA
Source organism: Dasyornis broadbenti (assembly GCA_013397935.1). Taxonomy (NCBI): domain Eukaryota; kingdom Metazoa; phylum Chordata; class Aves; order Passeriformes; family Dasyornithidae; genus Dasyornis; species Dasyornis broadbenti. The sequence goes on from VZRN01004857.1 coordinate 2,257,076, forward strand.
ATAACTAAACAATCTTCATTTGTGTGTATTGCAATTTGAAAGATGGCAGAGTATCTTAGTACAACACAATCTGCAGATATTAGAAGCATGAAGACACTAAAGATATCAAACCAATTCATCTTATAGCTGCTTTAATTCTATAACAATAAGCAGATGGATTCAGCTTAGGTGAAAGTGTAAGCCAAGCTCAGTTTCTCTTAAAAACGAAAAGCAATTTAATTACTTATTCTAGCTGATCTACCAGTTTATCTTCATAATGCATAGACATTGGAAAGGCCAGGAAATTATAGCATATCAATGTCAGTGTGAAGCTATTTACATCTACCCTATGCTTCGGTTGCAGTACAGGACACAAAAATATAGCATGTTCAAGATTTGATGAGTAACACCTTGATTATGCCCATTGACGAGCACTAAATTAGAACATAACACCCCTGGCAGTACACATGACAGCTGCATGAACATAAGATGAATTCCTTTCATCAGTATATTACAATTAATGGCATGTGAATTCATAATGATCAAACACTTCTTATGCCCAAGATATTTATCAACTATTCAGAACACAAAATGTACCAGCTCATCGAGGTACCCTTGGAATGAGCAGCAATTTTTAATAGGCTGGTAAGTGGCAGTTAGAAGAAGAGGTGACAAAATCATTATCTAATGTATATTTGTCATCTTATTTGATATCTCCATAATGGCAAAGATTTGACAATTACTTTAAAGTTGGTGTTCGCCATGTTTAGGGATCCTGGGAAGCTCCAGTGTCTTTTGTTCACTGCTGACACTTGTCTCTCATGACACATTCAGTCAGTCAGGCCAAAGGACCAAGCTCAACCTTTCTCTAGGCTTTATGAAGAGGGCTTGGAGGCCTGACTGTATTTTTGTCTCATATTGCTATGCTTTAAAATGCTTAGTTCTAAGCACTTGTGTAGTATCCTTTCTGGTGGCAGCTGAGGGTGTTAATAACAGCTACCCAAAAGGCACTTCTCTGAAGAAGAGAACTTTTCCCCTTTCAACTGAGGTGTCTTTTAGATCCTGCCTAACGAGGGGTGATCCACATTGCTAAGCACTTAACAAGTGTCATGTTATCCTTGTTTGAAAGGCCACATACAACACACAGCACCTAGGATTACCCCTGAGGAGATAATGCTCCATTTGCACTCACAAGCCAACAGCCCCTGTCATCTTAGTTTGGGTGGAGAAAAAAGACCCAGACACACATCCAAACAGGAGTCCAACAGTAGCATGAATTGTGGAAATAACAAAAAAAGAAGATAACCCAGGTCTGGTAGGACCTGCTCAGCCATTTTCCCAACTGATTGTACAATCTAGGAATAATTCCTATCTCCCACTAGCATTTTTGACATACATTTTCTGACAGCTCTATTTTATCAACCAGAGTTACAAAGTACTTAAAAATGGACCTATATACACTTTTGGAAACAAAACTTTTATTTCATCTGGATTGCATGTTGGTTTATTAAGTTCTACTAATTGCACCATCCACATGTGTGTTGACCAAGACAAATCACTGGCTTTTAATATGCTTGGGATTAGGCAAACGCAGTACGAAGTAGCTTTACTTCCAAAAAGTGTGAAGGCTAACCCTCTATTCAAGCTGAAATTTTCTGTCATGTGCAGAAAATTCAAAGGCTTGGAACGAACTTTTCTACATCCTAGAGAATGTGGTGAGAGCTCCTTCTGTAAGCTGAGCATTCAAAGCCAGGAGATGAAGAGATACCTGAAAAACAGGTTAACTTTCACAGAGTAAATTGTTCTTGCTCTTGTTTTCCACTAAAGGAGGGATGTCAAATTGAGGATTTAGCAAGAAAGATGAGGACATTTAATCCAATCGCAAGGCAATAGTGACTGAATTTTGTTCTGCATTGCCTTCCCGATTATTAATAGCTGCTTTCAGCCTGATATTTAATAAAAAGTCTTCATTTCTATATTCAAAACAATATTTAAAATTATTTTAGTGTAATCAGTGTTTTCCACTTTGTAATATTTAATCTCTTTAATGCAGCAATAATAAGAAGAAAAATTTGAACCCCCACAGAAATAAACCTCAAAAAACCCCCGAAGAATAATGAAAATTACTGATGTTTGCTCACCTTGCATAAAACTGTTGCTCTTACTCCTGAATGGTATGGAATGGTCCCATTCTAATCAACTTAATCTTGTTTAAAAATTCAGCACCTATTTTTATTTGTATTTGATTATCTGTGACTTATCCCAGTGCTTTGACTTGCATCTAACTTGTTCCATTTCATCCTTTAATAGATTTGCATATTGTGCTTGTGTTATGTAACATCTTGCCTGGCATTTTCTCATATTAAATACTCTGAATTCTTTTTTATGTACCCTCAGAGATATTATAGTTACAAAGACTCAAAGATGTATTCAGAGATCTATTTCAAGAGCGCCTTTACACAAATACGCAAAAGAATGAAATCTTACAACGACTTCACTAAAATCTTCCAGGCTGTCACTTAATATGCCACTAGGGAGAATATCATGGCTCTAAAGACCATAAATAAACTTTTATTTCTTTTTCAGGAAAAATAATTGCCTTGTTTAGAATTGAAAGAAGTGTCAGAAAATCAGCCAGTAATTTCTCACAAAGGAGCACTCACTTTAATGCAATCAGGTTTAGAAAACAGAGTTTATTTTTGATTGTGAAATATGTACACTTGTGGCAGCACTGCATGTGACTATACAAGCAATCCTGTTCCAGGTATAAAAATGGCAAGGTAAATCAAACATTAGGCCCCCTTAAAATATTGCAGTTGTAGTTGTAATTTTTTGGATGGCTCAAAAAATAGACTGATTTCTTTCGGAATCTTTGATCTTTGTGATTCAACAAATCACACTGCTTACTAAGACTACATCATTTATTGTTGTGTACAGCTAAAGTTCTTGGCAAGTTTGAGATTAATGAAAATAACACCCCTGCATTTTCTTATCATTACTATACTGTGGAGCTTATGCTCTAAGCTTTTATTTGTGTATTATTCTTCAACCTTCTATGTAATGCTGGGAACTGCGTAAGTCTGCAAAAGCTATAGAAACTGAATTTCAATTAAGCAAGCAGAATCAGCAAATAGTAAACTGACATCTGGAAAGGCTGGAAAAAAACTGGACTGGAAGATGTCAGGTTTTTATTCTCCTGCCTTGGCTTAGCAGTACACAATGGAACACTTCACATTTTAAATGCTGTTTCTCTGGGAACTGAAAACCGTAGTAGGTAGCAGAGGTTAGTCTTGCTTCTGATTAAGATCACTGTTACTGGTAGGCCTTCCTTCAAACATAAATGAGGAGTATTCCTGTTGTTATAAAATTACCAAAGGACAACTGAAAAAGAAATACCTAAAGCAGGGGAATGTGAAGGGATGATGATGATTTCAACATCCTTTTTGTTCGAAAATTTGAATTCAAGATTCTCCAAAAGTGGCAGAGGAGATAAACCTGTCACCTCAGACCCTATACTATATATTTACTATGCTATGTTATGTTATGTTATGTTATGTTATGTTATGTTATGTTATGTTATGTTATGTTATGTTATATTATTCTGTGATATAACGTACTATATGTTATCTATTATATAGTGAAATTAATAATATGTGTTATTTTATAAAGGGTCATGGTACAATCTCTAATTATATATTTATATTATATCTCTAGATTCATTATATTGTAAAATAAGATATTTAATGTATTATAAACTGCAGACACTAATAACTGTAATCTGAAGAGATTATTAAGGACTTGTCTATAGGCATTTGATTGTACTCAAGTTGGCTGAAGACAAAATGCTGATATTTAGGACTATTTCTTTCTCACTGAAATTCCCCTAAGATGCTGACGTCAGGCCCCTCTGACTTGCAAGTAAAAATTTTTAATTAGAATCTGATAAATATTAGGTTTCCAAACGTCCCTCCCAGGCGTGAGGATGCTAACCTGGAAACTTCTCTGTATGGGCTAAGGAATTTGTGACTAAATTGCTGCGAGTGTTCTTTCAGAAATTAATGCGCTGGATCTACTCTATTTTAGGAGCTCAGTACTGTGCTTCCAAAGACTGTTTAACATATCTCTGTCCTGTCAGAATTTATAACTCATGTTCCCTGGCCACTGCTAAAAAATAACCTCAGTGCTGCAATACCAGGATTTGGAAGAATTACCCGTCAATCTGTGCTTCCAGGACAGGAACAAAAATCAATACTACGTGAGAAAGAGAGGGCAAGACTGTGTGAAGACCGTATCAGGAAAATCTTTCACAGTGGATGTTGTCAGGTGATAAACCTGTGTCAAAGGTGAAATAAAAGGCAGAAAACTAAGATGTAATATCTCTGTTTTCATTTGGCATTAATATACAAATATTAAACATATTAACGTAAATATATTAGTAAAAATATATAATCACATAGTAATAGAAGTCTTCATCAAGAAGCCTTGTCTAGAGATTAACAGTATTGGTTGAGAGACTATGCATAGACCTAAATCCAACAGAACATGTGTTTATACTTCACCTGGGCAAATGGGAGGCTAATTGGTCAAAACAGGGTGAAGATACAGCGACTTCCAGCTCTTAGGAAGTAATTTTTTCCTTCCCACCAGTAATTTTGCAATATTGTGTAATTCTTAGCTCTAACTTCAGTTTCCTCACTGCAATATTGTCACTTTACTCACATCTGGTAGTAGCTTTGGCTCAATGAACATGCCAAAAAAAAATATTTTGATTTTTGTGGCAAAAAGAAGCATTTTCCCCCAAAAGAATCAGAAATCTGCTTTACTGTGGAATACAAAAACAGATCTCCACAACACCTCTTCCACAAGGAAAGAAATGGATTTGCAGATATATCTGTCTAAGTTGCTGCTTCATCTCCTCAGGTCTTTATAATAGGTAAATTTTCATATTTTTTGAGATCAGTAATACTGATACAAAATATTTTAGTGCTTGATATATATACACAATTCACAAGAAATAGACTAGAAAAATAAAGAATCAAACTCTAATATCAGAAAATACTCCTTTTCTTACTTTATCTGAGTAAACTCTAGAAGATTCAACTAAAAAACAGTTCATTTTTATTTTATTCCTGATTTTTAATTTCTAGCATGATCCTATCAAAATTTAAAAAAACAGACATATGGAAATTTCCAGGTGCAACTGTCGTAATATCAAAAGATTTTTTTTTTCTATTGAAAATCTCTGTTTCTTTAATTTTTACTGTCTAGCTGAAAAATTGGTCCTATACAGTGGCTAATATTGAGGTTTGCCATTTTATGCAGTGAGAAATGACCTTCAGTAGTGTAGGCAGGGAATTGCACACCCACCCACACATCCAGTAATACATGCACTCATTCTGCTATAAAAACATGACCTAGCTTCACTCTGGTTCCAGCACCACTCCAGGTTTTCTTCTGGCAGGGGACAAACTGACTCTGTGTAAAGCCTCTCTAAAGGAATTATTTTTGCAGTATGGAATTTTCAAGGGTAATTTCAGAATGAAAGCGTGCAGCAGACTATGTAACAAAATATAAGAGCAAGCAAAGAAAAAGAGTGTCCAAGATGAAAAAATTAAAAAATCATTCTGAAGTCAACAGATTTATGGTTAGTTCAATTACAAAAAGTTTATTTTAATTGAACGGCTATTTGAATTACTGATACAATCTGTTAGAAATTAATAAAAACATTATTATTTGTACCTCAATTAGCTGAAATGATAAATGTTGATGGGTTCAAAATTACCACTACAAGATAAATGTATTTTTAATGTATGCTATAAAATGCAAACTTCATGTGTCAGTAATCCTTGTCTGATTAAACATTATTAATTATCAGTGTGTTCATACTTGATGTGAGTAAGAAATACATGTATCAATCACACACAGACATATATTCAAAGGTGGTGCTACTCCAAATTGTTGTGCAGTCATTATACTATAGCCTCTCCCTCTGTGACTCAGATGAGAAATGGAGAAGCCATAAATAAAGATCATCTTTCAGTCAGCCCACATATTCTTCTTCTGGGAACATTTTCTTTCTATATCTGGGCTATGCTAAACGAAACTGGATTTTGCTCATGTGAAATATCACCTTTCATTAGATTTCTATAGACAGTTATCAGCTAGCAGCACCTGCATAACCGCTTCAGATTTTGTGAGTTGTAAAAATATTTAGATTGGAAGGAGTTTCCCTTAGACAACAAAATGGCTTGAAGAGTGTAGCACTGAAATTATTCAGCAATTCTGTTTTGTTTGTTATTTAATTCTTTCACTCTCCATGCAGGGGCAACAGAAATGCATACAGAGTCTAAGGGCAAGCTGACACTGTCCTTAAAACCACAAAACTGCTCTGAAGGCAAGAGCATGAAGGATATAAAAAGGGCTGAGTCCCAAAGGAAGACTCGGGGAAGTTCTGGCTAGTTGAATGACGCGATCATTTTAATAATCACAAGTGTAAGCCATATTACAGTGTGTTATTCATGATATGAAGGCAGACAAGTCCCAGGGGCTGCCTCTTCCCTTTGTTAATTCATCTAAAACCAACTGCAATCTGTCTTTGCTTTGATTTAAATCCATCTCTGAACTCTGCCATACATTAAAAGCATGGCTGAAAAGCATGCTGTTTTAGAGGTTGTGGTTGAGAAAAATACCAGATTCTCAGTTTTATCATTTTTAATGAAAAAGGTTCTAATTTGGAAGAGTGAAATGCTTACTCTTTTTGCTTGGCAGACAGCACAGAAAACCCTCCATTTACCTGGCCACTAATGATTCTCTCAGAGACTTCATTGTCCAACCCAGCAGGTTAATCAAAGATGCTTTTTTCAACCAGTTCTGATAATGGAAGGGAATATATTCATCATCATTCATACACTTACACAAATGTTCATTTTTTCAGAAGAGAGAAGACTAAAAAGCCAAAAGATCTTGTAATTAGTGAAGGTTTCTATCATTGGACCAAAAGTAAAATACTATACAAGGTTGTTTGAAGGCCGCTCTAACTTCAGCCAGCTGTCTGACCCCTTGTGTTCTTTTGAAAATTTTCCAATCCATACTCTTTTCCTGACTGCTCTCTTTGTCAGTCTCAAGGATGGGGATATTGCTGGAGAGGTTTCACTGACCCTGTGAAATTTGCGGATTCCTTTGCATACCTACATTTACATTGTCTACATTTAGATATATATGCTGTCTCATATTGTGATTAAAATGATTGTGTGCTTGAAGTGATTTAGGTTAAAAAATGAGTGTCTTAGCATGAGCTTTCAAAGTGTTTAGAGTATTCTTAAAATCTGCTTCAGAATATTCTAATTATTTATGGGGATTTAGGGAAAAAAGTAAACCCTTATTTATAATTAAGAGGGACATTGGGTTACTTTCTGCAAGCCATTTGATATTCAATAACACAAATTACGTTAGAATAAAAACTATTGATTTGAACATTGATTTGAATTTTTTTTTTCAATTTCTTATTGACTTCTAACCACTTTTGTGTTTTTCATTTTTTTATTTTCTTAGGTCTGTACTTGCAGATGTTTAGACAGATGCTGTTTTCAAGGAACATGCAGTCACGTACCTGGAGCTCTATACTGTTAGTTTACACTATAAAAAGATTAATGCAATATCCTGGGTAGATACAGATTCTTTATAATACCAATTTCAGTGTGAAAAGTTGTTCACTGTTTTTAGTTCATTAATGTTAACTAGTTCAATTAAATCTTAGAATTTCACAGAATGTGTTCCTTTGGTCCTGGCAGGTATCATGCTTAAGATTTAATTAATGTGACACGTATGATGTGCTGTGAGGAGTCAAGAGAAGGACTAAAGGATATCCTCGTTGTACTGTTGATTCAGGGAGATGTTCCACCTTGGAGATTCTGACTTCAGTGATTTTTAGGGGCCAAGGAGCCAAGATGTGGCCAGCATCTTTTCTGGATTTTGAATATTCAAAATTTTCCTACTGTGGCTTTTTAGGGTTTTTTTATATTCTTTGTACAGCCTCCTGCATGATTTTAAGGGATTACATTATCATTAAAGAAAATAAACATGTGGTTTGAGAAAGGTCTTACGAGTACTCAAGAGGAAGGGAAAAATAAATTTCACAGACCTGTATCTTCCCAATGGCTGTTTTTTCTGAATACACAAGTGCTTCAAACCAATTCAGAAACATAGAGTTTTATGACCCTTTTTTCTAGCATAGTATTGCCTATTATAATCAGCAGCTTTAATGTCTATTCCTTCTTTGATTTTTTCTAAACATTCTAATAATGTTTCTTCATACTGAAAAGTATTTCATCTATTTCTGCATATTTTTTGATAAAATGTGTATCTTTCTGTATCCCATGAAACAAATTTGAAAAAAAAAATATTAGATGTCAGTACCACTTTATTAAGCCTGTCAGACTTGTAATTTGATACTGTTAGCCAAAAAATTAGGATTCAATACCAATCTGGGACCATTGTTTGCCCTTTTGCTCTCTCACCACCACAGTGATGTCATGACACTCGTAAGAGATGCATGTGGGGCCATTTAAGCATTAATCTTTTAAATGCCAGAATTGCATACCTCTTGCTTTGAATATCTAAGACCCTTTTGTGGCTAAGTTTTCCTTCAGAAAAACAGAAGAGGAAATCAAACTTCCCTAGGTCCAACAACAAGGTTATCATAAATTGTGGATGACATCCCCTACAACAAAAGTGGCAGCCTGCTTAGGCTTTTTGAAAGAATAATGCTATGAATAGGCTATTGAAAAACAGTATGTTTGTCTTCTAAATCCCAAATCTAGTTTCTTTCAGCATTTTTTCTCTCCAGAGAACTTTGGCTCTAGAGAGAAATGTGTTTTCAAAGCACAATGCTACAAATACCCTTCAATGCTTTAGGGAATCCCTGCTGTTTACATGCTTTTCTGAGGTGCCAAATTCCCATTCTGCAAATAAAGCCAAGTGCCTCAGAACACAAGAGAGTATTTCACTCTCAAGGTTTTAAAATTATACTGCCAGATTTACCTATTAGAGTCGTAACTTGTTGTTCTCAGAGGTAGCATATACCTATGATCCAAGCAAGAACTGTTAGAAGAAAACCCAAGAGTAACCAAATGAAACTCAGTCTATTACAGGATGAGGATGGTTACCTCACAAACAGGGACATGGATGAGGCAGAGGTGTTTAACACATTTGTTGTCTCAGTCTTCAACATGGATGATGGGCCATGAGCTGGAGGACCATGGCTGTGGGAATGATCAACTCCCAGTCAAACCTGAAACTGTGTGGGATCTGCTTCTCCAGCTGGATCCCTACAAATCTATGGGGTCTGATGGGATTCATCCAAGAACCCTCAAAGAGCTTCTGATGTCTGTTATAAAACCTCTTTCAAAGATTTTTAAGCAGTCTAGGGGATCTGAAGAGGTCCTGGCTGACTGGAAGCCTGTGAACATTGTCCCGATTTTCAAGAAGGACAAGGAGGATACTGGACTACAGGGTTATCAGTCTCACTTGAGTTCCTGGTAAAGTTATGAAGATTATTCTGGGAGGTGTTGAAAAACACCTGAAAGACAATGCAGTCATCGGTCACAGTAAGCATTGCTTCATGAGAGGAAAGTCCTGCTTATCAAACCTGATTTCCTTTTACGACAAGGTAACCCACCCAGCTGACCAAGGGAAGCCAGGAGATGTGACCTTTTTGGATTTCAGTAAAGCTTTTGATACTGTCTCTCACAGTCTCCTGGACAAAACATCCAGCACTCAGCTGGATAAACACATCATGGGATGGGTGAGCAGCTGGCTCAGGGGCCGGGCACAAAGGTTACAGTGAATGGGGTGACATCAGACTGGGGACCTGTCACTGGTGGGGTTCCACAGTGCTCCATACTCGGCCCTGTACTCTTCAACATCCTCATAAATGACTTGAACACAGGACTGGAAGGGATACTGAGCAAGTTCGCACATGATACAACACTGGGAAGTGATATTGACTCCTTCAAGGGCAGGGAGGCCCTGCAGAAAGACCTCGACAAATTAGAGGGCTGGGTAATCACCAAACATATGAAGTTCAACAAGGGAAAGTGCTGGATTCTGCATCTTGGATGGGGAACCTTGGATGTGGAGACAGACTGGGTGATGAGATACTGGAAAACAGCGCTGCAGAAATGACCTGGGGGCCCTGGTGGATGGCCAGTTGAATTTGAGTCAGCAGTGCCCTGGCAGCCAGGAGGGCCAGCCACATCCTGGGGAGCATCAGGCACAGCATCACCAGCTGGGCAAGGGAGGGGATTGTCCTGCTCTGCTCTGCACTGGGGCAGCCTCACCTCGAGTGCTGGGGGCAGTTTTGGGTGCCACAATATAAGAAAGATATAAAGCTATTAGGGAGTGTCCAAATGAGGGCAGAAAAAATGGTGAAGGGCCTTGAGGAGAAGCTGTATGAACTTGGTCTTTTCAGCCTGAAGAGGAGACTAAGGGGAGACCTCATTGCAGTTACAACTCCCTCTTGAGGGAAGAGTAGGGGCAGACACTGATCTCTTCTCTATTGTGACCAGGGACAGGACCCGAGGAAATGGTCTGAAGTTGTGTCAGGGGAGGTTTAGCTTGAATATTAGAAAAGCTTCTTCACCCAGAGCGAGTTTGGGCACTGGAATAGGCTACCCAGGGAATGGTAACAGATAGCACCAAGCCTGACAGAGTTCAAGAAGCTCTGAGGCACATGGTGTGGCTTTTGGGGATGGCACTCTGCAGGGCTGAGTGTTGGACTTGATGATTTTGGTGGGTGCCTTCCAGCTCAGCTTATTCTGTCATTCTGTGAAAATCTGTTCATCTGCCATATCTAAATTGCTCCAGCACTGCCTTTTATGCTGCCTAGAGTGTCTAGCACGCATTTATTAAGTAAAAATAATTAATATTCAGTCAGTAGCTGGTAGATATTCAGCGGTGCCCTTTCCATATTCCTAGCAATCCAGCCTTTTCTGATGGGAGTGGTTGGAAATAGCCAGTGGCATGAGTATTTGGTAGCATTAGGTTGGTCACCATAATCTCACTATTTTACAGACAATAAAAGAAAATTAATCAAATAAAAGAGTGTGTTTTGGGTAAGTTGTCTGTATGACCTCATTGTATGACAGTGGGTCTTGAAGTGGTATAAATATGACTGATGAGACATAGCATCCCAGAAACAGTTTGCCATCTTTTCCCAATCAGACTCTTTGTATTCTTTTCCTTTATTTGAGCTGTAGAGTACTTAATTTTAAAGCATCCTCATTCAAGAGCCAGGGTATATCCTGCCATATGAGAGTTTGGAAACAGTTTAGCCTTCCAATGTGCAAGCCCTGTTGCTGCAGCAACTTACCTTTTAACTTCAATTCTCCGTTAATATTCCCAATGCAGAAACTGCCACAGATATTTTTTGTTTCTTAATGATAGGGACAAACTATGTGACACTGCCACCTGTAGAAATTGGCCTTGCCTGGAATGGTAGGGTGCAAAACTAGCAAAGAATGGAAGTCTTCCATTAAAACTGTGTCTCAGTTGAATTATTTTTTTCATCTATCAAAGTTGCTGAAAGACTGGGAAGTAATTCCTGCAAGAAAGCAAGCAAACACAGCAGAAAAGAATCACAGAGGAATAAATTGAAGCAAAATCTTTATTTTTCCCAGTAGAGATACCTACTTCTGAAATGGTTGAAAATTAACTGTCATGCAGGGGCAAGCATTTACATTCGTAAAGTTACCCAGTTTGTTATTCCCTCTCAGTATCTAGAAGACATAGCATTCATAAACAATGTGTTTGTGACTAATGCAGCCCAGAAGATTATTTCTGAAACTTCTATTCTCTAGAAAATACATAGCGAAATAGGAAGACGTTGTTACAGATTTACATTTCCTGATTTAAACAACGTAGGATGAAAATTGGACAAATTCAAATATACTGAGACATGTTCATTTACTGATCATGCTAATTTCAAATTTAAAATCCAATGGGGGAAACTATGCTATGGGTTGAGAAGAATGGTGGGTCAATAAGATAGCTGCTACCTAGTACACGCAATTGTTTCTTTTTCTTTGGGGTGGTTTTCTCCCTCTGAGATACAGACAAAGGTTTGACCAATTGTTTTTACCTTAGCCTAGTTTTCTGAAAAGAACAAAAATAAAGGAATATTCTGGTAACTATAGTTAAATTTCCCTGATTCTTCTGATATAAAAGAGGAGACCACAGAATGCCATCAGGAGTATTGTATGTACCAGGTATAAAACTGCGAGAAATCTCTGAGTTATATCCGACTCATCTGGCCATCTAAAGACAGCAGAAAACTTTAAAGGTGTTTTAAAGGATTGGTTACATAATTGGAGTGATATCCTTGCTCTCTAGTCTAATGGTGGTGTGTATCAGATATTTTAAAAGCAATTACTATGAATTAAATACTTCAGAATGTGGAGTCAGAACATCAACTAGAATGTTAATTCTCTCTAAAAAATGAATGTGGTGTAAATCCTGAAATCCACACGTCCAGAACCCAGATAATTTTTATAAATATTGGTGCTATTTTTAATATTTTATTTTAATTAAATATTTTATTAAATATTTTATTTAATTGAAATTCTGCATAGATTGAAAGAACAGAAGCAGACCACAGAAATTGTGCAGCAAGCCAAGGGTTATGCATCAGAGTGGTAAAAAGTAATTTAAAACGGGGAATAAACATTGATGTGATTCAGAAAACAGTGAGGGAAGTACATGGTAGAGGAAGTACAAAAAGCATAACAGAATTAGAATATTTTGCAGACACTGGGGGAAAAACAGAATTTATACAATCTTGCATTTTATCAGAAAGGAGACATGAATACAAATACAGAACTCCACCAAGCAGAAGATAATTCCTAAGAGAAATATTTATGTGACATACTGAATGATGCTGACAACTTTATTTCTCAGTATCTGTGAATATATAATATATATTTCTTTGACCTACCTATAGTGTGAGACCGTGCCATAATGAACAGAATATCTATGCAAGTGGCAATGAAGTATTCACTAAGGCAGTTGATACTGCTGAGATACAATCCAAGGTTAAGAAATGTGTAACCTTGAAACCGAAAAAAAGGTAACACAAAAAAGCAATTTTTGTCACCTGAAATAAATTTTAAAATCCATAAATCTGAGGTTACTGCTTGCAATTGTTAATGAATAAATTAATTTATTATTCTGTCGCTTTCAAATGCAAAAAGTGTAACAGTAGCCTTGTCTTCTACACTTCAAGTAGAGATAATGAGAAAAAATCATTTACATCCACTTCTGCCATGTCAAAATACATTACAAAGCATCATACTAGCATTTTGAAAATTATTTTAGAAGCTCTTGGGAAAAGAGATGGTTATGATGTCTCAAAATGCAGCAGACACATCTTCAATGAAATAAACTCCCCACATTATTGATCATAATACTTTCTCCTAGTAGTGTATACAAAATCACAGTGCAGCATTTCTTCATGCTCATTTGACCTCATTATTTAATACCAAAGCTTCATGAAGTTGAGATTCTTTTTCTCTCCCTGAGACATCTAAGAGTTAGGCATCTAGCTCAAAAGAGATTACCATAGATTTGTTTTACAATCAATGGAAACAGGTCTCTTTATCAGGTAATTCATCTTACTGTCAGTAAAAGAGAAGAATCAGTTTCCCCAAAAGAGTTATCTTGAGCCTCTTGAGATCCAAATATCTGCAAGTGCTTGTCAGATGGGATGCAAGATAGCTGCAACACCCATTCCCATGTAATGTGCATCTTGCTAATCTGAAGTGCCAAAAATGACAGCAGACACCTGGATTCTGATGAGTCTTCCCCTGAGCATCCAATGCAGTGGTCACTCTGAAGGGCTCTAGCTATGAAGGGAGCTTACGATGGTAATTTAAATGTTCATAGCTTTTAGATGTTTAAATTGGGTCGCACTTTTTATATATTTTTTCTATGAATAATGCAAGCAATTCACACAAATAAATAGATCTTTTCTGCTTTGTACAGTTGTCTTCAAGATTATCTTTATCAAGAGAATCTATGCAAAAATAATTTCCTCAGGTGATGTGAGATGTACCACAGCAGAAATTGATCTGAAGAGGAGAGGGGCTAAATATCTATCGACAATACTTGTTTTTAGAAAAAAATGGTAGAGGAAGAGACAATAGATATTATGGGTGAAAGTATCCTGTTTATTTGCTGCTTTGCTTTCCAAAGTTGTCATACTACCCAATACAGCCCAGTTAAGGGCAGTATTACTTTACATGCTTAACTTAGGTTTATACGACAAGAGGAGAGAGTGTGATATAGAGCAGGTGTCTCTGTAAAGTGCTCTGAACTGCCATCTAGAGTAGCCAAGCCCATGCTTTAACCCTAAACAGCCAAGAGGAACAAGTCTCCCTGCTAAGCTACATCAGTCCCATTTCATGTCAAACACAGACAAATACAGACAGCTTTACCTGCTTCTTTCTTTTGCCTTTTTTGTCTCCTTCTCTTTATGTTTATGTAGGGTGGCAGAAACATATGCTCACATCCTCTTTTGCCTGCTTTGGGGAACAGATTAGAATTTGCATCTTCAGAAAAATCTCCTGAACAGGGGAGTACATATAAAGTAAACGTCTCTTTGTTTTTCCTATGGAAATGATTTCCTTTTGTATAACTAATTATCCCTGGAATTGGGACTCAATTGCAAGATGCTTACATCTGACATGGGCATTGTGTTATGTAAAAGTTTTCTATTTGTCTCCCTGGTCCAATAAATGCTGTTTTACTCTGAGGTACAAATAGGAGAAAGGAAAAGACATGTTTCTCAACCTCATTCCTTTGAAAGTACAAAATTGGAATTCAAGTGTATGGTCTTACACTGTAGCTAGAGAATTAAAATTAACTGGGGTCTTCATAGGCTGTTTTGCTTTACACCTTATCAAGCTACAGTTTCTGTGACTTGCTAGCAGGCAGCAGGCTGATATGATCTTGATATTATTGGTGCATATGCAGATCCAGAGTCAGACATTTACTCATTAGAGAAGTTATCTGGTGGAAAATTGGGTGCTTTGGATAAGGTAGCAAATATTTAACAAGGCCCACAATGTGGGTCCAAAATGTGGAAGCCAATTTAATGGTGGGTAAACACCTGCGTGTCAGTATGGGTCCAAAAATATATGACAGTCTTTTGTGATGGATGGCAGATGGCTTTTTTGTTGTAAAGCATGCATGTGAGAGATGAGTACAACTTACTTATTCATTAAGTCAGCAATGGATATAAGTACTGGGTTTGTTATACAGTTTCATCATGTAGTTTGCATAAAATTATTTAGAATGATAACATTTCATTACAGGAATGGTTATGCTAAGCTGGTTCTTTGATAGAATTTGCATTCTTTTAAATGTCTGCACGATAACAGAAACAGTAATGAAAATAGTGGGGTTTGGGGTTTTTTTGTAAATAGGCTAGAACCAGCTGTCAGTTTTGGTAATATAGTTGAACAGGCCTTTATAGAGCCAGGGGTAGATAATTTCTAGGCAGATTGTTTCTTAGTTATTCTTAGAAGAAGCATATGTGCTGCATATCAATGCCAGGAAATCACTTGCAGCATTTTAGTAGCAAAAAAATACTGCTATTAATTGACACGGATAAATTTGAACTACTCATACATATTAGTCAGTAATATTACAAACACAGAATAATTTAAGTAAGACTGTGAATCTGGTGCAAAATAATCTAGGTTTAAGTGTTAAAACAGGGTTTCTGAAAACCTCCTTTGACAATAAATTTAGTGGCAATACAAAAATGATGCAAAGTTAGCTCTAGTGATAAAACTATTTTTAGTCTATTGGTGAGAATTTCAGTGAAGTCTTTCATAGAATGCTTTTGGATACTTTGGAATTCAGAATAGCATAATTGCTTAAATTTCATTAAGTGATACAGTTCAACTGACCCAGCTCCAAATTTCCAAACTGGATCATTAGTTTTCTCATGGAGTCACAGGAAGTAAAAAGTTTGTCTTCAGAATTAGTAAGTATACAAAAGGTAGGTGTTGCAAGACAGCTAGGAGAAAACCTAACTGTAAGGTGGGTATACCGAGAGTTTGTCGTTTCCTATCATCTCATTATTTCTACAAATGAAGAAGCAACTCAGGAAGCAAGGCTGAGTGAACACTAAAGCTGCATTCCGCAAACTGTGGATGATACACAACAATGATCCTTGTCTCTAAAATGTGATCCAGCTTCTTCTTATATTAGTAGTAGCAGCATAAGGAGAATTTTCTTGTTTTTCTCTAGGCATTTGTAGAATTTTCTTCAGCAAAACAAACAAAAGAAGCTTGCATGTTGCACACCAGGTAATTAATATATGCTGAATCGAAGAATTTTTTTTTTAAATAAACACGTGTTTCTATGCATATATACTAACAAAGATAATTGGAATGACTAGACATGTTCTGTGAAAATTGTTCTTTGTTGCAATAAAAAAGCCTGAGGAAAACTAAATATAACTTTTCAAACTTTGAGAAATTCAGAGCTTGTATTTTAAATTGATATATGGAAAGCCATGGTCCTGGCTTTGTCCCACTGACATTTCCTAAACATAAAAATAAATAAATAAATAAATAAATAAATAAATAAATAAATAAATACAAATCAAACCATAAGAAACACTTTCCACAATTTGTTTGTAGCCAAAATTTATCTGTTTGAACATTACAAAAGCAATAGAGGAGAAGACAAGATTGCACAATATAAACTGCGTTTCTGATTTAAATCAAGGCTTTTTTTGGATAGAAAGTTCTCAGACTTCTACAATGATATATGGAAATCCTAGTGTTAGATGGTTTTCTGTAGGTTGTGAAGAAGGACATGAAAAATGGGAAGCTAATTTCAACCTGGCTAACACAACACAATATTGCACATTTGGCTTATAACTGAAACGTTCTTTATTCTCTGAAACATTTGCAGCATCCTGCTGTGGAAATGAGCTTATTTGCTGCTTTTGTGGCTGCTGGTTGATGTTATTTGATTATGCTTTATTTTGCTAATCTTCAGAATAGTGATTAACTGTATGTAGTGCACAGTTTGTATGGGGGGTGTTCAGTACAGCTCAAGGTATATATTAGAACAGAGAGAAAAGAACTAATTTGGCTTCAAAGACTTCAGTCTTGGAGATATATTACATTTCAAGGATTTTTAAATAACTTCATACTTAATATACTTTGTGGTTTAGTCGTCTTTGGTCTGCAGTCAGCTTTCAATGCTACTGATTACGAATTTGAATAAAACAGATAATAGTTATCATGGGGAAAGAACAGTAAGCTCTTTGTACAGCAGACATGTTTGGCTTTCTTCTTCTCATTGTTACAGTAGATATTTCTAAATTTATTCTAGCTTGGTCAGAACATCTGATAAACAATAATAATATACAAATCAGTAGCAACAGTTCAGATTTTCAAAAACTAGCTATCAGAAAATGCTTCCATCTGCTTGGAAAGGATTGGATCAAAACTTTAGGAAAGAAACTCAGCCTGCCTTCAAATATGTGAGATATACTGAAAGTAATCAACTTTGAAGTATCTATATTTTCTTAAAACTAAATGGAGATTCTAAAAAACAGTGCAAGAATTATTTTATTTTAAACCAGTTTTGATGGTAAGTAGTATCTGGTCTCACTTCCAGCTGATAGTCCAGGAAGGCACATGTAACCTTTTCCTCCTTTATCATACCTGCAGT
This sequence comes from Dasyornis broadbenti, assembly GCA_013397935.1. Lineage (NCBI taxonomy): Eukaryota > Metazoa > Chordata > Aves > Passeriformes > Dasyornithidae > Dasyornis > Dasyornis broadbenti. Next base: position 2,274,803 of record VZRN01004857.1, read on the forward strand.
TCATTTGGTGTCGGATGCCTGTGTTTAGGAAATTAATTGAGGCCCTAATTTTCAGTCTTAGTCTGGAACTTAGTCCAGTACTTGGAGTTGAACTGCTGTGTTTCCCCTCATCTTTTACATCACATAAGATAAGCTGGCTCTCACTGAAGTGACTGGTCCTTTGTTATTGCAAAATACAGGTGCCATTTTGAGCCCTGTTTCAGTCCTTTAGCTATGATTAATTTTTCTTATTCATAAACCAGGAAAAGTGCTTAGGGGCTAGAGCAATTATTAAGGAACTACTCTTAATAAGTGATATGGATTTAACTAGATAGTTACTATATAAGTCACAGTTTTTAATTTTGCTAACCAAAGAAACTCTGAGAGTCAATATGAATTTTAAAATGAAAACATCTCTTGTTAATGATAGATAAAATGTCTGCAGTTTCCCTTTTTAAAATTCAGGTCTCTCCTAAATGAGACAAGAAAAAGACACTTTTCTTTTTTAAGAGATTGATTGAAAGGTGATCATGGAAAATTTGTAATCACCATGAATCCAGTTGTAGTCTGCTATGATAGACCAATCATCAGAACAAAGCTACAGTGAAATTCATGTATGAACATTAACTGAAACAGTACTAAACAGGAGGCCATTAATGTCTCAAGCTGCTTGTGGAAATACCTGCTTCACTAAGTTTTGCTCTTGTTTTCAGGTCTTTTTTGGACAGACTCTGTGACTTTGCTACGTATCACAACCAGGTAAATGATGGCCTACAGCACAGTTCTTTGCACTGAAGCCCCAGGGTCTAGATATTCAGGTTCTGTTCTAGATCATGAGTATGGTCTCAAAAGGTGTCCTCCAATCTAAACAATTCTATGAATCAGGAGCACGGTCTTGTTCATACTGGTGTGGGGGGGAAGAGCTAAGGGAAATATTGTAATACAGATATGACCAAATAATGACCAGATAATGACCAAACTGGCCATTGAATCCACTGATTTCATTCCATGGCTTCTAAGTAGCTACTTATGCCTAGTATTCTGTAGCCTGAAGGCATCATAAAACATTTGTCTCACATTTCTTCAGTCATAAGTGATGGAAGATCATATTACCTCTTCTTCCTCTTCTTCTGTCCATTTTTCCTTGTTTTTCTACCCAAAATTCTTTGTTTCTACACAATCTTTTTAAAATTTATTTTTAAGAAAAATAGTGATAGTAGCCTGTGTGCTTGCAGTGATTTCAAGCTCTGCTGAGGTATGTGTTTCAGAGCTGCACAAGGATTATCTATGACTAAGAGACAGAGATGGCCTTAGACAGACACCTCTTCTACCTTGTTTTGGAAGTCTTTGTGCTCAATCTCTTGACACATTTAGGTCTCTGAGACAATGTCTGTAAGTTGTCTGTTATTTTCTGCTGGGTGGAATGTCAAGTATGTGCATGTGTTTGGAAACATTGCATGATTTTGTAAAGGCTGCTCAAAAATAAAAAGAGACACAACAACAGAGTTGGCATTCTTTTATTGTGAATTTAGGATGCTGAAGTGATAGAGTCCTTTCAGTGTGGTTGTGCTCACATCTTCTGATGGATGGAGTGATTGCTGCTGAAAGAATATAATTCTAAAGAAGGTTCCTACATCATTTTCCAACCTGAACAAGGATTTATCGATTTCTCCGGCTGTTGCTAGCAGTTGGGACAAAAGATACAGACATTTGTGACTTGCTGGACCTGCTTAATGTAGTCCACAGGATCAGGAAATTATAAGTAGCTCTCAGATGGCTTCCATTTCAGGTCTCTCCGATTCTAAGTGCAGTTTCAAATTCAATTAAAAGAAAGATTTTTGAAAGCACCAAGTCTGAAGCATCATGGTTCTGTGTTTCTTCTGTTTCTCTGGAGCTTGGGCAGTTTGAAATAATTTTCAATTTTCTTCATCAGGGAAATACTGTAGCTGAGTAAATCTTCTCTAATCCAACTGAAATGCTGAAAAGAAGGCCTTTATTTTTAAAGCAGCAGTAACTGAGTTCTAAGCGCTTTAAAATTCAGACCACTTAAAGACAAACTACCAAGTCTCCTAGACTCTTTTTCCTTCTTCTTCCTTCCCTTCACCTCTTTCCTGTTCATCATCACTCCCAAACTAGATAAAAGTTTAAATACTTTGTCAGAATGTTGCTGTCAATTTTCATGTTAGTTTCTAAATAATGTAATTTTTCCTCAAAATAAGCGCTTTGATGCATGGCATCCGAACTTAAGAATAATTAGCCTCAATTAAAACAAAATATTGCCAACCTATTTTCAAAAGGTTGTGCTATTCCTCTGCTTTAAATCAGAACTTTTAGTCATGCCTGAGAAGTTAAAGCTAAATTATGGACTTCAAGAAATACACTTCTATGGAGGCTGTGCTATGTTCAGTATTTTGGAATAAGGCATAACTGGAGTTACACTGGGGAGAAGAGCCTGATCTACAGCATTAATTATTTGAGGAATAAAAATACCAGCAAATTTTGACTGACATTATATGATGCTTCAAGAAAATGCCTTTTACTGAATGCAGCTTGCACTGACATCAACATCTGCTTTTGTGTCTAGAATTTTTAAACAGGACTCTTATGTATTTTGATTCTTTTTCCTAAGAAAAGCATTATGTAAATGTTTTGTATAAGCCTTTTCAGCCTGAATTTCTATTATACAAGGAATGACTCACAAGTCTGCATTTCAGGGCCTATCCTGCTTATGGGTTTGACTTTGACTAAAATCCAGGACAAGCAATAAAGAAAGCACAATCATAACTCCTTGAGAATTAGTTACGAGTAAGTAATATTAAGGAAATAGATCATGAAAAATTGGAAGAATTTATTATTAGACCTATTAATGGCTTTCAATGCATAGATATCTTTGCCTATTATCTTCTAATGCTTTGTTGGCACTTTTCATTCACACATGTTGGTCTCTTAGGGTTACGGAGCAAACCACCTGTTGACTTGAGCAATCTGCACTAGTGGTAAGTACCCCAGTCCATGGCAGACTGGTTGGAGCTGGTGATTTTTAAGGTCCCTTCCAACCCAAACCATTCTATGATTCTATAAAACTGATCATGTATTTGTAATAACACCTGAGAGACTTTTTTATTCCTTATTATGAGCAATGTATCGAGTGGAGATATGTCATACAAGCTCTGTGTTCACCATCTGCTTTCTAAGGCAGATCCACCAGTTTGCATCCAAAGCCACTATACCCTTCTCCTATTGAAAGTAGGAGAAATCTTGGTTGTGATCAAATGCTTACTCTGCAGAGACCAGAGTAGGATTTGTGATGTTGAGTATAATTAAATTTGGCAGCACATCTTATCTATCCTATAGCAGATTTTGTGTACAAATGCCTGCACTGAAATGCTGCAGCTTCTGTTCTTTCTTCTTTCTGTCTGTCTGTGCTTTTTTATTAGGTGTTTGTTATGATCACCGTTTCTTTCCTGGCTACTTTACTTTGCAACTACTTAAAAGAGAGTAGGGTGAAGGAGGTTGAAAGTAGGAGCCAAACATATTCCATAGGCCACCCTGAAAGCATTTCTTCCTGTTGGTTAGCTAATGAAAACATTTATTTTAAGGTAACCCCATCCATGAGTTTGCCAGGCTGGGAAATGCAATCACTTGCAAGATCCCATCTGGAGTACATATCATTTCTCTTCACAATGACATGGACACACTGGAGCATGGCCAGGGGAGGCTTCCAAGATGATAAGGGACCAAAACTCACAATACAAGAGAAGAGGCTGAGAGACCCATTCAGAGAGAAAAAAATTTGAAAAAGATCTCAGAAAATCTTGTTTAATGTGACAGTGGAGAGAAAGACAAGCTAAGATCTCTTCAAGGGCCACATGGTGAAAGGATGAGTGACACAAGTCACAAGGCTGCAATGTAGGAAATTCTTTGAATCTTTCATGAAGTGCATGATTTTTACCGTGAAAATGTTCATATACAGAACAGATCACACAGAGAGCTGTGGGATCTCCATCCTTGGTGCCTTATGCTTACACCTCAGACACTTAGCATTACAGATATCTCTAGATTATTTAGGCAACTGATCTGTCTCTCATGTGTCTACCTTTAGACAAGGACAAGGACATGTTGCTCAGTGACCATGACCCCACTGTGTCAGGCTCTCTATAAAAACAGTTCCAAACAGGCTAAGAAGGAATGAGAATATTTCTGCTGAACAAACCTCTAAGTTTACTGCAGGTATATTGGCAAACAAATTTTGGGAAAGGTTCTTCTGAGTTAATTAATAGAGATGCTTTATGATATTTATTGTTAGTGTCTCAGGGCGCAGCATGAGCAGCAGTGTTTCTTGCTTTAGAAGTTTAAAATGGATTTTGTCATAATTATCAGTTTCAGAGCGAATTCGCAGGAAGACCTTAGCAGAAGACATAGGCTGAGATGAGTTCTAATAGTGAAGACAGGATGCTGGCGCTCAAATCAACAAAGATAGGGAAGCCAATGGAGAAATAGAAATGGAGGTGATGTGTAAATGTTCTTTCTCTCCATGGTCTCAAAGGCTCGGCCCTTGTAGCACTCTTCGAAATCTAGTGTGACTCAGTTGAAAGAAAAAGTGACATATGCTTCACTCAGCTGCCAGCTATATGCTTCTGATAGTCAAATACACTTCTATTCTCAACTACTGCAACCACTATTTTTCCTGAATGTAAAAAAGTCTTCAGGAAAAAGGTTGAGAGAAGAATCTATTCAAGTCTATAAAAGTGCTAGTGGAAAAAAAAATAAAAAGAAAGAAACACTAAGAGTTAGCCAAGAAGCTGGATAATTGGATGGAAGTTTTGGCCAACTTAATGGATAATTAGGAGTTAGGGCATACCCGACTGGATGGAAGATTTGTTTCCATGAAAGGTGTAGAGCTCTTCTTCATTAAACATGTGCCAAGAAGAATCAAAGTGGCTCTTTTTTTATGTTAGGATAATCAGAGAACATCAGTTGTTCAAGTGTTTTCAATTTTGGCTTCCTTAGAAGCTTCATTCATTCTTCCTTGACAAGACTTAACTACAGTGATATGCACATGGATTTGTGTTAAAACATGGTAAGTGCCTAAGATTTCTCAGTTAATCCATTCTGCAGTGTAACAGAGAAGATAGGAGAAAATTACTGATTTGCCAGTTCTGTTAGGCACTAATATCGTCACCAACGTCTTAAGAAGAGGCTGTACATGAAGTCGGGTAGATAACTGGAACTCTCTGAAAGCATCTTAAAATATTGCGTGAAAAAGTATCGAAGCTGTGACTGAAGCAATATTTTGCATACATATGGGCTATTTGAAAACATTTCCCCAGCTTTTCCATACACCACCTACTTGTCAAAGCTTGTTCTATTAAAATGACTACATTAGCAAAAATGCTATGTGGAACCATCCCCCCAGACAGCACAGAAGCAAAAAACTTGGTCAGTTTTTCTTACAGAAAGTGAAAGAGATAGAGGTTATTATGAAAGGTATTCTCAGTCTATATGGAATGTATCAATGATGATACTATAATAATTCCAATGAGTCAAGTATTGGCTACAATCTGAATAGCATAGTGTACTCTGATGGCAATATTTTAAACAACCCCTAGAATTATTCATAGACAGAGTCTATTATTAACAAATAAATGGAAAAATCATATAACTCAACCCAAACAAAACAATAGAACACAGCTTTCTGAAGAAAAGTATTTCAATGCATATGTACTGGTACTCAGTACAAAATCCAAGACAAGGTTGCATTGACCCTGTCTTTTCCTTCTGTTCCACTGCAAAGTAAGTGGAAACAGCTTTGAAGAAGGAACTCTTCACAAGACTACAGTTTTGGCAATTATTCATTTAATCTCTCAGGATAGGAAACAGACTGCAAGTAGAAAACATGCTGGTAGAAGTTGTGAAAACGGGAATATGAAGATGATGGTTAAATAACAGGCACAGTGCTGAAATTTGAGTCCTGTTCAGCACCTATTTCTGTCTAAGGATCTGTGCTTTATGATTCAGTCTTTGTGAACCAGGTAGCAGATACAGAAAAGCTGTGACAAAAAAATATATAAATTACTTAGAGCTCATGCATTATATAGTGACAATAATCTAAACATGTCATTATAAATGCAGATCCAGATCCATATATGTGCAGGACTGGAAATTATCCTATTGTGGAAGACTGAGAGGAGGTTAAAACTCTTCCGACACTGTGGCACATCCTCTCTCTGGTTCTTCATAGGAGGACAGTCTGTGGGAACGGGAGCTACCAGGAATCCTTTCCTGCCCAGAGAACAGAATTCTCTATTTGAATATCAGTGACAGACACCTCTTAGGCTAAGGCTGTTTTTGAGATCAAAATGTTTTGTGAGGAGGGTTCTAATTTGTCAAGCTTCAGCCAAAACACAGGCAGTAATTTGAAGGAACTTGGACCATCAGGAACGTTTCTATCTAAAACTTGTTGTATTCCTGCCAGCATACTGGGAATCCTGCTCAACAGGGGCTACAGATCAAGGATACCTACCTTTGAACAGGGATAGGCCTCAGTCGGGATGGATGACAGTTAAACATATCTGGGAACTCCACCTCTTGCCAAATCTAGCTCCTGGATCCCCATCTGGCAGCCAGTGCTTCTGTCTCTGCAATGGGGCTGTCCCACATGCCTGAGCTCTGCTTCTTGGAGCCTCACTCAGTAACCTGCCAGCAAGATTCCAGGAGGCTGAGAAAGTAAGGAGTGGGACTGGGATCTGGTGGGCTTTATTTTGACACATAGATTTAGAGCTTTCCTTTCAGTAGAGCAGTCACCAAAACATTTCAATCAGTAACCCACAGAAGAAGGAACCTGCCCTGTCAATTATAGCTTGATTTTTAGAAAAGGGCTGCCGCCTTCTGTCCCTTCACTGGGAAGCAGCTGGTATCTTGGTGTTCAGAGGGACAGAAGATAATTTTACACCACTAGAGAAAAAAGAAGGATGAAAGGACTCTCAAGGGAAATTTTCATGCAGGAGGGAAACTACAACGGAGAGGAAGGGGTGGAGTTTGACATCCTCTTTTATTTACATGAAGACAGTGTCTCCCTCACATTAGGAGCTGGGTCTATATTTAGTTATATGACCTTCACTAATAGTGTCTGAGCAGATATTAATGAGTAACAGCTTTCTCCTAAGAGGCTCCAGAGAGGTGTTATCTCATTGAAGCGATGAGGACTGAAGCAAAAACAAGGGTAGCCACAGTTTTCATGGCATTCATGTTCCTGTTTCCCTTCCATGGTAACAGAGCAGTTGCCTTCTCTTGCCCCATGCCACCAGAGGAGACTTTCTGTACAAGGCCCACTGTGGCCACTGCCTCCTCTGCCATGGGCTCCAAGGGCAGCCCCTTCTCTCATGCCCAAAAGATCCTACTGGTACAAAATCAGGGAGCCCCATAACATACAGCACCACTGCAGCATACTGCTGTACACCAGGGCTTCTCTCCTCAGCTGCTTCAGCTTCCAGCACTGACTGCATCAGAGCCTTGTCCTTATGGAGCTTTGTTCCCTGATGCAATGGACTGAGGTATTTACACAGTTTTGTGAATTTTGGGGGAGTCAAAACAGCACAGCTGCATTTAGTGAACGTGACTGCTGTTGCTCTGCTCCCAGCTTCATTCATGGAAAAAATTATGCCACTGGTTTTTATCTTAATCTAGAAATGAATCTTCAGGTACAGGTAATGACTAAGTTTTGGAAAATATCACAGTGACCCAGCAGCTCTGCTGGGAGTCTGAGAAGTTCGGCAGAATTTCAACATTACTTTATGAAAAAACATTAAACTCTGTCTGCGTTTCTTGCTTTTTTCCTTCCTGCCACAACAAATGACACATGACTTACAGCAGCTGATTATTGAAATGAGCTCAACCTGGAAGCAATACTGAGATATGCTCTTTCTTCTCCTCAGCCCACTCTTTCTCTTTCTGCTTCTCCTTTGGTAAATTTTAAATGCACCAGGGAATACTCATTAGCACATATTAAGATCTGTTTCTACATCTTTTAGAAAACAGATAAGGGGAAGAAAGATGAGAAAAACTGAAGAAAGAATACAAGCAAATTGAAAAAAAAGAAGATAAAATAAGAAAAATAAGGAAAGGAGAGAAAAAGGAAAGCCTAGAAGAAGAAGAAAAGGACACAGAGATGATATATATTTGTGGTGCCCTTTTCAAGATAAATACTTCTCAAGTTAAAAATTCACACACTTATTGAAGTGACTATAAGATATTGTTCAGAACAACTTGAAAAGTAATGAACTTACTGAAGTGCCATGAGAGATTTAGATGACTTCAGGTATTTATTCACAGCACTGTCTTTCCTGACTGTTCACAGTGTTAACACTTACACTTTAAGGACCTGTTTACTCATTCACAGCAAATTTCACAGTATTCTGTGGTTTTCTACATCATCCTTGGCAGGATCCTTGAGGATAAAATGCTTCACTATTTATTCTGCCTTGCTTATGAGGCAGCTCCGGGGTATGTTACAAGTTGCACAGTTGGCATGACAGGAAAACATGCTCCAAAGGACGTTCATCTTTATAACCACCCTCATTCGTCTCTCCCTCTGCCAACTCAGTCTGGACAGCTTGCATGAAGGATCCCTCTGAAGGCATCCCTAGTCGTCGTAAGCATGTGCAGAAATGCTGTCCTCAAAATTCATTTCAGGGCTCTGAAAATACTTCACACAACTTTCTGTAACAGCCCTGAGGCATCATCACGGTGCTCACTAGTGCTGGAGAATACCCTAGGAGATTGTCAGTGCAGGTGGCTGCAGGTAACTTAAACAAGAGCCATCACTGGCCGTAAAGGCAGCAGGTCAAAGGGTGTCTGCTGCCACTACCCAGCCCAACAACCAGCCTCACAGTGAGTGTGAGACAGTGGTGGCCAGGTACACTTCTGTCAATATGGTATTTCTTGTCTGTACCTAGTCAACCAAACTGACTTTCAAAAAATAAATAAATAAAATCAAATTTTAAACTGAAGGATTTGCCTTCCATTACCTGTGCATATGTGAAAGCAGATTCAAAGTAGCAAGTCAATGAATCTCAAGAATTTACCCAAAATCACAAAGCTGAATAGTAACAGAACTGTGCAGAGGAGTAGAGCATAAACACTCTTAAGTCAGTGGGTTTTTTTCCCAAATATCTTTTCCATTTCTGTAAAACTGTTGCAGAGCACTTGATAGTATCAAAGAAAGACTTGGGGATGTTATTGCACCTTTCAGAAGCAGAGACATAGCAGGAAAGAAGTTACAAATAATTAGATAAAAAGCAAAAATAAAAAGGGAAGGGAAGGGAAGGGAAGGGGAGGGAAGGGGAAAAAATAAAAAGAAAAAAAAGAAGAAGAAAAGAAGAAGAAAAGAAAAGAAAGAAAAATAAAAGGAAAAAAGCAAAGCAAAGCAGAGCAAAGCAAACCAAAGAAAAATAATAGATGTGTGAAAGTGTGATGTATGGCATGTGAAAGATGAAGAAGAAGAGAAGCTTAATAAATGAGTAAATGTGAAGTAAAAATGGAAAATAATATAAAATATATATAACAGATAGAAGAAAAGTAAGGGGAACTGAAGAAAATGAAAATAGAGAGGAAACTTGAAGGTTTCTCAGGTATGTGATTCTATTTCACTACAATGAGACATTTCCAGACAGAATCATTACTTACCAAAAGACAATTAGGTTTTTCTGAAGGGACTTAAACTGAAGAGTCAATATTCTGGAGAGTGTGAAGGACATTGACAATGAAATATTTTAATATCAGCTAATGCTTGATCTTTTGAATCTATCCAGATGTTGTTTTCTAACACTATTTTTTATTACTGCTTTCCTATGGGTTCTGCTAATTTCTTTAAATTGTCTAAATGTGCTAAAATACTCACATCTAGTGGTTTTGCAGAGCTGAGTGGAGTGTGGGTTACTATATGTTACAACTCAATTCAAATTTCATGACAAGACAACACAATTTGGAATGTATTGAGGGTAACATCAGTCAGAAATCTTGGGAAATGTATTGATAGTTACATATTCTATTAACAGAATTTGCTGCTTATGTTCATCTTACATTTATCTATGATACTTTTAACTTTTCCCGTCTTTTGTGTGTTAAGACTGCATGTGTCAATATAATCATAATTTGTTAGATTGCATTTCAAAATTAAAAATACAGGTACAGGTACTTGAGATTTATGTATTTGGGTTCAGTTTAGTTGCTATCATTATGTGATTTCTGTGCAGACACTTAGAAAAATTCTTCTTCATAGATTCAATGTTTTTACATAATATGCTAGTCAGAAATTATACTTCTGTGTTTCCACTTCTTCATTCATCAATTTGCCATCTTAAAGTAAGTTTTATTCTACCTCTTCTTTTTTCTTCCCCCTAAGCACATCACAGTATAGCAGTAAAACATTCCTAAGTAGTGATTGATGTTATTTTGGAGAGTTTTTATATATTAGATGTCACCATTCCAGCACCATTTTCTCCCAATGTATCTGACTTTCACATTATTTTAAAAACACATCACAATGCTTTTCACTTTATTGAGAAGCTAGTTGATATGGTTGAGTCTTACATTTTTACAGGCTCTCGTGAATGAGACAGTGTCATATCAGTGATAGCTATCTATTTTAGATTGTATAATTCTGTTGATTTTAATATTTAAAGCTAATTATATTTTGTAATATTATTTTTATAGAACTGCCATTTTTTCTCCAGTTTAAAAGCATGAATAGTTGCTAAAAAATTTAAATATAAAGTTGATCTTATTTCTGAATAACCTCCATGAGAGGAATGATAAACATATCAGGATGTTTTACATTTCATCAGTTTTAAAACCAAACATAACCAATTGTAAGTTTACACTTAAAATACCATAGTCCTTGTAAGCTCTATTGCATTGTACTGATTTCATCTGATGCTTCTATCATACTATTCTTTTTTCACCTAATTCTGATGCCAATAATTTTAGCAAGAGTGGCCAGTTCTCAGCTATATATAAGACTAGAACTGAGATGGAAGATACAGGAAAGCCATGCTCCACCATAATACCTAAGCATTGACTGTAATATGAGACAAAATGGATAAGGATTTCCACAAATATTTGGATTTATAATGTTAAGAATAACTTACAGTGACAGTGTCAGTCACCAATGGATATTTTTAGACAGACCGAGACCATCTTTCCCAGTTTGCAAGGAAAAATGTGCTTTATGTTTTGAAATGTGCTCAGCTTGCACATATGTTTCCATGTAAAGGATTTAACCTTTTAGCCATCTGGAAGCTAGAAGTAGCAGTATTCAAATTTCTGTACATAGTTGAATTACAGATGTAAGTTTTGCAAAGTATGACCACAAATGAAAGTCTCACCTTTTTGGAAATTTACCTCTTCATTTGCACTTGTTCCACTGCAGAACAACACGAGTCAAGCTTGCACTGTCAGTGCTTGAGAATTTTGCATTGGCCACCAACTCATTAAAAATAGACAGTACCAAATCATCATCATGGCCCTTAGTCAGAGGGACCTTTAACTATAGAAACAGCTTTTCCTCTTCTATTTGGCTAATCACTTTTGCACATCTTGCACTTCCTCAGGACTCATGCACTGGTTGCGTAGCCACTATAAGAGTCCCATTAAATTTTGCCTGTGACCTTCTGTGACATGAGAAAACTCTATGTGAAACACCACCACAGTCAGCAAAGCTTTTATCATATCCGTACAATGCCTGGTCAGTGATCTTTCTCTGGACTCTTATCTCTACCTTACCCAACTGCTGCTCAAATTCCATTCCCGTTTATCCCATGAACTCCCACAAAACTGATGCCCTTTCATGCCAGCATCTTGCCCTGTTGGCTAAATTCCTGCCATGTGAGTGACATGGTCATGCTACAAGATAAAAGGGGAAGAAGCAACATGTATTCTTTAGTGACAGGGTGACTATGGAACAGGTTAAGTTTACAGCAGTGGAAACAAGCCGTATTTTCTTCTTTATTTCAGTGTGGTTGTGTGGAATTGTCATCACTGTGTGGCAATTCTGGAATTTATTCCAATTGATTTTGTACTACCAGAATGATGTCTCATTATGTTGTGTAATACACCTCATGAAAAACAACGTGAAGTAAAATAGTACTTCTGTCAGTCATGTCCTATGTGATAAGGGTTCTCCTATGAGAAGCTTTGTCCCATTGTTTTCTCCAGTGTCTGGCTTTTTTGTCTTTTATTTATTACTGTTTTGTTATGACAGTAACACAGATGTTACTTTTCAAATTCATTATCACTGTTGTTTCTCAACATTTCCCAAATGATGCCATGGTGAGATGGAGCACCATGCTTTCATTTCCTTGATAATCACTTTCTCCAAGGAAACTGATAGGTTGCAAATTTATGTTGATGATGTAGGTACTATTTGTATAGCTAGACTGGTAAGTTGTTTTTCTCTCTCTCTCTCTCTTTATTCTTACCTTTCATCTTTTTTTCTTCTTTTTTTTTATTTTTTTCCCCTTTTTCCAGCACAACAGCCTTCATGCTTTCCAGGTCACTGAAAATGGGACAGAATGCTCTGAGCTATGTGCCCTACTGAGTGCAATTGTTTTGTTCATATGCACTGATGCTCCCTTTGTAAAGAAATGAAAAAAGCAAGCAGGAGAATGCAGAAGTGAATGTTTTTTATTTTATGCTCTAAGTTTAACAAAACAAACAGATTACAGACCTCCTTTGTGTTTGAAATATTTCATATATGTGGTCAGGTGTGTTTTGCTATGGCATTTGATCATTTTTATTGCACTACAAGGGTAATGTTTATATGAACTTTGTTTTATCTCTTCAATGACACTTTAATGCAGTAGTATTGTTCATAGAAAACATTTTTTATGGATTTTTTTCTCAGCATAAACAGTATTTTTTTCTTGTATTATCCTAATATTTATAATATTTAAAAATGCTTTATAAAACCATGTAATAGCACCAAACTAATCAGAATTGCAAAATCTGCTTTATTTTAAAGGATCTGATGCTATGTACAAAAATATAATGAATGCTGGCTGGCTTAAGATGAAACACAGAAGAAAAGCTGAGGTGAGGGAAATCTTTGCTACAAAGACATGTTTTCTATAAATATGGAAAAAAGGAAGTATCTTGCTGTAAAAAGAATGGAGGTAGGGAGCTCACCCTTTCTTGGGTGTAACTTACTTTTTCTTGTCTGCTATTTTTAAGTACCCTGAGACTGATGGATTCAAGTGCAGAAGGCAGATGTAAAAGCAAAGATTCAAATATTTCAATACAGTGCAATTTTAGTAGCATTAGATAGGAAGAGATGGGAAGGGAACACACGTTGAAATCGTAACTGGGTAATCGTGATAATAGAAAATACGTTCAAAACATGTTTTGAGTGATAAAATAAACTGGATAGAAGCTTCCTTCTTATTCATGTCTGTAAAACAGCAAATCATTAAAGATATTTAGCTTTCATCTCTGACAGACTGAAATTTCAGTGATGAATCTTCCTTTTCCTGGGACATGACAATTTTTACAGCTATGGTAAAAATGTAAGAATATACTTACAGATTTTTTTCTCTTAATGTGATTATATTTTCATAATTTCTGTAGAGGAATTGGTGTTGAATATCCACTCAGAATCATCCATACAGTGTCTGACAAAAGTTCTTTCACTAACATGGAACCAACCCATATATACATGTATGCCTGTATATTTATTTACACACAGCTATACAGAAAGACACAAAACTTGAGAGTTTTCTATATCTAGGGCAGTTAAATTGTTCAAACTGAGTGTTGATTTTGAATCTTTATTTATCAGTATATATCTTGAAACGTCTGATGGGGACAATCTTCATAAGGCAAATATAGGTCATTTTCCCAAGGTTTTAATTTTTAATCCGAGTACTGAAAAACTATGCCACTGCATAAACTTGATTTTTTTTGGTTTGTTGGGTTTTTCATTTTGAAATGTAGGTCAATGGTTCATAACACCCTGGATGTGTTACTTGTTTTCTTTACTTTTCTTTCCAATATGCTGATGAAAAGAGAAAAACAGATAAGCTGAATCCACTTCAGAAAAGATCATTTATGCAGACTTTTACTAGAATTGATGAAAACAACCCAGCTGTGTATCCTGTGACAAGGAAGGAGGCATAAACCCAGCTTTCCAATGCACCAAAGCCTTTGATTCAATCCAGACAAGTAATGTTTTCATGGGTCCATTTCCAGGAAGAAACTGGTCACTCATTTTAAGTACTCTAGTGGAGCTGTTCTTGAGTGTTTAGCACTTTGCAGTATTTAGATTTATGTACTGTTCACTACCTCTGTGGTTCCCTCGTCTTTGGATCATGCTTTCATTTATGATTCAGAGGCAGACTGCCACCTTCTGAAGCACTAAGATCACTGCCTTTAAAATCTGGGGGGTTTCTTGTGAAGCTTTCAAGGAAATAGAAATCAGGCCCTGAGGCTCTTAAGTGTAAGAAATAAGACCAAATCTTGAGCTCAAGTAGGGCCTCTGATGGGTTCCAGAAATACATATTCTCAAGTAAAGCATGTGCACAGTGTGTCTACTGAACTTTGTCAAGTGAGAACACTGAAATGAAGTAAAACAAGAAACTAATCAAATGTTATTAATTATCCCAGACTATTTTCTAGAGATCATATCCTTTATCATCTGCTGGGAATCTTTGCCGTTTAATCTGCGTTTTAGGACAAACTGCCTAACCTCAGATTTTAATTCTAGGCACGCTTCAGTTTCTAAAGTTCTCCCCAGGCACAATCTCTTTGATTCACTGCAAAATGAAGTTTGACATATCTTATTATGAAAAAATACTTCATTTGAAAATGTACAGTGTAGCTCTAGGAAAACAACAGCAAGCTCAGAAAACCTTGCCAACAGTGCAGCCTTTCTAAAAATGAAAAAAAAATACAAAACTAAAATAATATTTCTCATTAACAGTGAAATTTGCAAATAGCTGTGAGTGGAATCTGTGAAGGTACTCTAGCTATAAAACTGTTAACCAGAAAATGTTGAGAATTTATAAATTTGCTATGCTGTCCTGAGAGCACTTACAGAGAATTCAGTGGTCTGACTCATTCTTAGTAACCCTGTCGCCTCTCTTTGTTGCTGTGAGAGAAACACAGGTGGGGTATTTATGCAGCTGGTCCTGTGGTACCAGCTCCTCTGACTCAGTGTTGAAGACATTTCACAAGTGACTGCATCCCAGGTTGCACAAAACCAGCCTGTCAAAACAATATATTCCTTTTGTCCTTCTCAGCAGAGTACTACCATTTATGTGAAATCAGTGCTTTAATGTCCGTTTACAAAAGGCTTGGATTAATTTCTGCAGCTTTCCATCCCCACACTCTTTCCCGTTCATTGTTCTCCTTTTTCACTGACATTTACAATGACATCTTACATCCAGATATGGCTCATATTGCACACACTATAAATCAGAGTGTTGATCCATATTGTGAAGTGTTTCGCATTTTCTGCGAATTCCATGGGATGTCAGAGCCTTTTCCTCTCAAAGAAAACTCCCTGTTATGCTCAATATGTACTTTTCATTGAATATGCTGAGGGGGGAAATGAAGAAAAGGATACTCTTTATTGACATATGCTTTTATGGGTTAAAAATATCAAACAAAATGTCAACTCTTTTGAGTGGAAAGGTCATTAATGGCGAATGGAGGAGTGCATGGACTCCAGTTAAACCTTCATCGATTTCTCATCATCTACAGTACCACTGTGAACTCCATGAAGCTTAATCATGTTTGGGAGACATCTCAGTAATAGCTAGCTGGAGAGAAAGAGATTGGCAACCTCGTCATCTCAGTCTGCTTCTATGAAATCTCCATGAGTGCTTAAGAGAGAAACACATGGATCCTGTTACACTCAACTGGTCATTTCCATCTTCGACTTTTTTCCGTTAAAAACAAGAATCCTCCTCTTCATTTCATGCCAAAACAAGCCTGTAGTTTGCAAATATCACCACTTTGTTGTGACCCGTGACTGACACGTTGAGATAAATGCCTTCAACAGCCAGACAAGACAGACTTGGTAGATGTATGAGCAGCCCATTTGACCAGGTGCTGCATTTCTGCAACAAAGACGGTGTAAAAGGAATCAGCACCAGAAATAGAAACATTTTCCAGAAACATTTTCCCTTGTCATCCTTTTGTTTTCATTGGGAACACTTTTTGTTTTTCAAGTAAGAAAGATAATCCAATTATAAGAATAGTCCCAAAATTTCTCTTCCTCACACAAAAGACTCTTTAAATTATTCTTGATACCATCCAAAATATTGTCCTGTGGTAGGAGGGAGTTTTCTGCTCTACTGAATGAGCATTATTTTAAATGCAAATTTGACTTGGCTGAATGCTTAGGAAGGAGGCAGTAGCTTCATTGCAATATTCCTTTCACTGGTTCATAAGGAGGGGGTTGAGATGTGTTTCACTGTGCAGTCCAGGTGTCTCATCATGTGGTTAGAGGGAGTACAAGGCAAGGAACCAGCACTGCTGGTCTCAGGGTGTGTGCACAGCTGAGCGCGCTGGACAGCTGCACGATGTCGCCAGTAGCCTGACCACAACCCACTGATTTTCCAGTGCTCCACTTAGATGGTAGTTCAGTAATCAATTTACCTGCTAATTGGAGAGAAACATTTTGCATATTCTTCCAGCTCCAGCACAAACACCAAAATTCAATATTCTATAATAATATTTAATATTATACGCAGCTGCCTTAATGGTCCATGGCAATAAAACATTTTTTTTGTTTTTCTCACTCACTTTCATGCATGTAAATGTGAAGATATGCAGATGCAGAGGGCTGTCAGTTGCCTCATATTCTAACTTCCTGGCAATTAAGTAATTCAGAAATACATTTCATGCATGTAACAGCAGCTTTGAAAGAAAGATAAAAAAGGCCTCTTTTACACCATGGCATCTCCTTTCATAGGTGTGCTGAAGCAGGAGACCTAATTGCTCTTCTGGCTCTAAGCGCAAAGACAGAAAAAGTGTGAAATGTTATAACCTAGCAAGGGGACCAAAAGGTGATAGCACAAGATAAAGAAATTGTGGCATTGTTATTACGAGGAAATCAGTTCAAATCTTTGGAGAAAACTGCAGAATAACTGGCCTTTAAATCACTGTAACTAGCTGCTATACAGCAGTCTTTAAAAAATGGATGCTTTTACCTAAGCATTCAATGAATAGGATTTAATCTAATAGGTTTTGAGACCTGCTCCATCTACAATTGTATTAATAACAAAGTGCACAGAGGTGCTGTGACCTCCATCTGCAGCACCAGCACATTTGAGACCTGAGGAGTTCTCCACTTCTTCTAAATATTTTCTTCCTTTGGAGATGTGCACAGGTGAAAAAGATCTGCAGGAACTGATAGAAGCAGTTCACCAAGATAAAGTGTTCTTACATTTCTGACATGTTAAAAACATCTGCTTCCTTCTTACATAAACCATTGAATGAATATTCTCATACGGCATTACTGAAGCATGCAATACCACTTCACTAAGAGCCTTCCACTGCCCTCCAGATACACTTAAGAAAATAACTCTAAATGGAAGGATGATACACACAATAGCTAAAGGGAATGCAATCACATTCGGAGAAGATAAAGAAATCATAAACAGACACCTGCATTTCTGGAAATTCCTTGGGCTTTTGCTCTTGGCAATTCTAGCAAAACGCTTCACAACATAGACCTATGTCTGGTCCCAGAGCTTTCAGGTTGAACCACAGGCTCTGGCTCACATCGCTATTGTGAGAATAACCTACCTCTATGAAAAGCAGTTACTTAGGAATAGGAAAAGTACTATTAGAAATAAGTAGTAGCCAGGCAATTCTTCCCCAAGAACTGAAGGGAAACTTTTAAGCAATAAAAGAAAATAGGAGGAGGAACTGCAGAAGACCTAAGGGATGGATCTTCAAGACTGTCTTTGTGCACATGTCTGAGTATCCAGTCAGGCCAGCTCCAGCTGCCTGCATAGGGGACTTAAGTTCAGCTATTTCTCGTGCCATGGGACAGAGAGAAAATTTCTGTCCTGAGACCACCATGTTAGAAATAAGTCCAGGAAGAGCTGGTCATGACTAAGGTTGTTTGATACCATTTTTCAGAAGAAAATAAAAAACGCTTTGGCAGCAGGAGCAAGAGAACATGATTAGTCTTGTACCGGTTCATTAGTGGTAATATATATGGGAATATAGAGTGACTTTGATCTGAATCTGTTCTGGTTCTGCAACTCAGTGATTTCAGATTTCCTTCCTTCTACACAGTTTAAATAAAATTCATTTGCTTTCTTGTATTCCAGTTATGTTAGCTTCTACCTTTGAGATAAACTCTTATACATTGTCCTTTTGTCTTTCCTTTTCACCAATTCCTACACTGGGCAAGTGGACTGTCCCCTAACTTGGCAGCAGCTGAGTACTGTCAGTACCCCAGGGAACTCTCTCCTAATCCTCCCAGCTGAAGCGCTGCTGAGCACAGCTCTACCAACTGTGTTTGCTCCGTTAACATCTTGACTACTTGACCTTTGAGCTCCACAGCAAAGCCTGAACTGAAACATCAAACAACATATTCTTAAAACACCAACATGTCAAATTCTTCATAAAGGACATATAGGTCAGTGGTAAATTTTTAAAAACTCTTTCCTTTTTCTATGAATAAGACTTGGATTTTTCAAGTGTATAAAATGCTGGAGTAAAGGCTCTTCCTAGGGTCTTTGTCTCCTGTAGAGTTACTACCTCCTCAATAAGAGAAAAAGGTGCTCTTGTTTAAGGCTATGGGGGGCATACGAGCTTCCCATCCCCTCTCTTAAATTGTCTGCCTTTTTTCCCCTTAAAAATCCTGTTGAAAGGAGTGTATTTCTTAGAGTGAAATTCAGAGAGGAGGACTAGAATAGCTTCCTGCAGGCAGTTGCCAGGTTGATATATCAAAGCGATATTGCTTTCTGAATTGAGTGGCACCAATCAGCAGGAACTGTCAGTCTGGGGATATAATAACTGTGGTGCCAGTCGTCAGGAATCTAAATGAAAGTTTCAGCTGTAGCTGTATATTTAAAGTGCCTGTTGGCTCAGGGAGGGAAACAGGAAGGGGGAAGAGCTTTTCTGGCAGTGTCAAGGAAAGGATGGCATGTGAAGAAAAAATTGGTGAAGCACAGAGAACCTGAATTCTCCTCTGGGACCAGTATGAGAGTGAGATGACCGAAGTCATGGCATGGAAAGGATTTCACATCTGGACTCCCCTTAATTCCAAGCCCTGTTAACTATCTTTCTGAGGAGAAGGTGAAGATTTTTATAAGCCTGTCACATTTGTCATGCTGATACCCAACCAAACTGCCTTTCTGGACTGCAGTCCAAATATAGATCCCTGAAATATGTAGACACCTGATTTTTAAATTAAGTTCCTCAATTCTTACCAAAATGGTGACACAAACTCCCTCAGAGCTGGTGGAGCTTGTGGCCTTTCCTTCACCCTGCCCAGACATGGCTTCAAGCACATGGGGAAGCTGACAACACTTGGAGTGCCAGTTCAGGTGGGGAGGGCAAAGCAGTGGACTTAATCACAGCACTCATCCATCAACCATGGGGATGAGGGAGCCCATTTTCTCTTTCCCACAAAACTTCTCTGGTGTCTAGGCTGTCACAGTAGCCAGACTGTTTTGCCCCTTCTGTCAAAGCTGTTTCCTTAATATTACACAGGTGTGACTAGTATAAAAGTCAGGACTTTCTGGTGATATCAGAGAGATCAGGTTGTTTTCTGCTACCAGGGCTCTCTCAGAATATTATCATATTAACACTGCTCAACATAATGAAATACTGTTTGAGCAAGAGCAAACCCCTGGTTACCCCACCCAGGAGTGCCCAGAGCACCACACAGTGCAATTTGGAAATCCTGAGGTATTGCCACTCATGGTGCTACGACTGACATTGGAGACCTTTTGCAGGTCTAGGACTAAAATAACTGATGTAATCAGCTGGATCACCCTCCTCTGCGGGAAACAGGTCTTGGGATCAGTGCTCTTTTAATCAAATTCTTTTATGTGAATCATATTTCAATTGGATTTTGGTTTTTTAATAGTCTGCACTGCAAATATGAGATAAACCATTATATCCATGCAGTACCTATGACTAGGTCACAGCACTGATTCAGTTTTCTGCATATACAACTATGATTCACCAGGCACAGGAAAACTCTCCAACTGCAGCAATTCAGGCATCAAAAACAGGTAAAAGCTGTCTTTTCTGAACCACAAAAGTGAGTCTGCATCCCCAAAAATATCAGGCTGATTTAAGAATTATTGTGAGGGGTGCTGATCCTCAGCTTCAGGTTCTCCCATGCTGCAGATCTGTGACACTCAGCTGACTTGCAAAAGTGTCTGGAAAGCAGTTCTCCTGCTACATCAAGGAAAACATCACCATCTACTAAAAAAGGGTAAAGTGACATAATACATGACTTCACAATTCCTGATATGGAGTTTTTAGAACAGTAAGACAAGACACAATTCACAGGGAAAGAAAAAAAAAAAAAAAAGGGGAGATCAGAGGAGGACCAGGCACCTGGCCAAAATGGTTCTTCCCTAAAGGTCATAAACTGGAAGTATCTGTCATTCATCCAGCCATTTCAGTTATGAAATGAAAAATTCTGCCTTTAAACATATTTGGAGTTTACCCTCTTAAATTACACAAAATTGAAACTAAGTTGTCTAAAGAAGAAAACAGCTCTTAAAATAAATTTAGTTTAGAATAACTTTTAAATATATATTCTAAAAATTTCCCTCTCTTATTTACTTCTTCCAGTAATGAAAACAAGAAATCATGACATGTGTGGAGTGGGATTAAATGGACATTTGAAACATATTCTTTTCCTGGGAAAGAATCAGATAAAGTTAGTACAGGTCTGATTTCTCAGTTTATCTGAGCATGCTCTCTCAAAGATCATAAACACTGAAAAGGTGATAACCAGTTTAAAAGGATATGTAATACCGATTTTATAAATGGATTCAGGTTAACCAGCTATGACTGCAGAATTTCATACCATCTGTCCCCTTGGGGAATGCTCTGCAGTATTACTGAAGATTCATGGCAGATCTCATGCTTAGCCTCTTCAGGCTGTTTTGTCCTCCTGGATGTTGTCAATTGCATTTGCATTTCTTTTTATTCTCAGATTTTTCATCCTGGTGTCCAGTGAGGAACTGATTTTTGTGTACACATCCTGGAGCAGTGTTACAGGCAGATAGTTTCTATCCCAGTGCATCATTGGCTGTGTTAAAATTCTGGATTTCTTCCTTAAAGGATTTTGCCTAATTGCTGTGCCAGCAGTAGAATGATCTTTTTTATTATTCAGCTTTAGAACAGCTGTCAGAATAAGAAAGGATTATAGAAGATATCCAAAACTGTTTTTCATTAAATAATCAAAAGAAAATTCACTTCCTCAAAATGTTTGTGAAATATTTAACCTAGAAAAAAAAGGCCAAGCCAGTATTGAATGGCTGGAAATTTAAACCAAAAGTATTCAGAATGAAAATACTGTGCCAATATCTAATAGTGGCAGTAATTAACCTGAATATGGGAAAGCATAATAACCTTTAGTCTCTAAATCAAACTCATATCTCTTAGTGTTGACAATCCTACTTCAAAACAATTCCTTCATAATGATTATTGGCTCAGATTATCTGATTTGCACCATGTAAAAAATCAGAACATATGATAAGGGGCATTTCTAGACTAACATTTTCACCATGGTTTTGTTTGGAAGTTATTTTCTTTGTCTTTATGGATGGAATGAACCACATGGAACTAACATAGCTTAACTATTCAATGAAAATAAACAGCCAAGGATGAAAGGAAATACAGAAAGGTAAAGGAAAATTTAAGCTCTTGATTCTTATTTTTAATGTATGATATTTACATTTCCACTAGTTATCATTGCATCTGAGAGTTTATCAGGATATTAAGAAAGATAAGCAGTTACAGAAAGAGAACATCTACAAGTAATTTAATAATAGTGAGGAGATTTGGGGGAAAAAGGTCCCTGGTGACTCTGCAATTGTCTGTTACAGTGATTTATACACATTGCTCTACAGAATCACACCTGGTCTGAGAGGTGGATATGCCACAAAATGGATCATTGTCTGGATGGTCCAAAACTGTTATATTTTTATGATGCAGCTTTGTACTTTAAATATTTTCAACCTTTTTTAATAGTGCAAGAATTGTGATTTAAACATTTCAAAGTAATAAGAGTTATTAGATTGTAAATTATTGTACCAAACTAGCTACTTTTCTTTATATATTCAGTCCCCAAATATTTTCTTTTTGTTTGTTTGGTTAGGTTGTTTTTTTTTGTTTGAAAGGCAGAGGCCATTCCCTAAAAGATGTAAGGATAGTTTCAAAGAATATAATGCTTCCAGGCAAGCTTCAAAGTTTTTGATTTATAAATTATGCTCCCATTTAGCTGAGCATTTGGCAGTGTCTTAGCTCACCTCAGTAATTCCATTTGCCAATTTGATCTGCCATTTGATTGATTAATGAGAAACAGAACTGTCCTCTTACAGCGTGAATACTCTGAATATTAGAAATTTCATGAGGTTGTCATATAAATACACTCGACTTTATTTAGAGGGGTCCAGGTAGGCTGTTGGTTCCTTGAATTTTGATATATCTGTTTATTTACAGCCTTAATTTTATTAGCTGTGTTGGCAAAGGAGTGTGAATTGCTTGGTGGAAACAAGGGTATTTTTCAGGACCTTGTCAATTGTTCCTGTCTTTAACAGAAAACTTGCTGTAGATGAGCCAGACATCAGAGATATAGAGATAAGTTGAAGGAACTGTGTAATTTAGCCAGCACTTTGGTAGACAAACATAATTTTTTAGCAAATTATTTGATTATTTAAGACCAAGTAATGAAGTGACACACATCAACTGTCTTCAGTTCTCTGTTGACTGCTGCAGAAACCACCACCATTGACAGAGTGAGTGGTGATGCTGAGTTAAACTCATCTGCTGCTTTGCATTGCTCATGTAAGGAGACAGAACGCAAGTGGAAAGACTCATCAAGAAACCAGGCTCTGAGTGTGCAAGAGCAGTGCTGTGGGGTAGTGCTTGGCACGGAAGAAGAGACACTGAGTCCATAAGAGACAGCAGGTTTGGGCAGTGAGCATCTGCACTGAAAAGTCTGTGGGAAGGGTCCAAGGCTTTAAGTATTACAATGAGGAATGCAGTATTTGGAGTGGGTAAAGGCACAAAGACAAACAAATTAAATAAAAGTGTTGACTTGGTAGAAACTTTCATTATCTTTATTTTTGAGGAACATATACTGACATGATCTAAATAAGCTCTCTGCTTTGAGGTTAAAAGTTGCCAGGAGGAATATAACCCTGCAACCAGTTAAGGCCATAACAGTTAGCTTCCCATCTCCTTGTCTGGTGAAGGGCTAATGTGACAGCTGCCATGAGGCATCTACGGTTATTCTAAAAAAATACCAAGAGGATGTAGGAAGACGTAGACGTATAAGTGAATGACAATAACTTCTCTTTAGTTTTCTTCCTCATCATGTCAAGGCTTTTTGCTGAACACCTGATGCCACCTGCTTCCCTCCAGCTGTTCCCAACAGGAAGACTGGGGAGGTTCTGTTGCAACCATGCATCACTTTGCTTATGAGCAAACAGAGCCACACTGCTCTGTCTTCAGTGAATTATACTGCAAATCAGCTAGATTTAGGATCAACTTCCAAAACAATTTAAAGGTTGGACCTAATGCTGAGTTTTGTGTAATGTTCATATTTTACTTCTAGTGTTGTCTGATCATATGAAAGATGTCAACCTACCATCATCCCCTAGTTTCTCCGTGAGCTTAAAGAGTGGACTCAGACACTCAGAATAAAAGTTGCACGACATGGACCACTTTCTGGGATGGCTCAATTTTCTTACGTAAGTTTCCTCAATGCATCTCTAACAGAGGTTGAAAGGCTTGTGCTGAGGAAGACAGGATTTCTGTAAGAGAAAGAGTGGTCTTGCAATCAAGACAGTCTACCAATAATTCTGCACCAAATGTACATACTAAATAAATTCTACAAAATATGTGGTCTGTGGTGTCTCAAGTTAGCTAATTAAAGGCTAATTTCAAGCCTAATCTGTCTGCCTTTTTTCAATGAAAAAATTCTGCTAGTATCACCCCTCACACCACAAAATACTGCAAAAATAAAATTTGCAATGAGTAACACCACAGAAAAATTCCCTGAGTACATCTATAATTCTGTCTCATGGAAAGGTTTGAGTAGCATAAAATAAATGTGTCCATGGGGCATGCACGGAAATATGAGGGTAAAACAAAAATATTGAAGAGCCACTCAATCGCTGAGTGCTGTCCAGCCAGGGCACTGAATGAGACACTCTTGCAGAAAAAACTGTGGATGATCCTCAGTCAAACTGCCAAAATTCATACACAGCAAAGGGACAGCCCAGGGCTGTACAAACAGAAATGGAAAGGGATACACAGAAAGCTTAATTCTGGCATTTTGTAACTTCTCAGTGCTTGCTTTGCAACCTTAATGTAATTTTATTGGGTATTTTTTAGAACATAAGGTTGACCAGAGGTGAAGGGTATCCTCATAGCGTTATTGAAGTTCTACCGTCACCTGCATATTTTTTACATATTTTCAGAAAAAGCCACTTTCATTTTAATGTGCTGCAATTGTCCTGAGCTCCTGTTGAAATTATCTCCCGATTCAGTAGTCTTAGTGGATAGCCATGAGAGGAAACCCTTCATAGTTTGATGTTCACTGTATTATCATCATTATAATTTTTTCCATAGAACGTATGTTCACTCACCTTGGATGACACATAATTTTCACTAGAATTTGATTTCTTCTGTTCTGATTAGCGCAGGTCTCAGAAACCATAGGAAGCAAGCAATTGTGAGCTCATTCAGGCACATCTTGCATCTTCAGTGAGGGAATTGACTGCAGTAGCCAACACCAATCTAGGTAAGACACACGCATCTTAGCCCTGATACAAGTTGGTCCTGCAGAAACTCTTGCTCCATGATAGGTGCAAGGCAGGGCTGCTCCCTAGTTCCAGCCCCAGGGAATTAGCTTGCTGCAGATACAGATGGCAGCACGTTATGCTCATTTAAGAGTGGCAGGAGCTGACACAGCAGCATGTACTATCATGCAGGTGAACAGAGGGTTCATGCTAAGCTGACCAGAGGTTCTCTTGGGAGTCCTGTTTTTCACTGTTCCTGTGTGATCTGGAAATGGGAAAAAAAAACCCAAAAAACCAGAATCAGACCTAATGTTTCTTAACACATTTCATTTGGTCAAATATGAGGTCTTTTTCCAAAATATGTTACAGTTTTCTCTACCATGTCAGTTGAAAGAAGAGAAAGCATATATTCTCAGTGAATGTTGCAAATGTGCCCTACCAGCTTGGTGCAATATTCAAAGGATGAGAACTGACAGTTCATCCTCTTTTGCTCTAATATGCTGAATCTGAATGCCCTAAAGTGAAGAAAGCTAGAATTTCAATTCAAAATTCAACACCCACATCCCTAAGTTCAAGAACATTTGGATTGGTTTTTAATGTTCATTCCTTACAGGGATAAAAACAATTTGCTCTGAAGCCAGAAAAATCTGGGGTCCTCTCTGCTCCTTCTTACTGTTGTCTGGCAAATCAATCTCATGCCTAATTGAAGACTGCACCCACAGAATATTAAAGGTGGGGAGTGTGCACTGCACTTTGAGTGACACCTTGGTGTGATGGATGCTTTCTGACAGTGCAAACACAGTGAAAGGATAACATCCATCCTCTCTCATCACAGGACCCTGACAGCAGTCAGACAGTGGGCGTCCTGTGCCAGCCACTGATTGTGCTGCCCAGTCTGGTCTGACTGTCTCTTTATGCCCACGTGATGTGGGGGGCTGCTGAGCAAACTCCTCTGTAGCTGTCCCTTCCCTGCTCCTCAGTTTAATACCGCTGGAATGTGAGCTAGAGCTCTCTATCTGCTCAAGAAGCGTTACATGGCATTGGAATTCAGAGACTCTAACCTAAAAGACTAATTAAACAGATTTTAATCATTGTCAGCCAGTATTCAGAGGAAGAAGTCTTAGAAAAGGAAACATTAACTACACAGGGAAAATGTTACAAATAATATAAAATAATAAATATTATCTGTAATGCTTTGCACAACCAAAAAATAAGATGGAGTTAGCTACTAAAGATAGTATGGTTCTTCCTACACAGATACGGTTCTTTTCTTCTCCTACCTCTATTAATAGGATTGCAGCTGCAATATCCATTTACATAGCATTTATATTGCATTAAGACTAAAATAATTTAGTGCCCATGCAAATTCAGTCCTCCACAAGTTTCTTTAAGAGGTGGTTTCTTGGTCTCTCCAGGATATAGATAACAACCTGTTGCTGGGTTCCACAGCTGAGAAAGAAAGGCAGCATCTCAGTCAGTCCTTTCAATGTCCTCCTGACTCATGTTATCAAATTCTTTTAAGTCCCCACATTCTGACTAACATGTTAATGACTGATGACCCTTTACTAAACAGTTAACACAGAATGTTGGATTAATCAAATAAAAAATCTCTTTCTTGTATCTATAGGGTTTCACTTGAGAACCTTTATCACTAATGCATGCATTAGTAGGGCTACAAAATATTATCATCTTCCCATAAACTCAGGTTAAATAAAATACTAATATCCACATGAGCATACCATCACCTCAGGTGCACCTGCCTGCATTCTTGTCTGGAGACATAGAATTCCAGCTTAAAAACAGTGAATAGGGAAACACAATCTGTAATCTATGGAGATCACAACTAGTTTATTGTGCACCCTATCTGGTCCATAAAACAACCCATGGTAGATCAAAACTCACTCACAGCAGAGAAAGAAAGCCATTATATGTATCTGAAGTGGTGAAGGTAGGGACAGAAGATAGAATTTACAGTGAATTCGTTTGAGTTCTGCTCTGCTCAAGCCTTTTTTTTGCAATCTTTTTTTCTCTCCACTTTGACTGGAAAAGCTCCTGAAGGGTGAGCATGTATGTCTCGAGGGAATAATCAACCACAATCTTCCTCAGATAGCGCCAGAAAAAGCTATCAAACATGTCTGAAGATGACCATCCTCCACTCCTGATTTTTCTGAGTCTCATAGTTGAATGCCCCAGCCCCTTTACGTGTGGGTAGGTATCCAGAATATTTCAACCAAGATCCACCTTCCTCTTTAGCTGCTTTTTTTCTGTCCTGTGGCACAAATTCAAATGCTTGAAGTACCAAAGCATGTAAACTACACCATTAGATCTGTTCCCCTTTATCTACTCATCACCTCTGCTCTTACATTGAAAGAAATACCTATTTTTGGAGCGGAGCCATCTATTTGAATCTGAGCACTTAACAAAGCAGGGTCAAAGTCAGTAGCAGAGACTCCCTGGGGACTCATTAGGACTTCCAAAATTGTGTGTCAATGAAGTATGGGTGTATATATATGCTACTGTAGCTCAGAAATCCCAGTTTAACTGTATGTACATTGAAGCTCAAAATAGAAGTGAGCATCTTTGCAATCACACTCAAAGCAGAAAGATCTGTTTCCATTAATTATGATTTTTTTTCAGCTGAAACAAGCTGAATCACAAAATTTTGCTTTAACTACAGCTTATAAAAAATCTTCCTCTATTCTTTGTTCACCAGATGAAGATTCAAGGTGGCTAAGTAGGACCTGAATATATGTGTCTTCATGTGAAACAGATTCATTGGTGCTGGAGTAATTTAAGGACTTCCTTTAAGCTGTTACTAAAACTACTTTCCAGGATGACCCATGCAGGACAAGCTACAGGGTGAGAAAAATTAACAGGAAGAGGCAGTTTGTTTTAAATTTTGTTCATCTATTTCCTTTTTTCCACACTGCTAAATAATAAAAAAAACCAGAACAACATGCCCAATGTTACTTCAGCGTACCACCAGTGCTACTACCAGTGCTGATGGGCTTAGCCTCAGCAAGGAGTGGATTTATAGGTCACTTCATAACGTTGTCTCTGCTGTTTATTCCTCATAAGGGGGAGGACTCCTGCTCTTCCCCTGCTCCGGGGGGGGGTCCCTCCCACAGCAGACAGCCCTCCACAAACTTCTGCAATATGAGGTCTTTCCCATGGGTTTAGTTCTTCAAGAACTGGTCCAGCATGGGTTTTCCATAGGATTACAAATCCTGCCTGCAAACTTGCTCCAGTGTGGACTCCTCTCTCCGTAGGTCCTGCCAGGAGCCTCCAGCATGGGCTCCTCACAGGCTCACAGCCTCTTTCATGCGTCCACCTGCTCCAGTGTGGGGTTCTCTGTGGGCTGCAGGTGGGTGTCTGCTCCACCATGGACCTCCACAGGCTGCAGAGAGGAACAGCCTGACTCACCATGCTCTGCAACAGGGGCTGAAGGGTCTACTCCGGAACATGGGGCACCTCTTCCTGCTTCTTCACTGACCTGGGTGCCTGCATAGTTGCTCCTCTCATGTATTCTCCTTCTTCTCTCCAGCTGGCACTGCTACTGGGCAGCACATTTTACTCCTTCTTAACTGTGTTATCCCAGAGGCACAACCACAGCACTGACGGGATCAGCCCTGGCCAGTGGTGTGTCTGTCTTGGAGCCGGCTGGCGCTGACTCTGTTGGACATGGGGGAAGCTTCTGGAAGCTTCTCACAGAGCTACCCTTGTAGCCGCCCTGCTATAAAACCTGGCCACACAAACTCCCCCTCACAGATATTCTGTTGCTTCTGTGCTGTATTTTTAGCCTCATACAGATGTCTCAGATACGCAAATATAACAAATTACACTTAAGACCTTCATTTGCTTAATCTGGAGTCTAAAACACTAGTTCACATGGAGATAACTAAAGTTTGTGAGAAAGGATGGCAGTGAGCTGGTTTACATTTAAACTGAATTAAAACCAGGGTCATATATTTTTTTCCTCGGAAAGAATTTGAGCTGTTGCAAAAAGCCTTGAGGAGAAGAAAAGTTACAATGAAATGAAAAAAGTTCTTTTGACTTTTGATCGCTATTAAGATCTTTATGGCTCAGCAGCATTTATAATTTTGCATGCCAGTTCTGTGGAAACCTAGAATTAATGGAACACTGTTTAACATTTGACATCATATTTGTTTATTTGAATATTTTTACTCAGGTCAGCTTCATTATGTCTTATTATTTTCATGTTTCAGCCCTAAATTATCAGCATGAGGATCAATTAAAACACTATATTTTCCTGTGTAAAAAGAAGTTCATGGAAAAGTGATAGTGCTGAAACAGCGAAAATATTTTTTTCCATAAAAATAACCTTTTCTGCAGCAGTCTCGCTGATAACTTTGTTAAATTATGGAAGATCTCATAATACCCATAAATGTGCATATAGGTCTTTTGTGCCTGTGCTGTCCTGGAATATTTGCACTTACCAGAGTCAGGCTATGAAAAAAAGGACTCTTTTTTCCTCATTAATCGAGACTAATATTCAGAGAAAGACAAGTGTTCTCAGGTGGCTTGGCTTTTAAGTGACTACCTTGAATTACTGAGATCTATTCAAAAGTACCAACTTTCTCTCTGAGAGCTGGATCCTATTAAACTTTCCCTTTTGGGCAATCTAAACTGGTTAAATTAAATCTCACGTTAAAGCTAAATGTAGATGTATGTTAATGACATTTGTTGCAACTGGAGGTAGAAAACATCTAGCAATGCAGGGATGTTTCCTTTTGCTTTCATATGATGCATTCTTTGTGCACATGCAGGTTTTTTCTCCCAAGTACCAAGGCTACCAAAGTTGCACCAAACTTGAGAATCAGGCAGCTGATTCCATCTATCTTCCTCAGTGAGAACAATGTCTTTGGATTCTTGTGGAGTACAGCCCTGCATCTTTCTTCTGGTTTTTGACTTTGCACTGCATACAGCTGTTCAGTGGGTCACCACACCACAAATGTCACCAAGCAGGAGCAGAAATAGGGTATGACCCTGCAGTCTGGTGGGGTCCTCAGAGGAGCTCCACAGCCGGGCACCCTGCATGTCTGCAGGTCATCAATGCCCCATAAGCTGACCTACAGCCACACTGCTGGCTTCTGGAAAAGGGTAGGAAAAGAAGATGGTTGAGTTCTGAAAACAGGAGGGCTAAAAGGTGCTCTTCCTTCACAGAATAAAAGCTTGGGTAGATGAGTCTATCAGTAGGATTTTAAAAATCATCTCTGACAAGAGATGGCAATACAACATTTGTTTCTTCTGGTAGATTTTGCAATTCAGATTTAAGCTTGTGACACTTTAGTGTATGAGAAAGCTGTCAGAAGCATTTTAAGCATAAGTTATTTTTCTCTTTCCTAGGCTGTGTTAAGGTAACCTGGGTTTGTATCTTGAAGAATTAAAGTAGAACATTTTGTATCATTCTGAAGTATTTTTTAAATATTGTTTGTAAGACACTGCTTTATGTTGCATACGTGATGATGAGGTAATTTTTATTAGTATTCACTTGATATAACCTAATTTATTCATTGCTTAATCACCCCTGAGAAATATGCACCCCTCCAAGTGAGATGACTAAACAGTACACACTGCTATCATACATTCTCTCTCCATGAGATTCCAAAAACATTAAATGCATGGGCAATATGTTTCTCACTCCAAGATTAATCTGTGCAGTCAGGGAGACTAGAAGATATGAAAAGGCTGATGCAATATACAGCAATTCATTTCAGTGAAGTATTTCTACACGACTGTTGATAGAGAACAAAGCTGGAATTTGCTAAAATGGTTGTATATGGTATGCACTTGCCTTGCAACAGCAGGAAACTTTTAGCAGTACAGCAGCTTTTCTTAAGCCAAGATGCAGCGAAGTTGGCAGCTCAGCCCCATTCAAAGTGGTGCTAGACAAGATGCAGAACCACAGGGTTTGGACAGATGTACCACTGACAGATGGTGCTGAGATTAGTCATTATCAATCAGCTTCAACTTGCATTTATTTCTCTGGTTCAATGCCAGTCAGCAATGAACCCTGACTGATAATGCCTTATTACAGGCTAATATTTATTAAGAGTTGCTGACTCCCTAGAGGATGAAGTGGAGGCACAGACCCTGCTCACAGGAAAGGACAGACATAACAGACCGAGTTTGCTCATTATCACTAGGACTGATGCTTACAGCTCCAGCATCAGCTCTGCCAGTGCCACTCTCTGCAGAGGGATCAAGGGTTGCATACAGGTGGAAAGACCAGCTGCCACTTCTCTCAGAGGGATTTCCACCCAGTTAAGGCCAAAGTGTTCTTTTTGCGATAGCATAAGAGGAGCATAAGTAGGCACTGATATATAGAAATCCGGGAATGGCAATTATATTAGTGCAATGCCCACTGTGTCTCGGGAATAAAAAGAAGTACATGTACAAGTACCTATACAGATACACATGTGTGTGCCACTTATTGTATAAAGACGTGTATAAGAACGTAGATGGGTCTGTATATTTACCCCTCTGTCTGTATATGCCTCTTTGTCCACTATACAATCTTATGAAGTGGCAGTAACATAGTAGGACTGGATTCACAACATCACCTGTGATCACACATAAAGTTTTAATATAATATTAAACTCATCCCCCACCCCAAATCTACAAGACCGTAATAAAAACCTAAACATTAATATACTAGATTCAGACTTGATTTACTCAACTGAAGTTCACACCAAGACTCAAGTTTCTCCCTTGACATCATAGAGATTGAAAATTTGATGCTAAAAATAAAGATGGTTATCCTTACAGTCTGACTAGTATCTACAAATTATATTAAATTCCTCTTGAGAAAAAAATAAATTATGCTATAAGCAGTAGACAACATACCCCATCTTCATTCTTGAGGTGCGTTGGAAAAGTTTTCTAAAATCATCATTGCTGATATTGACTGGAATAAAAATAAAGCTATAATAGATAGCTGGTTTAACAAAACTGTCCTAGCATGTCTTTTATTTGATAAGGATTAAAAGAAAATTACTGCATAGTGCAATTTACTCAAGTCAGCACAGTAGTAAGAGGAGTCATTTTATCAACAGGATTAAGTCTCACAATAGAATAATCCATAATGGAAGTTACAGGAATGGAGCAAAAGAGAGAGCTAAAAAGGTTGTTCTTTTTTCTCAAGAGTTATAAGGAGATGATCTAATACTATGTTTTCATAAGCAGAGATCTTTCCCAAAGCATTTCCTAGGATCATTTCTTTTATATTTAATGAATTTCAGGAAGTGAGGAAGGTTGATGTTTTATGCTTAATGTAGTCCCTGAAGAGCAGAATACAGCCATGAAGATATTCTATGTATCTTGTTTTATAGCTGACAGATATGCTATTTTTTTCTTGAACAAAGACTCTACAGCAATTTATGAATGCAGTTAAATGTTCAGACATTTCAGTGCAGGAGAGGTTTTACCCATGCAACTGAGAATATATGGAATTTATTAACCCCAGGTTCTCAGCAGAAGCCTGTTTCCAAAGCTGTGTTTGTGAACTGATTTCTCTCCTGCAGATAGCTAGGGTTTCATCAGCTCCCAGACTCATTTAATACCAATACTGCCCAATGCAGGCTGTCCAGCTGCCTCTCCCAGGATGGAAGAGCCTTTCAGCAAGGGAGGCACAGTGGGATGCTGCAGTCTGTGTTGGGAGGTGAAGTTCAGTGAGAAAGCCCAGTTCACAGGAGAGACCACCACTCAGCAGCACCTCCTGTGAGGCAGCACCCAAGAATCAAGTAATTTCTAACACAGGAATTTTTCTGCAAGCTAGGAAGCCCAGGAGGATTCAGAATCCCTGCAGATGCTCATGGCACTTCCATAGGTACTTTTCAAGGCTAATGTAATCTAAATTTAAAAAAAAGAAACAGCCCACTTTTAAAATAATTACCTACTCAGAGTTCATTCTTCAATAGAATATAACAAATCTGTGCAATTAGCTGGTCAGAAAAACACATCTAATTTTTCAATGGGAAATACACAGAAGGAAGGTACTATCCTTAATTTCTCTTTTTTAAAATCACAAACATTTCAAGTAAATAACCAGCTAGTAGAAAAAGAAAATATTTGAAACATTGTAATTCACTGACAATCATAAGAAAATAATCTGAAGGATCTCATGTGTTATAAACTGCTTTATGTGCAAAATATTGCATTGGGTCATTTACTTAATAGCTGAAACACAAGCTCAGCTGACAACTGACACCGTTATTTTGGGGAAATGACTTATTTACGAAAGCAGTTTTCCTGATATTTTCTAAAATCCCACACAGGCTAATGCAATTTGGAAAAAAAGAATAAATTGAATTGATTCCAGAGAAACATACCTGAAAAAAGATTCATAGCTTAAATAATAGAGGTCTG
The DNA here is from genome assembly GCA_013397935.1 of Dasyornis broadbenti. NCBI lineage: Eukaryota > Metazoa > Chordata > Aves > Passeriformes > Dasyornithidae > Dasyornis > Dasyornis broadbenti. Next base: position 2,308,180 of record VZRN01004857.1, read on the forward strand.
AACTTGCAGCACTGACATAGATAAATAGGTTGCCTAGTAGGTTGTTTACTGTGCTATTGGACCTGGAGCATGATAAAGTAAGCGGAAAAGGGACTGCATAAGCTTTATCTCCATAACAACCAAGAAAAGAACGATTACAAAAGAGCATGGAAAAGCCACCTTCACAAAACAGGCTTTAACCTTAGAGCAATGGGAGCAGCACAGCACAGTACTGCTGATGTCTAAATAAGAAAAGACAGTCTTGGCTCAAAACTATTGCATCTCACACCAAGTTGGATGCTGCAGTTGGAATAATAAAACTGCAAAGCTATCTAATACAGCAACCATATGGGAAAATAACTTCTTTTAGAGGAACTGAATTATGATCAGTATGTTACAGAGGAAGGAAAGATAGCAGTGCATTAAAGTGGCTTTCAAAATATACCTTTATATCAAGAAATCATTCACGCACTACTTTCCTTTAGCATGTTTCAGTGTATTAAGACATTCTAAACTTAACTACTTTTTCTTTGTTTTCTTTGATTTGAAAAGCTCTTCACTGTAGTTTGACCTAGCTGGGTGAGCTCTTTTAGGCTTTACAAGAAAGACAGCATTCAAAAACAGTCTTCACAGAAACCTCCTAGCTGAATAAAAAAAAAAAGGGACAGACTTTTGAAATGAAGAAGTCATTGGGAAGGTAGACTCACAACCTGAACCTTTCCTACTCAAAATGTTACTGAAACTCCTGCTGGCTTTAATGAGCATGGGATCAAAACCTTGGTTTTTCTCTTTGGCTACAAATTAAGCTCTTTGATGTTAAACTACTTTTAAGGGAAAAGTGAAGCTTTAAGTACAGGCCTTCAGTAAGGCAATGTCTAGAAGAACCTTACTTTGACCAAAATACCTGGGGGCATTTTTCTTCCCCCCAGGTACAATAAGTTATCAATGGAAATAGTGCAGACATGCTACTGGTATACGTAGCCATGCGGAATGGGAACAGCTACCCTGACTGCCATTAACAATTTAAGTCAGCTCTTCCCTTCTCTGGCAACCCACAAGCTTTTTGCATGGTCTCTCTCACACACTGTCATTCCAGTGGGTTAGAGGCATAATGACAATTACATTCCCTTGAAGAATGTAAAAGCTTTTTTATCTGTGACTACATTTACTTGGAAAGAGAAAAATCCAACCGGAAATGGCTATTTGGTTTGGATATTTTCCCTAAGCTGTTTAATGCTTGAAAGATAAAGGGATTTTCTTTTTTTTCTTCATCAAATAGAGGTTCTAGTAAACAAGAAGTCATGGCACAGCTTTTCATAGAAACATAAATCAGTCTGGAGAAAAAGAAAAGGCAATTTTCAATAGTATAGCACTTTATTAAAAATTGTTCCAATATCTCTAGAAAGAAATCCTTACCCATGCAGCAGATCCTGTGTCCCTGCCCTTCCTACCTTGGATCCAGCCTGTGGTAGAGGGCAGTCCTTGTGCCTATGGCACCACAGCACAGCAAGATAGGATGTTTGCCTCCGTTTCCTTGTTTGTGTGCACTGCCCTTCCACAAAACAAAAAAAATCTTGCCTGAACTGATCATATTTATCTCATTATTAACCTACCCACTGCTAATATACCTACATGAAGAACTTTCACAACGACTTTCAAACCAAATACCAATTAAATTTTTTCTAGGCAGGCATGCTACAGGTATCTGTACAATGCAAACAAACTGAGAGTGGATAAAGCTACAAAAACTGCAATAAGCAAATATGTGGGTAAGATCTATTCAAGCACTAGTTGTTCAAGACATTATTTATTATTCTTTTCCTTGCTGCCGTATGTTTCAATCAAGTCATAAGTTCATTATTATCTGTGCTAAAATACTGGAATTGCAAAATTCTTTTCCCAAAATAATGTATAAGAAATACAGTTGCAAAAGACCTGTCAAGGCAGATGTGTCATATTTACTGTTTCAGTATTACTTTTACACTGAAACATGTAACTTCAAATGTATTTTTATCAATATTGCCTTTTTTTCTCTTTTTTTTTTTTCCTTTTTTGTTAATTTTCTTGCTGTGCCCACTGAGTGTATGATACTAATCAAAGGAAAATGAAAAACTAATATTTAGCAGATGCAGGTGTAAAGCTCAGCTATGCCTCTGCAGCAAGACCAGCTTATTCAGGTATTCATACTGAAATACAGCCTACCAAATTGACTCTGCATCCAGAATGCTGAAAGTGGCTGGTTTTCAGTACTGACCATAGCCCCATTTAAATCCCACACATCTCCAAGAGAGAGTGAGAGAGGTCAGAGGAGACTGAGATGCCTTTGGAGGCCTTGATCATCAGGAAATGCTTAGTAATCTACTAACTCCCCACCAAAAAATGACTAGTTGATTTTGAATCTTGAGTCACTAGACATCACCAATTCATGCCCAATCTTAATGTTTCAAAAAAATACAACTAGTCACATATTTGAACAATTGCATTCAAATGACCAGAATTTTGAGAAATACAATGTTTCCAGAGCCATTTCATATGTGGCTTTTTAAATTAGCAGCATTTATAGAATATATATTTATATAACAGCACAATTCTACTAGTCATGTGGTTTTGTATATTATGGTAATAGCAATACAAGATTAGAGAAAACAGTCACTACAACACAGGATACAATTAGATTAATATGTTAGGTTGGAATAGTAGCTCAGTTTTGAAGCTGAAATCACTTTACCCCTCAATGGTTTAGACAGCAGAGTATCATCTTTGAGTAAAGTCAATGAACTGTTGTACTGCCTGTTCAACGTACCTCCAGCACACAGACACCAGAAAGCCAGAAAAAGAAAGATGGATGGATGGATGGATGGACGGACGGACGGACGGACGGACGGACGGACAGACAGACAGACGGATAGATAGATAGATAGATAGATAGATAGATAGATAGATAGATAGATGGATAGATAGATAGATAGATAGATAGATAGATAGATAGATAGATAGATAGATAGATAGATAGATAGATAGATAGATAGATAGATAGATAGATAGATAGATAGATAGATAGATAGATGGATGGATAGATAGATGGCAGTATTCAGCTCTACATGGTTTTTTGTTGATGTTGAGATGTTCAGCACTTTCCCAAACCTTCTGTTTCCAGAGCTACTTTATTACCTGAGAGTCTCTGGTTTCATTAGAAAAACATAAACTTTCAGTTCTCAAGAGTTCAGAGAAAAGCTTAGCAATTTTAACTGTCATGACTTTAAAAGTAATCTCATTTATTGGCAACTTTCCCCTTGATTTTTTCATGTTTTAAGCTACTGTCTTCTAACTATTTTCTATAATGATGGTGACCCAGAATCATCTGTGCCAAGCTTGATTTTGACAGAAAATTGAATTGACACCAATGATATGCAAATATTTATATATCTATGTGTAAATTTATCTCTATATATTTTATATAGATATGTAGTTTGCAAAATGTGGTAGCATGCATAAAATAGCTTACAGCTGATGAGGTAGTTATTCTAGCCTTAATTCAATACTATTAATTCAGTGAGAAACTAGCAACATTTAAAATGCTTGCAGAAATTAGGTGTTCTAGATTTGAACAAAAACATCAAAATTTAACCCCAAACAAAACTAAGTTGTATAGAATGTTCTAGCACTGACTGTTTATTTTACTTTTATTCTCTCAAATAAAACTTTTTGATGGTTCATTTATTAATAATCTTGTGCATATTTTGAGAAGTTCAAAGGTTCCCAGCTTTCATCTGAAATATTAAGCCATTAGAATTAGAATTAATATGTGAATGGGAAATGAGCTTCTGTGCTCCCTCTCTTTCTCTCTTGTCCATGTATATGTCACATGAATCCTGTGCACTATTTATTAACCCATTGAGGAAAGTCTGAATTGTGAAACTAAAATGATTTGTAGAGACCAGGCTATTGATGATAAGTGATATTCATTTTGATAACTACTTTGCTTGAAAATAGAAGCAATCTTGAATGCTTTTTTATTTTATCTTTTTGACATGGACTAACTGATCTGAATTTTATAACATTAGCATAACTTTATTATAATAAAAAACTTCATGTTTTAAATGCAATGGAAAATACAATTAACCTAAGAGGGGGAAAAGGCCTTTCTTAATTGAGTAGCTGACATAAGAGTCAGATGTTGCTAATAAAATACATTTAATAGAAACTCAGTTTAGTTTTGACTACAAAAAAGAATTGATGGCGAACATTCTTGATGAGTCATACATATTTTTCATAAAATAAAGGGATTGTGCATCTTGAATGACTATGTGTTTTTCATTTTACAAGCCTCTTGATATAAAATTAGATATCATATATATCTCCAAGTCCAGATGGGCCAAACTGGAGTCAGTTGAACCTCAGGCAATGAGAGGCCTCCATAAAACTGTTGTCTTTTCTTTCCAGGAGACAAGGAAAAGCTGATATGGTATTGTGTCCAAATGATCCAGTATTTAGTCCTAGACTAGCTGCTCAGTTAGGGAAAGGCACAGATATACAGCACCTCCTCTGAATTCATCCAGCCAGGATGATGAATTGATGCAGTCTGCATTGGGCAGACGATGTCAAAGAACGCAACCTGACCCAATGGTTTCAGAAAATTGAACTGAAATGGCCACATTAATTCAGATTTCATCTAAGAAAGATTTTGTGTTGCCTATGCTGTCATCTGTGATGAAGATAACATCAAGGCAGACCAGATCCAGTATTGACAAGTGTGACTAATCAGTGAGCACCTCGAGTCTGTGGCATCCCCTGTTCCCACTAGCACTGTTGTGCTCACTTTGCACCACAGACAAGAAAAGGGCACAGAGATCTCATCTTAGGAAATTTTTCATGCTGGGTGATGCCTGTGTCCAATTAGTCTTTTTGGGAAAAGATGCAGTCCTTTCGAATAGTGAGAGCAGATGCAATATACAGCTTTACCTACGTGAAGCCTGGCAGTCTGACTGGAAGCCTCTGCTGACCTCACGCTTCCAAGGTGGCAGCTGACATCAGTTGGAAGAGTTAATTCCTATCTCTGACATGAAATTTTATCAAACCTGTGAAAATTTACGCAAATTCAGCCAAGTGATAAATCTCTGGAAAACTTCCAATCCAAGGACTTTTTTGCTCAATTTCCTGTCTCTGACAGTGACCAGTAGCTTGAGGAAAAATATCAGAAAAGGGTAAGTGTGTGGTACTCCTTCTTGGCATTCATCCAAGCTTTGGACAAGACATTGAGGTTAGAAAACGATCTTGATGCAGCCTTCATTTCTGAAAGACAATTTCATGTGCTTTGGGGGCTCACCTAAGGTCTCACAAAGATCAATTGAATGAAAAATTTGAAGAAAGAAATACTTTCTTTTTTTTACAGAATTGGAAGGGTTGAAAGGAGCTAAAGTGCAATCCAGACATGCAAGAAAAAGAGGGGGAGGGGGAAGTAGAGGAAAAAGTATAAAATATAATTTTCTCATAGGATCACTTATCATACAATTAATGGCTATAATCATAAGCTTTCACAAGGAAAAAATAAAATTTCCAAGGCAAACTATTAGCAACTGTTTTCCAATTATCATGTAACCAAAATACCATTTCTTAATAAGCAAACTTGGTTACTGACCAGAAGTTAATAAAAAAACCATTAAGTAATACACAGAAGAAAAGACAGTGAAAAGAACATGTTTTACTTCAGTAATTTATAATGACTGTATAATTAAAAAAATTTAAAAGAATTTTTAAGGCAAATGGAATTGGATTCCGGTTTATTAATATACCTGCAGTTTTGGAAAGAAAAGAAACCCAACTAAACAATTTATTTTTAATCAAATAAAGAGTGAGAAATTAGACTTTCTTTCTCTAAATCTTCGGTAGGGTCGTCTCAAAATATACAAGGACATAAGACAACATCTCTGCTGTTTTCTTCCAAATGCCAGACTAGGATTTGATCCATATTGCATACAAAAGCATACAATGACAACATACATATAACAGCTCTGTGGAATAAATAATAAGAAAAAGGTAGAGATAGTTCTATAATTCCACCTTGAAAATCTGTTTTCTTCTTTTGTGAATATAAGGTCAATCAATGTTATTATGATTTAATAACCCATATGGATCACCTTTTTAATACAGAGAAAAGAAATGCCTCCTTCATGTATAAAGGTCAATTATGCCTTGAAGGCTTGTAGAAGTCAGTGTAACAGTGATAATGAAAGGTTACAATTTAGATGAAGTCTAGCTATATAAGTTAAAATCCAATAATGAAAACTTGAGAAGTGCTCCAGATAAACCCAACAGTTGTAACTCTAATAAAAATAAAAAAGTCCTTCCAAGTAGCTTCTTCAACATTAAGAAAAATTAATATAAATTTTGTGTTTGAGATCAATCCTTAAGTCTGCTCAGAGAGATAACCAAATTACAAACTTATTAAAAGGCCATTTGAGCCTCATACCCATGCATGAATGCATATTTTAACTGGAATTAAAAATGGTCACCTGATCTCATATTCAGTAAATAAGTTGAAAGTAATTTTCCTGGTTAAAGTGGTGCCCACTAATGTTACTACAGATAAAAGTCTGACAGCATTTTCATCATTTTCATCATGCAACCCTATTTTTAGAGATTTAATGCAAGTTGGCTGTCAAATCCAGTTCATCATTGAAATAAGAAATACAGTGACTCAGACCAGTGAATGTGCCTTAATACAAGGAAAGGAAAGAAAAGAAACCTTGTGTTTAACAGTATTTAGGTTAAGACATGTAAACCAAATGTTTTTAAAGGAAAGGCTAGCAACGGAGTAAACTTTTAAACTCAAGTAAGTTTGCAGGACCCTGTTCCAGTTGGGTTAAGTTATGCTTTTGTTTTAATGACAACTACATTGTATAGCAGTTCTAATTTAGTAAAGATTCTAATCATATAGGGAACTTAAAATGTACAAATATTCCTTTCAGGCTTAAGGCAAGTCTTACATATAAACAACTATCAGATCAGAGAAAAAAACCTTAAAGGTACTTTGCAGTGCAGGTGCCAAGGATGCAAAAAAGATCCTCAAAGCCATATGAATAAGGAGCTTAAGGAATGAGATGTTTGTCTGACTGACTCTCTCCACATCTTCCTCCTGCTGGGATCTTGTGAAGCTGACTCTTTTCTTGCAAATATGTCCACAAGAGACAGCAAGACAGATTTCTTTGAGAGTTGAGCCAGCATGTACACTTCCCTGTGAGTGGCATTCAAATTTCCTTTGTGAATCAAACTACAAGATACAAGCTCAAGTCTTCCCATTTAATACTGCTCCACTTCATCCAATGGCAACATATTCATGGGGTTATTGTCAAAGCTAAATATAGAAGGGAAGTTAGAGAGACTCGTTGACTTTCCCAGGTAGGATTTAGGTGTGATCACAGAATCACTTTACATCACTTCATTTAAGTGCCTTTGCACATAAACAAAGGTTTTGCAAACAGGTTAGGCATAAGGTCAAAAATAAACCAGCTATTTAGTTGTCAATAAATACAAAAAATATCTAAAATTAATGAGCTCATTATCCCAATAAAATATCTTTGCTGAATCAGTAGGTATCAGTTAGCTGGGGGAGATGTGACTTCCACCAGTCCCAAGAGCAGAACCTCCATGCTACTGACTTGCCATTTTCCAAACCCACGAATTTTTTCCTTCTAAAAACATCTGTCTTTCCAAGGTGGGGTTTCTCCTCCTGAAGTCTTGACCTGCCAATGAGCCCAGTCTCAACAATCTCACACCTTTCTGCATTTTTTTGCTGTTCATGCCATGACTCCATGTCATGGCATGAACTTCTTCACTTCACAGTCTCAATCACAGATCTGCAGTCACAGAATCACAGGATGGATAAAGCTGGAAGGGGCAATAGAAGGTCATCTGGTCCAACTTCCCTGCTCAAGCAGGGTCATCCCAGAGCACATTGCACAGGATTGTGTCTTGAATATCTACAGTGAGGGAGACTCCACAATCTCTCTGGGCAGCCTGTTCCAGTGTTCAGTCACCTGTGTAGTAAAGGAGTTCTTTCTCATATTCAGGTGGAACTTCCTGTGCTTCAGGTTCTGCCCATTGCCTCTTGTCCCATTGCCTGGCACCACCAAGCAGAGCTTCTTTCCAGCAGGTCAGCCCTCAGCCTGTGCTGGTGCAAGGGATTATTCTTCCCCAGGTGCAGGACTCTGCATTTGCCTTTATTGAATTTCAGATGGTTCTTCTCTGCCCATCTCTCCAACCTGTCCAGGTCCTTCTGAAGGACTCAGAGCACTCTGGAGTATAGGCCACTCCTCTCAACTTTGTTGAGAGGACATCTGCCCCTTTGTACAAGTCATTGATGAATAGGTTAAATCATACTGGGTCCAGTGTTGAACCTTGGGGGACTCTGCTAGTGACAGGCATTCAATTAGACTCTGTTGCACTGATTATGACCTTCTGGGATTTGCTGCTCAGCCAGTTCTCAATCCACCTCACTGTCAGCTCACTCAGTCCACACTTCCTGACTTTGCCTATAAGGATCTTGTGAGAGACAGTGTTGAAAGCCTTGCTGAAGTCAAGCTAGACAATAGCCACTGCTTTTCCCTCATCCATCCAGGTAGCTGTTTCCTCATAGTAGGTGATGAGCTTGGTCAAGCATGACTTACCTTTAGTGAATCCATGCTGACTATGCCTGGTCATCTTGTCAACCACATGGCTAGAGACGGCCTCCAGGACACCCTCAGAAGTCTGAGCCAACGTTATACATATGGATTGCATCAGAGTTGGTCCTTGAATTCTTGGTAACAAACAGCTGACTTTCAGGGTAATAATAAGGTTATGGTCCCCCAGGACTGTGGGGTAACAAAATTCAGGTTTGTCTTTGATTAATATTATTGAACTGGAAGAGTTACAGTAAGAGGGGATGTGAAAGTACCATTCTGGAATAACTAACAACTGATGGCTAAACTTTTATGCATCCTCTTGGAAATAGAAAAGCTAAAAATCTTAGAGTAAAATTAAGATGAGCATAGATGTGAAACCCCATACTGTGACTCTGTGATGCCCTTCGTGTCTTCTTCTCAGCTAGGCACTTCACTGTAGTCTGAGGGACTGCAGCACACTCAGAGCTAGTTAACATGGAGAAGAGTCTCTTTTAGTGTCTGTGTTCCTGCCCACAAACAAGGTTCAGGCATTGACACCATAAGGCAGCACAACACTGTTTCTGCAGGCATTAGAACCACAGTACTTTGAACAAAATGTGTTAAAAGTCCTGGGACCTGGAAGGACTAAAGCCTGAAAATTTCTCATTTCTTTTTCTTTTCTATTTGCTTGGATGTACCCGTATATTAATTCATTAATTATACCAAGAATGGCAGGGGGTCTATTTGTGAGGGTGGATGATCTCATTTTCTTCTTGTCAGGCAGTGAAAGGCTTTATATCAAAAAAATAAGGGCAGCTTTGGGTCCATTCAGAAACTTAACTCTAATGCCTGGGGCACAATAAAATGAAAAATATAGTTCCTGTGGAGGCAGAGAGGTGACTGTAGTGGAGCAAGGATTATAATCAGAAACACAAACATATAAAGCCCATCTTAAACTTCTCCTTAGATACCTATCACCCGCTTCTTTAGTATATTCAATCCTTTATGTAGAGTAGTCAAGTGATAAAATCAGGGCAGTGGATATAAACGAGCCCCTCATTTTAAGTATTCATGTTGCCTTCTGTGGCAATGATTTGGATCCAAATTCTATTTACAGCTAGGGAAAATATCTTTTACAGAGAAGTCATTGTAAATTTTGGCAACTTTTGCGTTGCTTATTCACAGTCCTTTATTAAGCCAGCTCTATAAATGGCTAAACAATATCATATGAATAACATCCACTGCAGATTTTTGTGCTTTTTTTCAATGCATAATTATCTATCTTGGCATATTCTAGTTGCTCAAACAGCCATTATTCTGAGACATATAGATACACCACTACTAATACTACATCTGGAATGTGCTGAAAGTCCAAAATATCCAAGAATATATTTTCAAGCAATACAGAGACATAACAGCATGCAATGCCTAAAGTTTCAGAAGAACCAAGCAGCTAAATCCACAGCTCCTGTATGATCTTTCAGAGCATAAAAGAGAGAGGCTTCCTTTGTATTGAATCCAGTGTTAATCTTCATTCTCTCCCTTTTTTATGGTAGACTTCAGTAAATCCTCCCAGTTCCCTAGCTCACAGACCTAGCTTGAATAGCTTGTGTTTAATGCCACCACCACATAAAGTCCCCATAAATCCTCCTAGTGGACTAGATATCTACGAAATGTCCTGCAGGCTATATTACATTTGCCGTTTTGAAAATTTAGAGGCAAATGCTTAAAGAATGCTTTGATTAAGTTGGGTATTTTGATTACTAGTAAGCTGGAGCACGCAGGTGCCACAATTTATGGTACTTCAGGGAGCAGTCAGACTGAACTGGATATTGCTAAAGTGAAAAGAGATATAACATCAGCTGGTTCTTCATCTGCCAAAAGAAAAATGCAGCTTCTGGAAGCGTCCTTTAGTGGCTTGCTGGTACTTGGCATAAAAATTGGAACTAGCAGATGTCTAAAATCAGGTAGTAACACTGAGTTTTCTTAATCACAATCACTGTTAAATAATTAGGGGTGGTGCCGTTTCTCACAAGTACATGGGGTAATGGCTTTCGCAGAATTTCCTGTCCCTATTTTGACTCTGGAAAAGCACTGGCAAGTACTTGGTTGCTGCTCCTGAAGGTGTAGTCAATGTGTGGAGCACAGTGGTGATGTCCTATGAGCTGCCTTTCCCTAAAGGTTTCCCATGAGCTGCTGATCAGCACCTCTAATTTTCTGGTGTCCTCCCTCCAGCACTTGCCCCATCATGTTCTGCCTTCCCCTTTCGATAAGAGAAGGAACCCAAATCCTCACCTAGCCTTGACTCATCTTTTAGACTCTAAAATTTAGTTCTGCTTGCTGTCCTGGTAAGTCTTCTAAAGGTTTTACTTAGAGGAGACTTAAAATAGAAGGGAATTAGGCCTGACACATTTTTAGCCATTTACCTAAACAATATTGTATTCAGCAGAGAAAGGTTATTTTTGCTGGATCCATAAATTGATTTCCATGGGAATGCTGTACCTAGGAAGTGAAATTCTTGTCTTAGCAGAGACATGGAATAAAGGCTGGGAGCCATTTATGTCACATTTGCTGTTGGTGTGTTGTATCTGGATAGGTATGTTTGTAAGCACCTGCAGACAGGAGAATTCCTATCAAATCTAGCTTAGGGCCTGATTCTAAAAATAATAGATGCACTCATTGCAGATCTCCAGTAGAAGCTGTACTTTTGTAGCTTTCAATTGTCATATTCCACATAAACATAAATTGAATGTAAACACTACTGTGCCTAATTTGAATCAGAAAACTGACATGAGCTCTCAAAACTGAAACAGAGATGGAAGCAGACACTTCTAGAGTAAACTTGAATAAAGTCTTTTTACCTTTTATATTTATCTTTAAAATTTTCCTGCATGAAAGCACCATAATTTACTCTACACAAGACCTTTAAACTATGCATAATTTATGAGGGATAAGAAAATTTCCTTTTCAATTGTTCCAGTCTGTTGGATCTGACCACATTTGAAAAACATTTTATTTCTTGCGTTAGGCATCAGATATTCTGAAACCATGAGAATGAGTACGTATTCAATCAACTTCTAATAAGACTTTATATTTGTTAGGATCTGCACCTATGTATCAACCATATCTCCCTGAAGGGTTTGGAGGCCAAACTGGAACCGTCAGCAGCCACAGTAACAAGGCTGCTCACAGATACCAGGGCTGAGGACCAGGACAAGGCAGGCAGGGCAGGATCTCAGCTAGGAGCCACAGCCTCAAGTCAGGAGGTGGGGTCAGGATGAGGTCTGGAGACAAGGATCTGGGGCAACCTCCATCCGGTCAGATAGACTCCAGGAAGAAGAGAGCATTCATTCTCTTGCAATATTAATCTGACTTGCGGACTTGAATTAATATTTTTTGGTCTGTTGGTTAAAGCTGGTTGGTTAAATGGTATTAAACTTTAGTGATGACTTTTCAGGACTTAAGCACTGTATAAAAAGAAGCGTGTTTCCAAAGTATTTTTATACAGCACATATATATTAAGAGTACCATTTGAAAATCTTTTTAAAGTATTCTTCAGTCTTTTAGAATCACTGTGAGTGGTGATTTGTGTCCTCTCAGAGGAAACTGCCCTTTTCCTGACACCTTCTGTCTTTTATGTTTGTCTTCAGATGTCAAAACAAATCCTTCCGTTTGGGACAAACATCACACTACAGCCATGTTTCATAGAGTTCTTGCTTATCAGATACTGCTTGTCTTCATTTTCTTGTCAAAAGTACCATCTTTGTATCAATTTCATAATAAAATTGAAATATCTTTTGATCTCAGAAACATGAGTACAAAATTGCCAAGTAGATCTTAAAAGGCAAGGAAGGACATTTCTGGTACAGATGTCACCGGTGTAAAAGCCAAGTTTTCCCCTGGCTGGCTCAATCCTGACTCTGCATAGGAGATCCTGGAGTATGCAAAGCACATTGAAATAAGCTTGTGACTAGAATGTTAAAATATCCTGGGGGTCTTGCTCTTTCCCTCCCTCAGCACTCTTCATGCCTGTGTCATTGGCCTCATGGTACCATGTTTTTCTGAGATCCTCTGATTATCAGTTTTGAACTCTAGCATCATCCTCAGCTCCCCTAACAAAATTGTCTCCCAATGACTTACAACAGAAACTAGAAATCTTGAGGGATTTCATGCATTTGATGCAAATTTTTCTTGGATTGTCCTAGTTTTGTGATTCTCAAGGTGTGGAATAAATAATTTTCAAAAGGAAAAATAAGACAAAAATGTGTCAGGTAGGAAGCCTGTGACATTTCTTACACATTCAGACTACACCTGCTCCAAAATCTTACATGCAATGTAATCACAAATGGACATTCAATGAAGCCTTGTCCAGGAATCTAATGCTTGAAATTTGAAGTACCAGAATGAGTTATTTCATTTTTTCTCAATAAAGATCTTTGTGAAGTAAACAGTTTTAATATTATATCATGATAAGGCTTTAGCATTTTGGCATTTTGTAGGCAGAAAATAATTTTGAGAGATCATTTTTTCTTGCCCACAGCATAAGACCAGCTGCAGCTATGCAATTCTAGTTCACTGGCAGACTGGGAACTGAGGCTGCACCAATGTTATTGAACTGAGCACTGCCAGTGCCCACACCACAGCAGTTCCAGGAACGTCTGCATTTGTGCCAGCCTGTGCTCCCCCAGAGAGCTTCTGGCATGGTTCCTGAGTCCCAGCATGACACAGACTGACCACAACATACACACTAGAGGTCAAAAATTAATATTTTAAATTCTATTGATAGGTCAATGACAATACTGCAATTTTTGAAAATTGAAAAAAAAGCACAAAGTCCTTTCTTATTCTATCGTGATGATTTTAAATCTATAAATTAACTCCTGGACTTATGAACAGAAATAAATCAGAAAATCATAAGATAGTTTGTGTTGTAAGGAACCTTTAAAGGTCATCTAGTCCAACCTCCCTGTCATAGGCAGGGACACCTTCCATTAGACCAGATTGCTCAAAGCCCCATCCAGCCTGACCTTGAATGTTTCCAGGGATGGAGGACTTACCACCTCTGTAGGTAACCTGTGCCAATGTTTCACCACCCTCATTTAAAAAAATATATCTCTTATATCTAGTAGAAATCTATCCTCCTTTAATTTAAAATCATGACCCTTTGTCATCTCACTACAGGCCCTACTGAAAAGTCTATCACCAAATGCCTTCTCATGGTTAGAAAAAAAAACCCCTTCTTTTACTAAATAGAATGAGATAACTTCAGAAGTTCACAGCCATTGTTGCTCAGTAACTGATTGTCATGGTTTGACCCTGGCCAAGTACCAGGCACCCACAACATCTACTCGCTTGCTCTCCCCTGCCAAAGTTGGGCAGAGGAGAGAAAAATAACACACACAGGGTTCATGATAAGGAACTGGGAGAAGATGCACTGAGGGCAAAACAGGCTGAACTTAAAGTTGCAAAGTGATTTATTGCTAACAGAGTCAGAGGAGTAAATGAGACGTAAAATAAGACCTTCAAAGGCACCCTTTCTCCACTCACCCCCCTCCCTCCTTCCCAGGAGCTGCACAGGGGGACAAGGCATGGGGAGGGGGTGGATCAGTTCATCACCAAGATCTCCTTTCACTACCTGGGGGAGAGGAGTCTTTTCCTCTGCGTAGCCATGGGTCCCAATCTCACAAGCAGCAGCCCACCCAAACCTGCNGGACTCCCATTGGACCATGGCCTCCTCCAGGCAGCCATCCACTCTGGCGTGGGCACCACCCCACGGGCTGCGAGTGGATCTCAGCATCCCCCATAGACCCCATGGACTGCAGGGGCACAGCCTGCTCCACCATGGTCCTCACCATGGCCTGCAGAGGAATCTCAGCTCCAGCACCAGGAGCACCTCCTCCCCCTCCTTCTCCACTGACCTTGGTGTCTCCATGTTGTTTTCCCTCACATATTCTCACCTCATCCTCTGGCTATAAAGAGGTGTGTACCCCCACCATCTTGATCTCTTCTTAAATATGTTATCACAGAGGTGTAACCAACATCTCTAATTGGCCCAGCCTTGGCCGGTGACATGTCCATCATCTTCAGAGCCATCAAAAATTGGCTCTGCTGGACATAGTGAAAGCTTCAAGAAGCTTCACACAGGAGCCATCTTTGTGCCCCTTCCCCCCCACTGGCAAAAAGTGGGCCAAGCAAAACCAACACATAAATAAAATTAAAATATCTTCTGTCATTTTTCATGTTAATTGTTCTGTGGCTTATGAGTCAACTCAATTTAAACAGTGTCAAATTTTGTTTAGGCCAAACTGATTTATAGTGCATTTTGTGACCTCACCTTATTGAGAAAGCAACTTTGAAAAGAATAATTTTGCTTTAAGAAGCACTATAATTGTCTACTAAAGCTCAGGCAAGACCTTTCTTTTCCTCTAGGAAAACATTTTTCATGTATTAGTGCCGTGGGGTTATATAACATGAAGATATAGGAGTAAAACATTGATGGCTAAAACATCATACTGCCTAGAACTTAATTTATAGAAACAGAAAATTTTAAAAGCAAGTATAGAATTGTATGTGTGATTTTCAGTAATGTCAAGAACTGCCACTCACACATTATTTTTAATTTACAGGTTGTTCACAGACTGATTTGGCAGATTAATATTTATAGCTTAAAATATTCTGGTCATAAACTTTGTGGAGTTGACCTTATTTTGGTAATATTCCCATAATTGTAAGTATTAAGTTTTAGAATACAAGGATTAGATAGAAATAATATGCAAGAAAAAATGTTTTTAAAACAGTAAAATGTGTAATCTACATTTTTTGCATCTTTTCTGATGCTGGCTGCTCTTGACTTATCTGAAAAGAAACCCATCAGCTGTGTTCCTGACATTTCTTTCTAAAGCATGTAAGTTAAATAGCTCATCAACAAATTATCTGCCATCACTTTGATCCAACCTGTTATTACTACCTGTAGTTGGTCAAAAATGTTTATGCAAATGGATTTGGTGAAAACTGAGCTATAAAACTATGTCATGAGAAAACAAATAAGACAGAAACAGCTTGAACTTGAAGGGAATGCAAGAGGTTTTAAATCTCTGCTAATCATCATCTTCCTTGATACCATATGTTGTAACTCCATGAAAATGTAATTAAAAGATGTAGAAATACAGATTAATTTTCAGAAATTTCCATTAATGTAATTAAAATTTGCAAGTTAAGTTTTTCAAAACCCCCCATCATGGGAAATACTTGATGTTTCATGAACTTCAAAATATCAGAACTGTTCATATATCATCAGTTCAGGGTTTTAACCAGCTCAGATAAATGCAGAGAAAAAGGATGGGACCCTATCTAATAATTTTATCAGTCAGCCAATAAAGATTGGAAAATGAAGCATGAAGTAGC
This sequence comes from Dasyornis broadbenti, assembly GCA_013397935.1. Classification (NCBI taxonomy): domain Eukaryota; kingdom Metazoa; phylum Chordata; class Aves; order Passeriformes; family Dasyornithidae; genus Dasyornis; species Dasyornis broadbenti. Next base: position 2,324,205 of record VZRN01004857.1, read on the forward strand.
ATGTTTCTGATCTTCATAGGTAAAGCAACCAGGAGAAATTATACAGTGTGCTGAGTTTTCAGCAGCTTGCTTTTGTTCTTTTGAGACTCCCAGCAATACGTATCAGACATTTCGTCGTGCTTCTCGGTCCACACGTTTTGCTGAGGTGTTTGAAGCTTCCTTTGTGATTAAACAGTCCCATTTGTTTACAGTGAGATATGCAGAAAGTTTGTCTGTAGCCTGTGTTCATTTTGTGTCTTCAGGCATCTTTGAAGTCATGTGAATCATCTGTTCTTTGCCTTCATTTTCTCTATTTATTAATCTAGTTCTGTGATTAAAGTTGTGCAGATAATAATTTGTTTTTCCAAACTGAGGTCTCAATTAAAACCAGCCAAAAATATATGCCTTAAGATAATTTACAATCTTGCTGTATCCATGGAAACATGATGGGTGGAGAGAGTTCCAGCAGACAACAGTTTACCCAGCTGTTTACACTCACTAGAAACATATCTTTTTTGTTGTCTTTGCCACATTTTCTTACTGCTCTACCTTCCAGGGCAGAGGTCCTGAACACAGAAGGTGAGTATCTGATTTTCATCTGTGTTTATGGAAATTCCCATTCTTTATCATCTTCATGCTACCCAAGCACATTTGATCTTTCTTTGGAATAATGTATGGAATTATTAAATGCATTTTGTTTATGTTTATGTTATTTATAGCTGTTTATAATTTTATTATGATATTTGAATAAAATCAGTCTACCAACTCACCATCTTAACAATTTTTGTTATTTCAATGGGACAGGAAAGAGAAGATTCATCATTATTATTTTAAAAAATCAGATGGAAAATATAAATGAGGAAAGCACACTGGTATGTAAGGGAACACTGAAATTCATCTGTGCTCAGTCATACACTCACTGCTCATTTACTCACTGTGTTATTAATAGACAGAGGTTCTATTTTTGTCAAATAGTCTCAAGTCATCTATTCTTTTCATTACAATGCTCAGGAGCACTATAAGACCTTCAGGAGTAGGATTAGAATAACAGAAAAACAACACAGAAGTGCATTGCACAGAGTCTTTAATTGCCATAATCAAGTACTAGAAAAGCAGAAAAGGGAAGGAATGGTTTCCAGAGAACTGCCTCCTTCCTTGAGACACTCTTACGACCCAAATATTACGACCTCACACCTTTTACACACATGGCACACCTTGCTAACTCCTTACTAACAAACAGAGTGCTGGCAGTCATTAAGAAAGTCTGTTCAGGTTGTATCTCCAACACCAGTTAGTTTTCTTGCTCTTGGTATATCTATTGGAAAACTTGTGACTACCAACCCTTCCTGTGATCAGAAACTATTTAATGATTTCCATTCAAAATATAGCTAACAAGTAGCATTGAATATTGAGGGTATTTTGTTCTTTAACTCAAAGAACATTTCTTCAACTACGCTGTCTACTTTCTTTGCATATTTACAGACACAATCTTGTCATCTTGAATCCATTTAATCTTGTTTGGACAGATTGAGCAAAGTAAGTTATGATGAGGTTAGACTACTTGAACAAGAGCTCATACCTTTACACATATATCATTAGCTATCTCCTGCAAGCTTCCATAATATTTTTCTTGGTAAGTTTAAGACAGCTTATCTTTCAGTGAGAATGAAGAAAAAATACCTTGAACTTACTATGAGGTGAGTATAGGTGGGCAAACACCGAGTAGATACTACACTTTGGTATCTACTAAATCTGACTCCTTCCCAAATTTTCACTAACTTGTTCACATATCCATATCCTGAGACTCCTCTTTCATAGCAGCACCTATTCAGTTTTAATTTTGCAGGGTAATTTTCATGTACATACTTGAATATACTAAAAAAAGCCTTTTCAAACATTTGAGTAATGATTTTGTCCATTTCTAGCATCACTGGAAACACTTTGCAGATATTTTTTTGACAGTCATGTCCTTTAAGTGTCTGACAGGCATTCTATGGTTAACATGAGCAAGCTTGCCCTCCTTCTCATTTGCACCTGTTGTACTTCCAGTTTATGGCAGTCATTCTTCTTCTCAGTCCCTGGCTGCATGACCTCACACTTGATACTACAGGTTATCCTTCTTATCACTCCAGTTCTCAAGGTCATGCAGCTCTTCCTGTATGATATCCTGATGCTTCTCCATATTGATTGCTGTTCTCAGCTTTGTGTCATCAGCAGATTTTATCAGGGCACAGTTATTCTTTGTGCCAAGGTCACCAATAAAAACATTACATATAAATGGCCTCAAGACCTATCCTTGAGGATAGCTACCTTCTCCAAACAACATTGTTCTCTTTTTAGCAGTCTCTCTGTTAGCCATTTTTTCACCTGCTTTGCAGCTCTTTTGTTGTGCTTTATTGTCTAGATTCAGAAGAAAAACCCTCCAAACAATATTAGAATTGATAACATAAAGAGCAGTCTTTTAATGAAAGCTTTCAGGTGCACAAACTATAGCTATGTGCATATGCAGCATCAGATTTCCACAATTTTATAAGTATAATTAATTAGTATTTCTAGCAAGTACATCCAATAGGAAAGCATTTGTCTTGGTAACCCACCCTTGGACCTGCCCCATTAGAATCCCTCCAAGAGGTTCTTTTCCTTATATCTTGTTATGTCTCCCAAATGGTGGTTGAAAACAGGATGTCCTTGTTAGAAATTCTTTTCTTAAAATAAGACTAAATAGAATTTCAAGAAGGTGATATAATATGTGAGAAAGGGTAACTACTATTCTAAAGTATAAGAGAGTGCTGGAAACTATACAGCTATATATTAAAAACCTACAAAGCTAAAAATAAGTTTTTAAAAGTTAAAAAATTTTAAGCATCATTATCATCCCCAGAAAACTGTGTTTAGGGGCAGGTAAATTTATCCTTTCAGATTTTGCTCTCTTTCCTTTGCCCATGATATTTGCAATGTCAGCAAAGACAGAGACCAGGTTGGTCTGGCATGATTTGTTATGCATTTTCCTCCATTGTCTTTTTTCCTTTTTTTCCATCTGCCTCTCTGTCTTTGCCTTTTCCTCCAAATGCTCTAACACTTTGCAGATTACTCTAATCAGACTGTCTGGTACATAGTAGAAGAGGCACATGTGACTATGACCTAGCTTGTAAATAATTAGCAAATGTAAATTCAGATTTTTTTCCATGGGGCATAATAGTAAAGCCAATGCAGAACCATCTCCTGCTGTTATTAAAAAAAAGCCCTAAGGTCAATGCGTAAGTCTCTTATACCCTCCTAAGTACCCTTGCTACCAGTCTTGTGGTTAAAAGGACATTAGGACATGCACCTGCAGTCATCTCTTGGAATGAACAATTTCATTTTGGATGTTGAAAATAATTTAGTTCAGCTCCTTGTTATGAAAGTGGTTCCCACCTCTGCCTCAGAGAAGTTAACTGCCTGTCATAGGCAGGATGTAAACAATTCTACACTCCTTTGTATTTCTGTTAGAGCAAACCCCTTCTTTAGGTTCAAAGCGTTCTCCCTGCATTATATAAGTGAGCATGGGTGCCTCACCCAGGATTGTGAACTATGCTGGGTGTCAAGGAACCGGAAATTGCTCACATTATTATTAATTCCATTTAAGAACCCTTCCTAATGTGATCTAGAAATTAGATTTTTTTTTAAAACAGCACAGAGAGTGCTCAACATAAAGGGTTCATTTCATCATCCTCTATTTTTTCTGCTTCCAAGCAAGGAGAAAAGAAATTCAAAATATCTTCTCAAGGTTGCAAACCTCCCAGGGTGAGTGTCTAACTCAATGTTTGGCATCATCTCAGTTCCAGTATAGTTTACCAAGACAATTTTCTTTCACATTTGCACAGAATACCAAGAGGCTCACCTCACTTTTGTAGTATTTTGTCCCACATAAATTCATAAGGAATTTCAAAGGCATCCACTACAGTAAACCAGGCTTCAGCTTTCAGAGACATTCTCTGTTCTCCTGTTCTCACGTTCTCACATCATACACTTATACACAGGCTAAATCCTCCTCCCCACATTAGCCAGAGAGAAGAGTATGATACTAAAATGGTGTTGCTTTACACACAATAAGTGTCCTCTAGCTTGTTTCTGACTTTTGCTGGGTTATTTTGGTTGCTTGGTCCTTAAGAAAACTCTAATACATTGATCAGATGCACATTATGATCTTTTTGCATGTTCTCTGAAAGAAAATACTTTTAGAACTTCTTACTTCTAGACAGAGCAAAAATTAAAACTCATTAATCATGTCCTGTAGAATGTCACTATTATAGATGCTATGGAGAGTTTCCACAGTGGCAGTGAAATATTCATATTTCAGAAAACCAATTACAAGGTACAGTAAATCACTTAAACGTGTTATTGGTGATATTCAGAAAACAGTGAGAATTTCTTCCTGTACACATAATTACCTGAGGCAACCACTTCTTTTCATGGTCAGTGAGGGGAAAATGATAGTTGATGGTGAAAAGAAGAACTTGTGTTTGTAGAGACAATTTATGGCATTAAAAAGTTAGTCTTTTTCACCCTTGACTTCAGGACTGGAATGCAGTGTCCACCTCGGTGGTTAGTAGAAAACAAGCTCCAAAGATTCCTTTTAAAACCTTATCAATATCCTACTGAAAGTACAATTTGATTGTACTCCTGTAATACGCCTGTCCTTTTGGTCTGCATTTTCTGTGAAAACATGACCAAAGAGAATTTTCCTAGCACTGTAAAAAGATATAGTTGACTTGTTTTGTGACAGAGGTCCTTTTTCTTAGTAGTATTCCTTTACTTCCACAATAATGTAAGTTAAAGAGAAACAAATTCTATGTCACCATTCCTCATGTTTTCAAGGTTTTGTGTTCTAAATCCCTCTCTCACAGTTTGTCCTGTCACAGTGCTGCTAGGTCGCTGGCTTTTGGCTTGGGGGACATTGTGACCATTTTATATTCATGTTAGAAAACCCATGGTTATGGTCACCTTACGCCCTTCCTTAGGTCCTCACCCCTTATGTATCTGCATGCCTTTCACAACTTACTGTAAATATGGATTGCTGGCTCTCTGGATTGGAGAATAGACTTTTCTTGTGGTTTTGCATATTTTTTAACCAGGAACTCCAGGTAATACCATGAAAGAATGAGATAACAGCAGGAAGAAATCCCGAGGGTGTGTATTTTCAAGCTACTGCATACAGCTGAACAACACTGGGTATGTGACAGTGTAATTGTTGAACAAAGGCTACACACATTTTCTCTGCCTAGTTTCTGTTAATAGTTACTATGGAAATGGAAATTAAATAATTGGTGATGTGTTGGACTATAAATACACTTCTAGATGTTGTCTGAAGTTACCAGTTTTTAAAGCAAAACTATTTTCAATGTATATAAATGCAATTATGTGTCTGAAATACGACACAAGAGATGTCCTGCCATCATTACTGAACTGCTCTCCCAGACCTGAGTGACAAGATACGTTGATTTTGGCAGAAAAGACAAAATCTCTCTCCTTCCTCAACCTCACCTTGTTTTATTCCTTTCCTTCTTTCTTCTTTTCTGTTTTGGTTGTCTTTATTGTTTACTTTTCTGTTAGGTGGTTTCTTTTGTTCCATTTGACATCTTTGTCTCAAATATTATTACTTCACTCTTGTCAGAGAAACTCTACAAAGTTAAACTGCAAAGTTGAAAAGATGGAGAAATATTTTTAAGCACACTTGTCTGAGTTTAATTGGTTTTGCTTGACATTGCTTCCAAATCTCCTTCTTGTGCTAGACCTCCTTCCTTTGCCATTAGTGACTTGACCTTTACAACCTTCTTCTCTTGCCCTGCCAGGTCTCCCAGAAAAATAATGGATGGTTCAAAGTACCACTGACCTTGTTTGACTATGGGTGGATTATGCTATGCTTTCCAGATAAACGTCACTCAAGAGCCAGTAAACAGCAACCTCTGGTTGCAACCGGGGTAATTCTCCTGTGTTTACACTGACATTAATTGTAAATAACCCCACTGAAATCAGTGCGTCAACTCTGTGCATTGGTATATATCTGAAATGAGAATCAAACCTCTGTGTTATCTCCACACATTGATAAAAGCTTCCTACAGACCCACTGCAGTATAAAGGATACACACGGCAGCTTTAATACCCATGGGCACAGTGCTTACTTATAAAAGTTAACTGAAATTAAGTGTCTAAATAAAGGCAGGCTCTTTGTAGACCAGATAGTTTTCCATTGCTTCACTTGTGATCACTATTGCAAAGCACTTCTGCTGATTGTTAACAGCTGTAAAAAGGTACATGGCTTTGCTTTTAAAGAAGCACTCATAGCAGGAGTGGCACTTGGCATTTTCTTATGGCAGCACTTTGCATTTTATTTGTAACATGTTAGCCCTCCACACACACACCTAAATGCGACTGCTATTAGTACACATATAATCTACCTCACCTAAACTGCACACATGCTTTGTGCTGCTCTGCAAGTCTTGGAATGTAGCCACATAATCAATCACTTAGCACTGAATTCATGGGCAGAAACAACAACTTCATACCTCCTACTGTTTTTAATTGTTAAAATTATTTGATCAGAACTTTTCCGAGTCATGTGTGTGCATAATTATATACACATACATATAAGTGCATTCACAAAGACACACAAACACATGCATCCTTTACAGAGATTTTGTTGTTCACTGCAGTAAGAGACACATTTCATCTGTGCGAAGGTGTGAACTGATGACAGACAAGAAATAAGTTACAGTTTTTTGCCCTTTGACTATCTTTCCTATACACATGCCAATGCATCATCCTTGGGAATGTCTCAACACAGGAAACCAATGGGCCCTCTGAAAGACAGATCGAAGTGTTTTAAATCGGCCTTCAAGACAAATGTTCTCTCTTTTTTCAATACGGCAGAATTTCAGCATCCAAATATCATTGTATTTCTGCCTAACAGGTTGTACCTCAAACCCTATAATGAACTTAATTTCACTTGCTACTGGGTTATTTTCAAAATTTTTGTCTTAAACCAGACAGCATAATGCATGTGACTGTGTACTACAAAGTCAACAGTAAGAAGTTTATAGTTAAATAGTTCAAGATTTGAAGGATTAAAATGACATTATTTCACACTTTAAGGACTGGATTTCATGTCCAAATTTAACAATTCAACAAATGAATTCTTCAGAGAACAACTGAATTACTATACTATTCAAGTTTGATACTTGATGACTGTTACATCAGAAACAATTAAAATGAGTCCACTGGAGAAATTAAATATGAAGAAATGGATTATTGTAATCCCTAAAATTTTCAAATATCAAATATGCATTTAGCGTTACAACATTTAACAGAATATTTCCAAAATTTTAAACATAAACAGATACTATTTTGAATTCTTTTGCTAAAACATCTTTTTATGGAAATTCAGTTGGAATCTCTCATCATCATAAACAAATAAACATCATTAAAACTTCTTAAAATTAAGGTACTATGGATTTTCTCTGGGGTTTGAAAGTAGGTGTGTCAGTAATTAGTTTTAAGATTCTACCTGATCTGAATTAGGACTATATAGACCTGGATATATCAATTCATGTTGTGCTTTCAGGATGAAAGGAAATTCCTATGGAAATAAGAGGTATGTAGCTATATTTGGATACATTTGGGTACACCCTTTCACTTCACAGAAAGACACAGGACCAGTAGTTGGCCTTTGCATTGCGTGACCCATAACACCATCTGCATTGACTTATGAACTTAGGAAATACCTTTACTAGCAATGTTAACAGTTCAGTAGTCATTAGTGTTACTGTTGTTAATATACAATGTCTCAAGAGCTTCCACGTGTTTTAGGAACCAGTGAAAAATTACCATTAAAATAACTACATTCTCAGTAACAAGAGTATAGTTCTTGACAGATTGAACACTAAACTTACCTGTCACAATTCAAGTGTTTATTCAGTTTAAAAACAAACAACAATCTTCAAGAATGTTTACTTAAGGTATTGTCAACAGCAGAAATAAAAATAAGAGGAAAGAAAAGAAAAACATTTTATTAGAAAAGAAAAATAAATTATTTCAGTGAATTCAGTTATCTTCTTTAACCATGTTTGCACCCCTTCAACTGGTTCACTTAACTTGCTGTTCTAATTCACTCATTTCATTTATCTAGACATAATCATGTAAATTATAAGCAGCAACAAGGTATCAAGTAATAATGACAGATAATGCAGTTACTTTATTCTATTCTCCATGCAATAAATACAATGATATGACTTTATCAGAGAAGGAAAAGAGCAGCATTACCTGCTTTGTCAATGATCTCTTTATGTATGCAGAAATGACTGTAACTTTGAATTATTTTACTCTAGAGTTTTCTCAGTCCACAGCTGTACAACTGCAAAAAGACAGAAGAATGCGTATAGGATTGTCTTTTTGTGCAGGTATACATGCATAGGTACACAGGTACATAACCTGAACCAAGGCAAGAAAAAGGTCTGTAAGCATTAAAATGCTGTCTTAACTTCTTTGAAGAGATATTTTTGTCAGTCAAATGCCTAAAGGAATTTCATCGTGCTATTTCAGCAGTTATTGATTTGATTTAAGTATTGATCCTGAGGGGTGCGTTATCGCACTATCTTGGCAGTCTTGTTCCATAAATATGCACCTCTCCACATGTGAATACTCAGACCTGTGATCCTGGACCATTCCACGCACATGAAAATCTATTGAAAAGAAATAGAAAAGGAAGACTGGCAAACCCAAATCAGATGTTTCTTTTAAAGTCTAAGACACAAATGTGTAGCCTGTATTTTTTACAAATATGCAGAATTTGCATCTCTGTAATACTTATATTTCGTATTGAATGGCAGAATTGCTCAGGATGATCAGTTCATACCTGTTTTTCTCTGTATTCCAACCACAATAGTTGTGTGAGGTGTAAAATTGCCACTTTTGAGTAACTGTTTTTAGAAAACAAGTTTCTAAAGAAACTTTAGAAAAAAAGTTTCTTTGACTATTTAGGCAAAGAAAATTATTATGGCAGAGCAAAATAAAACCTATAGTAGCATCTAGAACACAGTGTTGATAATTACGTACTTTAACAGAACACTATGTTTAACCAAAATAGCAGTTGCTTAGTCTTATCATTACATTCACTCCACATATAAACAATCAATTGGAGTATCTATTTGAAGGATGAAAAAGCCAGCTCCAAGTTTTCAGAACAAAAGGCTCTTAATTTTCTTTACATAAGCTAGTAAGATATATTTGAAACTTTTCAATAAAAGCTGTTCAGTAAAACTTTATTTTAAAAATCTTCAACTATGACTAATTTCCTTCTTTGTTCATTGAATTAGCTTTTTCTGTACATACACAGAGCTTTACAATTTAAAATTTACTGCGGTATTTAGAATATCAGCCAAGAAACAGTAAAATAATTCTACATCTTTAAATAACTTTATGTATAAATTTATAAAGAGCCATTGTTCATTCTTCTACCCCCATAAGATGTTACATTTTCCTCTTTACTTTCCCACACTTATATGTATAGCACATTTTTCTACACCGAAGTTTTCATTTCTGTCATACTGCAGAAATGCCCACATAAAGTCCTCAAATACTGGCTTGAGAATATTTTGACAGCAGAAAGAATTGTTATAAAAAAGACTTTTGAGAAAGAGAATCAATTTCTTCAAGCCTATTTCTTTTTGCAGGGGCAAAGTTGGTTACCATGTTATTGCAAAAGGTGCAGCACTGCATTTTTCTAAGAGTTAGTGTTCCAAGATGGTTGTAGACTATTTCATGAATGTCTTGGTTTGAAAGATAAGTGTCTGCTAAGGAAGGTGGGAACCTCCCTTAGAATAAAGAATATGACCCCTTTTCCCTCTGAGTTATTATAACTTCGAAATCAAAGGCTGTCAGGCAAATATATAGGAAAAGGAATAACAGTTCTTTACTAGTATTTATGATGAGGCAAACAAGCAACAACAGTAGCAACAACAAACAAAACCAGAAATCCGGTGGCAGCTTCCTCTGGGCTGCCAGGCACCCTCCCCTTTGGTGCAGTTACAGTCACGACCAGCAGGGGGCGCTGTTGGGCTCCCAGCCAGGCAGGGCAGGGGCGATGACTCCCCCGGGCCTGCAGGGGGCGCTGTGGGGTGAGGTCAGGACCCCTTCTCACATGAGCAATGGCGGATGAGCTGGGTGTCAGCACAAGCTGGGTGGCAAAATGGGCTGCAGCAGGAAACCCCAGAGCAGCAAGCTGGACAGCAGGCTCGGGCAATCGGGGCTGGCAAGCAAAAGATGGCAGAAACTCCGCAGTGGTGGCAGAAGTCACAGTGCGTCCTGGCAGGCGGGGGTGCAGGTCAGTGACAGCTGGGCTCCCCTGTAGCAACTGCTGGATGCAGCCAAGGAGACGTGCGCTTCGGGAGAGGGAAGAGAATCAGGATCGCGCGTTTTACCAAACGAAGGCTCACCCAGCAAGGAAGAAAAGGCAGAGCAGAGCTGGGCTCCTGAGGTCACAGCAAAAGGAAAACAGCAGCTCCACTGTCCTCCTCCGATGCCCCCAGAACAAGCGAAGTTACCAGCAGCCAGCTGCTTTGTTATCGCGTCACACCACCCAGCCACATCTTTTGTCTTAAATGTACCCGGTCATTAGGATACCCTAGCAACAAAATGCGGAACAAATTCCCCAACCGCCAACAGTGAAACACTATCCTTCCCCATCTATTTTCCTAGTTTTGCTTCAACCTTTTTTTAAATTATTATTTCAATAGAGGTAAACTGGCTAAAGCTAGCTAGAAATAGATTTTTTTCCCTGTGGAAAAAAAAAAGTACATTTTTCTGTCAAAGGCTAAAACCAATATATTTTTTCTACATTATTTTTTCAATGAAGTAGAAGACTGTGCTGTTCTGCCAAGACAGACTTTAAGACGATCATAGAGTCTTTCCTTCCTCAGAATTGCTCAGAACTCAATAGATAATTGACACTTTTAATTTCATTTAGCTAAAACTACCATTTCTATTGAAAAAAAAAAGCTATTTCAGCAGTTTGGTTTTATAATTGAATAATCAAGCTATCAGACCAGCTAAGGAATCAGGTTGTACAAAATTTTCCTGCTCATGAATTTTTTTTTTACTTTTTATCTGAAAGAATCTGCAACCCCAGTTACAACATGTGATCAGAACAACCACTGTGAGGTATACTGTGGACTAAGAAACAGGCTTTGGAGCATGTGAAGCAGCTAAGAAAGTGCTAATGAAAGAGTGTTTAATGGAAATAGCATACAAAATCTGCAGAAAATCACTTTTTTTAATGTTTTTGCCCCCAGAAGACCTTTTTTCTCTATGTAATACCATTTACTGTGATCTGTCAGGGGCTTGAGCTCTAACAGATGAATGCTGATAAGTAAGTGTGGTGATTTAAAACATTGTCAAGCTCGACTCTTTGTTTCCTTACCTCTGTTGAAGGCTATGTTGACTGCCATAGCAAAGGCATTAAAAAGCAGCCTGCTTCTAGCATCAGCCACTCCAACACACAGGGCTTCAAACAGCCTAAACTGCCTCTGAAGGGGTGATGAAACACCTTTTGTGAACTGCTACAGGTAAGGCAAGCTGGCTGCTTCCCGGCAGCCAGGATGGCTGCTGTGATAACTTCCAGCAGATGGTTATTCTGCTCCACAGGACCACCGTGTCCTGGACACTACAGCTCCCTACTCAGCAAATGTGAGTCAGAGCCTGCCGACCACATCCATCTCAATAAATTTTTTTCTGTGGTCAAGGTGTTTGTCATACTGGTTGCTGTGTGTTTTGTCACGGTATATTTCCATATAAAACAGTACAAATAAGAAAATGAAAATGACAAAACATACTGAAAGGATTCACAATATGTGCTGCTGTGTAAATCTGGGCTGTGATTACAGAGTACAATAAGAACATAAAACCAGTTCAGGGTCACCATAATAATGATGCTGCCAGTTCTTTAATTGCTCTGCTTTACATTGATTCAGAAAGTGGTTGAATTAGACCCTCATCTTGCATTGTAAGGCAAAGCCATTGGACCTTGTGTTACACCAATTAACATAAATAAGCTCTCTGTGAAGAGTCATGGTGTGCCTGAGAGCCTTCAGTGGCTCCTGGGAGAATTTCTGCTTCCTTTGGCCCATGTGGTGTCACTTCTCATTGCTGCCTGCACAGCTCCCTCCTCTCCTTTCTGGCTGCAGGAGAGGACATGCAGGGGAGGTGAGCACTTGTTACGATGTTCTAGAGTCTTGCTTTGTAGATTCACCATGCTTCTGGGCAAGGAGTGCTGTGTCATGTAGCTAACCTTAGAAACACCCCTCTCCAAGCAGGTTAAGGCAAGAGCAACTCAATATAATTTCCAAGGCAAATTACCTGAGAAAAGGAAACAACATCTACCGCATTATTTGATCTGAATAGCACAAACATAAAAGCTCTAGAATGCTAAAAAGGCTTTCACAACATTTTAAAGAATTGTTCATCGGAAAAGCAAGTTTGGAAAACTTTTTCTTGCAAAATAAAGGCTCTCCACTGCCAGCATGCTGACAGTTTAAGTGTGCTTCTTCCCATGGTAGTTTATTGCTAGTGGCACTAATGGTTGCTGAAGCACCAGTCAATATGCACAGCACGTTTCTCTTCAGCAGTGGCAGCCACATAAAAGTTTGGCTCATGTATGAATTTTTATGTTAAACAGAAAAAAGTAATTCCAAACTACTGTATTCCTATCTTATTCTTTGCATCAGAAAAGTTAATGTGCAAAAAACCTGTAAGCAATATCCAGTACTGCATATTAATAACCAAAATTAATGTAAAGAGAGTTATCTTCTTCCTTAATATTTTATATGAAATCACTATGAAGAAAATAGCTTATTAATCAAATAATGTTTTCTATCACTCAGAGGAGAAATAAAGTCTTAATCTCTACTCCATCTACTGAAAACTTAAGATACTTGCCTTTAATTCTCCAAATACTTTTGTAGCCCAGCAGTGAATATCTGCATCAGAACATACCTAATTATTCATGGTTTTATTCAAGCCATTGCAGGTCCTCCCTTTAGCCCTAGAAGTCCCATATCTTGCCACGAGTACCCTGCCCTACTCTGCATCCAAGGCTGCAGTACTTTTGCCCTGCTGACACTGTGGTAAGGTGGCAGACACAGATTTCCATCATTCGTACCACGAACACAGCAGTCCAACTTGATACTGCTAAGCTCAGGAGTCTGACAGAAATCATTATCTGATTTTCAGCAAACACACACAACCTTCAAGCAAGTGTAAGAGAAACTGGAGCCAATACAGGTAGGTATTCATGGTTTTGGGTCATTAGAATATGTAATAACTTAATATTTGTTATACTCTTGTACCACAGAACATTAAATAATTTATATGATTAGCTGATAAAGGAATTATAGAAAAGAAAGTATTTAGAGAAGAGTAGAACACACTTTTCCTAACTGAAATTCTACCTCACATGCTTCAGTGATGGAAAATGTGTCTCACTATCCCTGCTTTTGACCACTATGGCAAAAATCAGAAGCTTTAAAGATAATCTACCACCCATCAAGGAAAAAATGTAATAATAATCACTCAGCCCAGAAGACTGGCAGAGTAAAATTTTGCAAATCTAGTTTTAATCTTGAGGGAATCACTTTTCCTTTTTTGATTTCTCTATGCTGTCCTAGTTCATGTTGCCCCAGGCCTCTAATCCATCTGGCCGATAGGTGAATCCATCACTGCTATCTGACATTTGTGACAATTTTATAAAAGTTGTGGTACATATAGGAAGAGCGAGAAAAACCAACATAAGCAAATGCTGCTTGACCCTTCCTTTCTTGAAGAATCAAGAATAACTTTATTACTGACTTTTCCTGCTTTCTATATAGAATAAAAACAAACAAATGGGAAACATTAATTCTCTTGTTCTTCAAAGACACATTCTTGAGCAAAGTAATTCATTGTTAGATCAACAGCTTGGAATAGAGAACAAAAATGGTGCTTGCAATACTTAGTTAATTATTTTGTTAGATTGACCTTGTCACCACCAGGAATTCTTGTTTGGTGAATTCCATAATTTTACTTTTTCTCTTGTGTGTTTTTCCTCCTAGGAGTTCTTCCCAGACATCAATAAGGAGTGACTTAAAATGCATAAAGCTAAAACAAACAAACAAAACAAAAACAAATACCAACAAAAAAAATTTAAAAACCGAAAACACACACACACACAAAAAAACCACAACACAGAAAAAAAAGGGAAAAAACCAAACAAACAAACAAAACAAAAACAAATACCAACAAAAAAAATTTAAAAACCGAAAACACACACACACACAAAAAAACCACAACACAGAAAAAAAAGGGAAAAAACCAAACAAACAAACAAAAAAAAAAATCTGCCACTTCATTCCACAGGCTCCTCACTTAATATTCTCCAGTCCCCTCTAAGCTGGCCATCAATGCCACTAGCAGTGAAAGTGAGAACCACAGGGTTGCTGATGCTAGCACGTCTGTGTCAATTGCTATAATATCCAGTGCCCTTGGGATGAGAATATTTCTCCAAGCTGCAAGCCATTAATGCCACTGTTAAGTGTCCTCCTCAAAAACCCATTGATAGTAAAAAAAGAGTGCTCTTCCTATAGTCAATAAAAATAAAATGTAGCATATGGGAAAATTAGGTAATTGCAAGAAAAGAGAGGCACTTTTAAAATATGATTTAACCCCTTGGGTATCCAGTATAAGTACTGCATCTGTGAAGAAAAGCAAGAACTGGGATTCATCTGAATATATGTAATATCAAAGCACTTGTCATAAACTTTGCACAGAAATGAGCACATCTGAGGTTCTCTTTATGTAAACTCTTCAAGATGTACAGTCAATTCCTGTCTGAAAATAATATAGGAATTCATTTTCTAAGGAGATTTCTAGATTTCATGGTCTTTACTAAGATGGTCATAGCTTCACGCCTCTCTGGTACTTCAATCCAGTATCTCAAAATCACAATCTCTATTTAAAAAAAAAAAAA